>CM050421.1:9784458-10169458 GCA_027564155.1 Gymnocypris eckloni scoliostomus
ATATGAAATATTCTAGTCATACACTTTGAATATGACTTCAGGCTCTTTTGTTTCACTCTGATGCTTGAAAATACTTCAGAAAAACCTATACAGTAATGCTGTCTAATTTTGTGTTTGATAAACTATTATCAGTGAAATATCTATAAAGCCACAACAAGAACAAAATTGCCATAATTTTTATTAAATTAAAAAATACCAATGCCTAATAAAGAGCTGATGGTCGAAAAGGTTGTATGAGTTTTAATAAAGTTTTTTGGAACATTAATATCAGTGTGCTGACATTGCGTTTGTTTGCTTGTTTTTTGCATCATTTTAAATAATCTATTTTCATTCAAAAGAACTGTTTACTTCAATATACATTTGCTTTAATAGTAAATTGTCATAATTCAAAACAAGTCACACTAATTATGTATGTGGATCTTACATAAATTTCCTTAATATAAATGTACTTTTTCATTAACTCAAATAGAAAAAAAAGAATTACCTGCGCAGATGTAAATAACAACTGAGCTGCCATGGGCAATGCAAAAAACAAAATCTTGAACATGATGTTCAAGACTAGGGAGGTCCTGGTCCAGGTGCTAATGTGTGGGTAGTTAGACCTTGTTTGCGATAAACAAGCTTTTAGAGGCTACTCCCCTCTGCCATAAACAGAAACTAGCATTACGTTGAACAGCCAATCAGCTAGCTTCTCACTTATTGCACTCAAAATGACGTGTACAGTCTTTCTTAACATTTATTTAAAAAGTTGCCTTATTTTCCAGTGCAAATATAAAACATCCTTTTATCTTCTTAATACAGCAAAATAAATAAATGTGTCATTGAATATAGTAATTTTTTGTTTTCCCATTGTAAAATTCTTACTTTCAGCATAAATCTAACTAAGTTTAAAGAAAACAAGTCTAAATTTAATAAAGAAATCTTACACAATTTTGTTTCTCAAGTAGATGTCTCATTTAAACGATATTGAGATATTTATACTAAAACTAAAAAAAATACAGATTAAGAAAATGATTTGCATTTGCAAAAATATGTGACCTGTTATATGGTTAGTTTGCTTGTTATCATGCTCAGTAATAGTAACTAATAATTGTTAGTTATCATGCTTTCTACACATTTAAACAATATATGTATTATTGATAATGCTAGATCAAGATTTTGATTCTTTTTTAGCGCAAGTCATTGAAAGTGGTACTGTATGAAAGTAGACAAGACATGATTCAATGGCAATGGCATGACTGGAATGCTCAAACATTATTATCACTCTGTATAAGACCTAGAAGAACATTAAACTGAGCTGTGTTAAGAATATATCTCATAAGATGAAGAATCAGTTTGTGTGACTTTGGAAAGAAGATTAAATAAAACAACTGCAGATGTTGCTGAGTTTTAATATATGTATTTCTTCATAATGTATTTTATACTGTGATGTTTATATGCAGTTTTACTGCTGTTCGTGACAAAGATATTGAAATGTGACCAATGAATTTAAAATGAAAATGTCCTCTTCTGCTTGCAGGAAATGTCCTGAGAGATCTGGTTCCTGCACACCTGCCTTATCAGTTAAAAAGTTCATTTGCAAAGTCAAAGTATTTGCATTTGGTTTGTTAAGCAAGAAAATTATACTGGATGAGACAGGAAATCGTACAACTGTACTGCACATATTGGTGCACTATTTGAGATTGCTTTGACTGATCACATATGGTGCATTAAGCAAAATCCTACACATCTGCGATTTAGTGTGATTGTTTTACTTCAGACCATCAAATGGGACTCCATTACAAAACAATCCAGCTAAAACAATTTCATGTTTTGTTCACCCAAATGTACAAATACATATGCTTTTGTCTTATATATTAGCTTTTATTTTAATTTTTTTATTTGGCATTTGAAAAAACCAGTTTGTACAGCTATGGACTGACAAGATCAGCATTGCATCCCACAATATTTGTGTTATCTATATAGTAAAATAGACATTAAAGTGCCACCCAAAAAACATTCCCTGACTACAAACAGCAAAAATAACTGAAGAATGATGAATAGCTCTTGAAGTTAATGAGAATTAATGCATGTAAAGCATTATTTGGCACTCTGTGTGACTGCATTAAAGTTCCACTACAACAAGAAACATCAGAGAGATCAGCAGAAATCCAAAGTGGACATACTGGGCCGAAGCACTGCCATGAGGTTGGTTGGAGGTGCCAGGGCTTGGTTTGGTGGTCAGCAGTGGTTTTGCCATGGTGCTGGTTGTGACAACAGGTCTGGTAAACAGAGGTTGGGTTATGGTGGGACGTGGTGAAGGGATCCAGGAGCTCTGAGATTGAAGGTTTGGAGAAGGGCTGGTAATATGAGTTGGTGAAGTGGTAGTGATGTTTGAGTCGGTCGTACTTTTGGAGAAGCTGGGTGAGGAAGATGCATTCCCAGGATCGACTGTTGTACTATTAGTGGTCTGTATAGGTGTGCTCTGTTAGAAGGAGCAGATAAAGACATTTTATTGATAAAATTGTCATTTAAAATACTTAACTTTTTCCATTTTAATTGAAACATGAAAAGAAAAGAATAGCCGTGTTAAGCAATGGCATGACTGAATCACCCTGAATCACTCTGTGTTAGAATTAGAAGAACATTAAACTGAGATTTGTAAATATATCTCATGTCATGAAGAATCAATGCATGCATCTTTGGAAAGAAAATGGAAGTGAACTGCCAAATCTTATATTGCTGAATTTATACATGTACTTATAATATATTTTATACTCTGATGTGTATATGCAGTTTTACTGGTGTTCGTGACACAGACATTAACATATGACTAATACATTTCTAAATGAAAATGTCCCCTTATACTTGCAGGAAATGTAAAAAAATAAATAAATAATACATAACATGAATTACTAGCTAACGTAAATTAACACAGTGCTAGTTAATAAAATACAGTTGTCCTTTGTTCATGTTAGTTCACAATGCATAAACTAATGTTAACATATAATTTAATTTTAAAAATATATTAATAAATGTTGATCATTAACTACGAACAAGACATGCTGTTGAATTATTGTTCAACAGCTAATTATTAGCACCTTAGCCACTTTTCTCTAAAACCTTGTTTGTAATAATCTCAGCCCAGCTTGTATGTTTATCAGATGGTAGTTAGACTGTGGGTGTACAGGTTGGTCCTGCATCAGAACAGGACAGGCAGATTAGAACACCCACACTTGCTGCAGGGAGAATACAAGTTGATGTCGGGTACATGACTATTGTCTCACTATATTTAAAGGCCAGACTGCTCTTTTGCATATCCTGGACCTTTAGGCTTTTTCTGTCAGTTCTCTTTCATCTTCTCTTTATCATCCCATTTAGTATCTGAATTGTTCCACTCACCTTTAAAGAATGAGGCCTAGCAACAACAAGGCCAACTATTTTATTACAACTAGAAACACCTTTTTAAAGCACCACCTTTACTTTTCAGGGAGATGGATCAGTAATTTACTCTATGAATATTGTTAACTCTCCAGTAACATATTGTTCTGCATTTGAAAGTTGATTTGGATAAAAGCACCTGGAAAATGAATAAATGTAAATGAAGATGTAAATGGCTGGTGGCTGGTGGAATGATCTTCCCATCCCTGGATCCCTGTCAATCTCCTTTGACACTATTTGACTTCATCCTAAACTTGAAATAAAATCCTTCTTTATCTTTCTCTCCTTCCCTTGCTAGCTTGTACTTATTTGAACAATGCCTGAGACTTGGTGTTATGGGCACTTCCTCTGTATGTTTGCCTCTTCAAGATTAATCGCTTTATGTACTCCCCAATTTTAAGTCGCTTTGGATAAAAGCGTCTGTTAAATGACTAAATGTAAATGAATGCTTTTCACATGTTAAAACAAAAGTTAATATTTCTAAGCAGCTCATGTAAGTTTCTTTAACTGAGTGATTTTCTTAGGAATCCAAATAAAAAGACCACTAAGAATAACTTATACTAAATAAATTAGGCAAAATTATAGTGTAATTTGACCATTTAAAAGGGTTTTAATCAGTTATGTCATTACTTCATTCTTCAGTGTCACATGATCCTTCAGAAATAATTTTAATATGCTGATTTACTGCTCAAGAAACATTTCTTATTATTGTTGAAAACTTTTTACCTGCTTTATATTTTTGTGGAAACTGTGATGAATTTTCCCCCAGTTATTTGATTATTATTATTATTTTATTTTAAAAAGCATTTATTTGAAGTAGAATAAAAAAAAACTATAAAAGGATTTTTGGTCAATTTTGATTAATTGAATGTATCCTTGCTTAATAAATGTCAACCTTACTGACCCCAAACAACAATGTTATATTCATATAGATACAAAAGTTATTTATATATAAATAATTAGAGATGTAATGAATATCCATTGATGTTTCAGAGTTGTATCTGATGATCACTCACCTGAACAATGAAGAGAAGCAGGCACATGCACAAGAGGACAGCAAAGTTTCTCATTGTCCCAGTGGTTTGGTTCTAAGTTGAGGTGCTTTGTCTGTGGCAGTGCCCACCTCCATCTGCCTGTTTAAATACTGCTGATAAGGACCACTCAAATATGCAAAATCACTCTTCTGTATGTGACATAACTCTGATTTCAATTATCATGGAACAATTCACACCGGAACACTTCATCATCATCATCATCATCAATAGCGTCTGACATTTAGTCAGCATGACTGAAAAAGACTTCAGATCTTACAAGGTTGCCCTTCAGACGCTTTTGTTGGACCATTATCTTGTTTAAGGGAGACAATGTAATGTTTTTTTTCAGTATTCACTTTATGTTGTTTACTGAGTGTCTTATGTGGTTAGTCATTGTGTTCATGGATATTAGCCCCTTTTTACTGTCTGATTTTAAGGGGATTACATTTTCTCAGGTTTCACAACACTTGCCTCAATCCAAGTTTTTTTTGTTTGTTTGTTTGTTTTTGTACTGAGCTGTTGCACTAACAAACAATTGTTCACAAATCATCCTCACAAATTAAGCTGTCATTTCTGGAATTCAGTTTTGTTTTGTAATTATAGTTTGGGGGGAAATAATTCCCAATTTGAGGAAATGTTTTGCAACGAAGAAAAAAGTTATGTTCAGGTTTGCATAAACAATCACAATTTCAAATGATCTTAATGTACTAAAAGGCATCCCACTGCCATGGGGTGTGTTGTTGAAGCACATTCTGTTTGGATCTGAACAAATAAAACTATGACCCTATGAAATATAGTTTGACCTATAGTGAACTGTATTTTCACCCACCTCATGTTGTGATGATGACATTGAATTAGCAAGACTCCAAATCTTTCTAGCAATCTTACAGAGGTCTGTGTATATGTGAATGGTCATGTGTTACTGCATTCATATCTGATGATGAGTTAAAATTGCAGAAGCTGTTTTTACAGCTTCACTGCAATAAATGATCTTTTTAGACAAGAAGAAGTGCTCAGGTAACAATACAACAAGTTGTTCCAATATATTGTTCTTCTCTCTATCGCTAAAGCATTTGGCGTGGAGTCAATAAAGGGAAGGGGCACTTCTCGTAATGGGTCAATTATGCTTTGTTTAGCAGGGAATCAGGTCACGGAACTGGTCTTGTTAGATCACAATGGTTCCATTTCATCAAAATAATGTACTTTTTTTGTGTTTTTGTTAAAGTTAAAATATTCTGGCAAGTACAGGAATAAACAAAGAACTGTTTCCCCTTGAAACACATTACATTGTAATTGTATTAAGAATTTCATCCATACAAATGTATCTAACACATACGCATCATGAGACCAGTTCAGTCTTTCCATAGACTTAAGTGTATTTACTGGCAAGTCACATGTTTGTAAATAATGAAATAGGGAACTAATAATGAGACTCTTTCATTATCATGAACAAAACCAAGAGAAAGGTAATCTACAGAATATTACACGAACAACATTTTATAAATCTTATATTGTTAAATCATGATAATAAACAAGGAGTATAATAAAAAGTGATGTTTCACTTATGTCATTATGTAGCCTGTTATAATAATAATACCAATAATGCATAGGCTAATTACATATAGCATATTTGGTGACACTTTACAATAAGGTCAATTACTTAACTAGTTAACATGAACTAAGATTGAACAATTCTACAGCATTTATTCTTAATTATTGTTAGAATTTGTTTTCTTAGTTTTGTCTAAATTTGAGCATTTACTAATGCATTATAAAAATCACAAGTTGCACTTGTTAACATTAGTTAATGCACTGTGAATTAACATGAACTAACAATGAACGATGAAAGACTAATGAATACTGTAATAAATGTGTTGATCATTGTTCGTTTATGTTAGTTAATACATTAACTAATGTTAACAAATAACACCTTATTGTAAATTGTTACCGCATATTTTTCATATACTTATATATAGCCTAGCTAATTTATCAGTTCAACTTTTTTTTGAACAGAGTTTATGCAGAACAAGAACATTCACATAAACAAAGAAAATTGTTATTATATGTAGCTATGTTAATCATATAGCATCAAAGGAAATAAACAGAAAAAATATATAACTATCAAAGAAAATGTTTCAAGTATTCTATACAATCGTTTTGCCCTTTTATTTTACGTTATTTGCTTGTATGTTTGTTCGTTCGTTCATTCATTCGTTTGCTTGTTTATTTTAGGATATTATTTTAGAGTATCAGTAGCCTATTAGTTCAGCTTCAATAGTAGGCTTCGGTTTATTGTTTGCCCATTTTTGTTTGTATATAGGGTATTTTCCATACATAATTAAGAAATTAATCCCCAATTTCCTTTCTAAACTCTTAGTTCCAGTTAAGTGAATTTAGAATTGTGTGTGTTAAAATGTTCAATTTTAAGAAGACCATCTGCAGATGATGCAGGATGACTATCAAAAAGAATATATGGAAATTATGGCAGCAGTTATGGAACATAGATACCAAAGGAAGGCATTTGTATCAAATTCAGTCAACAGTGGATAAGGGAAGAGCATTAGGTTGGAGCAGAGCTGAGGAGAACATGATTACAAGGTTACGATTGGGGCATGCAAGGTTGATCAATACAATGCATTTATTAAATAAACATCCAACAGGACTATGTGAGGTATGTGATGTTAATGAAACAGTCGAACATGTTATAATGTACTGCAGGAAGTAGGCCTATACTTCTGAAAGAAAGGAGTTGAAAGAGCAACTAGAGAATAAGGGTGAACAGTTTACAATTAAGAACTTATTAAATCCATAAAAAAATACTAAATCATTATTGTTACAATAGCTGGGAAGAACTGGTTTAAACAAGCGAGTATTTATATTTTATTTTATTTAAATTATTTTTGTTCTCCTTCAAATCCCGCTTGAGAGGATGAGGGTGGACGGAGGAACTGAACACACAGCGCAGAGAGAAGCTCTATGAAGACTCTGGGTGGAGGAGAGAAAAGAAAAGGGAAAGATGAATGTGTTTGAAGATGGGTTGGAAGGTTAATTAGGAGGTAGAGTGTCAATAGCCCGTTTCAGAGATAGGTGGCGGTAATGCACTTGTTAGTCTGCGATCCGCCGTAAAACTAGAAGAAGAATAAGATGCAGGATGACGTCTGAACTACTCGCGGAAGTGACGTAGCTCTACGTTTGTTCCTCCAATCAGAGCTCGCAGCGCACGATTTCGAACATCAACGTCCCCGACGGGAAATACGCCAGAGGCATCTCACACAAAATACACAACTTACGCACTATCCGGTCAAAAGTAGCTATTTATTTATCTTATGATAGTGGCAAATAAGCGGGTAAGACGTTTCGCCGTGTTTTGGTGAAGCTCGGCGTAATATGGAGATAAACGTTAGCCCTTGATCAGCTGATAGACTTTACACTGGACTAGTTCGTGGGTGTGTGACCGATCGTGCGCAGCTCAGCCATGGTTCGGGAGCGGGTGGTGCAGAAGAAGTCCTTCCAGCAGAGTCTGGACGACATCAAGGACAAAATGAAGGAGAAGAGAAACAAGCGTCTCGACAGCGCTTTAGCTGCTAGCCGCGGCCTGTCGAAACTGAAGAACAAAAACACAGGTGCGATTACATGAGAATTTGCCTTTGTGTTGCATCCAGTGGCCAGTGTAACGCATTGGTACATTTGTGATTTTAGTTGTAACTTTTTATGCGTTTTTTAGTTTTTACCTTCTAGTTTAAGTGCCTTTAATGATACCGTTAGTAACGTTACCAGTACCAGGTCTATGTAAACAAAACAGACCTCTCAGTTATTAAAGCTTTAAATTGTGTCATTTACGCTCCCCCGCGTTGTTCCAAACCAATATAACAAGGCAAGACAAGTTTATTTATAGAGCACATTTCATACACCGTGGTAATTCAAAGTGCTTTACATAAAAGGAAGTGAAATAGACGTTACATTTTTTTTAAATAAAAAGGAATTATATATATATATATACACACAGGTGCTGGTCATATAATTAGAATATCATCAAAAAGTTGATTTATTTAACTAATTCCATTCAAAAAGTGAAACTTGTATAATGTATTCATTCATTCCACACAGACTGATATATTTCAAGTGTTTATTTCTTTTAATTTTGATGATTATAACTGACAACTAATGAAAACCCCAAATTCAGTATCTCAGAAAATTAGAATATTGTGAAAAGGTTCAATATTGAAGACACCTGGTGCCACACTCTAATCAGCTAATTAACTCAACACCTGCAAAGGCCTTTAAATGGTCTCTCAGTCTAGTTCTGTAGGCTACACAATCATGGGGAAGACTGCTGACTTGACAGTTGTCCAAAAGACGACCATTGACACCTTGCACAAGGAGGGCAAGACACAAAAGGTCATTGCAAAACAGGCTGGCTGTTCCTTGTGGGACATGTCATGGACGTCCACTGAGTCTTATGCTCTTATCTGACTTATAACAGATTTTCTTGAGTGGGAAACAAATTGAAACGTTAAGGACCTGTCCCCAGTCCCCATTCACTTTCATTGCATTGATTTCCATTAACCCTAACATCTCCGTTTGTGTTGCACCGATGGTCAAACAGGCTTGGAATAAAATGAAGGGACTGCTAATCACAAAGCAGTTTCATTTTCCAATATATTTTGCCCTCCACAGCTACAGTGAAGCCATTTGTCCTGAAGAGCGTGCAGGTTAATAACAAAGCTCTTGCAGTAGCCCTGCAGACAGAGAGGGAGAAGGTACGGCTAGCGCAGGGGGTCATCCTGCAGCTCAAAAA
Source organism: Gymnocypris eckloni scoliostomus (assembly GCA_027564155.1). Lineage (NCBI taxonomy): Eukaryota > Metazoa > Chordata > Actinopteri > Cypriniformes > Cyprinidae > Gymnocypris > Gymnocypris eckloni. The sequence continues at coordinate 9,793,711 of CM050421.1, forward strand.
AGAAAGGCAAGCGCTCATCTTTCACCTGCTGATGCTGAAGAGGACGCTTAAAGATCGAAGACCTGCTGAAAGTGCCCAGGTGAGAGGTGTACACAAGTTGCCACAGAGATGCTGAGTACATATTTAGTGTGGTGCTTATGTGCAAACTTTACACTGTAAAGTTGTATGGATGAGACATGTTGAAATGCAGTGCGTAGGGTTGAGCAATTGATCGCATGTGATTCTCATGCACATCTCATCAGTAAAGCCGGTGTACCAACGAATCATGCTACCTATCAGATTGTGCTACCAATAATATATTTGCATTGTTTTAAGGGTAAGTTTAAGGTAAGGGTAGGTGTGGACGGGTAGGGGTAGGTATGGACATTAAAAAAGCCTCAAACCACATGAATTAGATGCTGGTTGCACAATCTGATAGGTAGCATTTTTCGCTATCGATTAGTGATACCTATCTTTTTAATGCGAGGTAACACAATCTGAGCGGGTAGCACAAATCGTCAGAACACTGGCTCCGTGATTGGCGGTAAATCTCCATCACCTGTTTTTGAATGGAGCGGCAGTTAATACATTGAGCCATAGTTCACTGACAAGCTATGTGATATCGCCTTCATATTCGAATGCGATATTTAATGTGATATTGCCTAGCTTGTCAGTGAACAATGGCTCTGTGAATAACTGCCGCTCCATTCGAAAACAGGTGATGGAGATTTACCGCCAATCACAGAGCTGGCTTTACTGACGAGATGCGCATGAGAATAGCAGCATCTTTGTATGGGCATGTGAAATTATGTTTCAAGTGTACGTAGTTATTACACTTAATCAAAGCACTGCCAGATTCATTTTCCTGATTGTTTTTGTAGGTTTCTCCTGTTGAGACGAGTCCGCCATGTCCACCTCAGCCCATCAGTCTTAAGTAAGCAAAAGCAAGCTGAGTAGCTCTAAAGCTTTAATAAATGCCATGTTTTATCATCTCTCTGTAAAAAATATAACATATGGGGTCAGTAAGATTTTTTAAAGAACGGTAAGTCTGTTATGCTCACCAAGGATTTATTTACTGATTTAAAAACAGAAGTATTGTGACATATATTACAATTTAATATGATGCTTTTGTATTTAATATATTTTAAATGTATTCCTGTGATGGAGAAGCTGTATTTTCAAAAGCTGTATTGTCTTCAGTGTCTCATGATTCTTCAGAAATCATTCTAATATGCTGATATACTGTTCAAGAAACATTTATTATGTTGTCAATTTTGAAAATAGTTTTGCTGTTTAATATTTTTGTGGAAACCATAATTTTTTCCATCATTGTTGATCGAAAGGACAGCATTTACATTAAAATTATTCTTTTTTACATTATACATTAGCTGAATAATAAATTATTCTTGCTGAATAATAATTACTGATACTTGAGAGCTCATTTTGACCAAAACGCAGCTTTTTTTTCATGATTCGTTCAACTTATTGATGATAATATTGTTACTGTCATCGTGGTGCAGATCAGTACATGTGGTTGAGATGGACATCCCTAATCATCACTCAGCAGAACCACCTTTTACTGCAGGTACTGGACCATATCCTTATCACCCTAATTGCCTAATACTATAACAGTCTGTATGTTTATAGTTTTAATCTTTACTGATTTGTGTTTGCAGAGGCTGTTCCAGATTGTCGCAGTGACAGACAGGTTTCATTGCCCCCCACAGTGGGAACAAGGCGAAAGAGACGCTCTGAGGTTGTGCGGAGGCGAAGCTCACGTTTTGACTCTGGCACGGTCAAGAAATTTGAGACTTTGAATGTGAAAAGAGAAGAGACTATTGATAACAGACAAGAGGTTGAGCCAAACACACCATTGGAGGAGGTATGTCATAAACAGGAAGAGCTTAATGAGGAACAAGCTGCACAAAAAACAGGGCCGAACTGTGAGTTCAACCTAGAGATTTCTGAACTCCCAGCCGTTCAGCACTCGACGCCTGAGCCCCCCAAGCGGCCCACCAGACAGACCAAGAAGAAACCCACCCAAGCCACTTCCCGCCCCAAACCAGAGAGGGGACGCAAATCAGACCGAGCCCCAATGAAGAAACCATGGGAAAACCCAAAACCCCGTGCTCGCTCCAAGAGCCGGGACCGATCTCAAAGTCGTGTTAGAGCAGCACTTCCACCTGCCGATCACCTTAACTCCTCGTTGGGTGGCAATGACACCTTTGACTTTGACTGTGAAGAGGCCATCCATCTAACGCCTTTCAGAGCAGGAACCAAAGCTGTGGAGAAACCATCACCTGATGCTCCGGATAAAGAGGACGAGGTCCTGCCCAGTCCTGTTGCCATGGAGACAGACAACGGCCTCTCAGAAGATGAACAGGATGCAGATGATTCTCTTTACGTACCGAAGAGGAGATACAGAAAAGCTTTGAGTCCACCGCCCAGGCGGGCTCGCTCTAAAAGACGGTCTGCTCAAGAGGCCAGTCAAAACAGAGGAAAAGAAAATACTAGCCAAAAGCAGGACCATGTTGAAATACAGCACACAGGTAAGCATTCAAATATAAAAAATATATGAAACTGTTACGTTTTCGGTTGTTTGATTTCATTGTTTTAAATTAATGTTCAACAGCAAAAAGTGGGCTTGAAACTGAAGATATTAACCTGCATCTCCATGATGATTTTGACCCAGACCTTCTACTCTCACATTCACCAGTTTGTGTTCCTCCTGAGAATCCCAGCCAATTAGAACCGAGCCAAGAAATCTGCCAAGGTAAATTTGTATGTGGGAACACTAAACTGTTTTTTTATATATATATATATATTTTTTTTTCATTGTAAATGGTATCTAATGAAAGACTTAAATAGATAAGATAAATAAATTTAAATATTTAAGATAAATGTAAATATTTTAAGAGAAAGCATTTACTATGAAGAATTCTCATTTATTCAGTGAAGCATTTCTCAAGATTTCTGCAGCTTTCAAAAAGGGTTTTCTTGTTGATGCTCCCTTCCACAAATTAAGGCCTCAAAAGATCTTAAATCAGAAATTCTTAAATTTAGTCACACATTTAGGATTAAATGTTGCATGCACTGCAAAAATTATATATTTTCCTTAGTATTTTCCATCGCAAACCTATATGCAAATGAAGATATTAAGTTTTGGTTTTCTGAGAAACAAAATAAGTCTATGCTTAAACAAGAACAAATCAACAGGGTATGAAGACATGTTTTCCTTTGAATTAACTTGATCTTGTTTTAATCATAAACTCACTCTTTTTTTAAGAAAACAGGACTTTTTATCTTGTCTGTTTGCTTCTCAAGTAAATGCATCTTGATTTTAGAATCTGTAGATAAGGGCATTGGAAAACAAGACAAAAATACCGATTAACCATTTTTTCCCAGTGTGATGATCAGAAGGTACAGTAAAATAATTTATATATTCTATTGGTTGAGAGCAGAGGTATTCATTGAAGTCCTATTTGCAAAATTAATGAAGATCTGTTGGAAATAGCATTTTCAAATTTTGAAGCATTGCTAATACTAGACATTTACATTTAGAGACCATATTATTGCATTGTGGTCCTATTCATTGTTTTCCCTAAATTCTCTTTATTTTGTCTTACATTTATCTTTATAAACCCTGTTTTAACAACAGAAATATTTCTTACAATTTTTCTTGAATTGTTTTCTTGACTTTCTTTATTTAGTCTTCTAAAGTCTTACATTTCTTTATAAAATCTACACAAACCCAGTTTTAACAATATAAATATTTTCCCTTAATGCTACCTTCTGTTGTTTCAGTGGAGTCTCCGATCCCCATTACTCCTGGTGGAGAGGCGGAGCTTATAATGATTGACTGCCCAATATTTGAATTTCCAAAGCACCCTTGTAGCTCATCCGACCAGGAAAACAAAATGCCCTTAGTGAATAGAGGCAGGAGAAAAGGTAAAATCCTTTGCACTAGTTTTTTTTATATATATTAGTTATTTTATTCTGTTGTTCTCGGCTCTCTTCTATCAATCTCTTGTTTCTCATCACATGTACAGTATCTCACAGAAGTGAGTACACCCCTCATTTTTGTAAATATTTTATTATATCTTTTCATGTGACAACACTGAAGAAATTACACTTTGCTACAAATGTAAAGTAGTGAGTGTACCAGTGTTAATTTTGGCATTTTTATTTAGTTTTAGTCTTGAGATGAAAATGCTTAATAGTCTTAGTCACATTTTAGTCACTTCAGTCTTTCATAGTTTTAGTCTAATTTTAGTCAATGAAAAGTAATTTGCATTTTAGTCAACTTATAGTCAAACTGCAGTTACAAAGATTTATTTTGGTAGCTATTTTATGTCTTCAAACAAAAGTCATTCATGCTTCTCTCTTTAGACCAAATCAATTAAGCTTATGAGAAATTTGAATCAGGGATTGAATTTGGAAAAACTGGAATACATTTTAATTTTTTGGTAGAGATACAAATTAAACATTTTTCAGATACAGTAGGTTTACTTCTCAAGTACACATTTATTTAACATCATTTGTTGGTTAACATTAATGATGACAGATATGCATTTAATTAGGAATGCTGTCCCTTTAAGACAGAAGGTATGCATGTAACTGACACAATACTGACATTGTTTTCACTCACCTGTTTACATTCACTTAAGTCATAACCGACTGTACTTACATGAGATACTCTGCATGATAGACATTTGGACGGCTGTGTGTGTGTATTTGAGCACTGAGAACTGATCGTGCGCTGTAAGAACTAGGGGTCGACCGATATGTGTTTTTCAGGGCCGATACCGATTATTACAGATCAAGTAGACCGATATTTTGAACCGATATACGTGTCTGGTGTAAAAATGAAAATGAATGCCAAAATTAATAATAAGAGCTCTGACAAAATAACGTTCTTTAAATGCTTTTAAACATGTCTTTAATTCTGAAAACTGTTAATAACAACAACATTAAATAAACAGTAATATTTAGTGATGCACCGATCATGATTTTTCGTGGCCGATTCCGATACCGATTTCTTTTGAGCAAACTGGCCGATTCCGATTTCGATACCGATTTATTTTCCTTTAAGCAACCAACAAGAAATAATGAAAGATTCTAACACAAATAAAGTGGTTATATAGTGAATATAGATTTTATTTAACATGTATAATATTTAATTGTTTAAAAAATATATATATTTAAGAAAAAATTTGCCCCCCAAATTCATGTCTGTGGTGTTGATCTTAAAATCATCATGATGGTAGCCTCCATTTTAGAAAAGTCTAAGCTGATTTGTATGTGGTGTTACTGTCTCTGGTGTTAATGTATTTTCTGGTAACACAGAGCCTTTAGTAACTTGCATTATAAGGTCTGTGGTGTTATAATTACGTCTGTGGTGTTACTTCAATATGACAGACATAAGTGGCTGTGTCACAAGTTTTTGATTAAAATTATTTAAAATTAAAAATGTTCTTAAGCTTTTATTTTAATGGATATAGCATATTAAACAAATTTTAAATGCCTATCAATATATTTTATTAGAAAAAACAAACGAGCATCTTTACAAATTCTGCCTCTCATGTTCAACTGGTCAACCCCAGTTGAAGATGGACCAAGATGGTTTTTAAATTGGGTTGAAACTACATAAAACTGGCCTTAAATGAAAACATTAACAGTAACCATGTGAAATTAAAGGCAACATTTGCATAGTTACAATCTAAACAGCACAACCAACACATTCAACAGTCCAAACAAAGATGTTACTTAATCAACATTTGTTGTCATTTTTAAAATTGGTGTAAAAGAAAAAAAGGTATTTACCAGTGAAACTAAATAAAACCAAAGTAGACTATATAAATAAATTATTCCAAAATGTTAAATCAAATAATGTTTAGTGCAACGAGCAAAAACAAAGATGCTACAGCTCGTGCTTGTTAAACCAAATTAAGTCAATGTAATTTTAAGGTAAAATAAAAATAATCTTGTACAGAACTGACATTTATACGCTTGAACGTTTTATTCTTTACAAAAGTAGCATTTCAGCTTTGTCACAAGTTGGTCTGTTTCTTTTCTCATCCAACACGTGAGAAGCTGCGCTGAACAACTGTTCACGGTCTATTCTTTGAGTCTCGCCAAGATGAACGAACGACTCGAAACCCCAAGACTCAAAAAGTGAACTAATCAATTATCTTTCCGGCTCATACTGCATTAGTCACGATGAACGAACGACTAAAACCCAAGACTCGAAACAGGTGAACTAATTCCAGTACAGAACCTTTAGGATGGTGCGATGCGACTGAACGAATCACTCCCCAAACGACTTTCTTCGAGTCTCATTAAAGATTCGTTCAAAATGAATGAATCGTTCAAGACCAACCCATCACTAGCAACTTCAGCTAGAGCAGCAAAGGAAAGCGGCTCTTATTTGTGTGCCAGTAATGTTACACCAACGGCAGTTCGCTTCATTGTATCTGTTTTTCTGTGTGTGTTGTGCTTCTGCCGAATGTCTTCCACACAAATATTGACAGGCTGCATCGCATTTAAACATTAACCAATAAATAATGTCACCTGTAAATAGTATGTTTGTTTGCATAAAAAAAAATTATCGGCAAATCTGTTTTAAAATGGCCGATATCGATGCTTAATATCGGCCAGGCCGATAGTAAGAACTGAAGAAGCGAGAAAGCACTTCTATCAGTGCGATTTTGCCTATCCCGCCTTCACTAACTTTAAGTTAATCAACAACAAATTGTGACTCCCGGGAAAAACGGGACATCTGGTCACTCTGTCCCTAACCCTTCAGGTGCTGAGGCCATTGTTTTTTATATCGCTAGATCGCGTTTTGGTAGTCTGTCCGTCCACTGCGGCTGCTGTACTGACACTAGATATGTGAAGGCCCCTCATCTGATTGTAATCCAATGACAGAGATGCACATTATGAAAGACAAGACAGTTAACTTAGCCTATAGGATGCATTTTGAATGTCTGGTAGTCCTCAAATAACATTATAGTCTCGTCTTGTTAACGAAGACGCGGCATAAATTTAGTCATCAGATATTACTTTTAGCTCGTCAACGTCTCGTCTTAGTCACAGAAAAAAGGTTAGTTGGCATATTTTTAGTTGTCGTCTCCGTCTACAAAATTAACACTGGAGTGTACAGCTTGTATAACAGTGTAAATTTGCGGTCCCCTCAAAATAACTCAACACACAGCCATTAATATATTAATTGTAATATAATATATGTAAACCGCTGGCCACAAAAGTGAGTACACCCCTGAGTGAAAATGTCCAAATTAGGCCCAAAGTGTCAATATTTTGTGTGTCCACCATTATTTTCCAGCACTGTCTTAACCCTCTTGGGCATGGAGTTCACCAGAGCTTCACAGGTTGCCACTGGAGTCCTCTTCCACTCTTCCACTCCTCCATGACAACATCACGGAGCTGGTGGATGTTAGAGACCTTGCGCTCCTCCACCTTCCATTTGAGGATGCCCCACAGATGCTCAATAGGGTTTAGGTCTGGAGACATGCTTGGCCAGTCCATCACCTTTACCATCAGCTTCTAGCAAGGCAGTACTCATCACATGTTGGAATAGCTGCGCCCAGTCTCCCAAGGGAGGGATCATGCTCTGCTTCAGTATGTCACAGTACATGTTGGCATTCATGGTTCCTCACTCAATTATCTGAACTCCCCAGTGCCGGCAGCACTCATGCAGCCCCAGACCATGACACTTCCACCACCATGCTTGACTGTAGGCAAGACACTTGTCTTTGTACTCCTCACCTGGTTGCCGTCACACACGCTTGATACCATCGGAACCAAATACGTTTATCTTGGTCTCATCAGACCACAGGACATGGTTCTAGTAATCAATGTCCTTAGTCTGCTTATCTTCAGCAAACTGTTTGCAGGCTTTCTTAGACTAATTTGATGCAGTGTGCGGCGTATGGTCTGAGCACTGACAGGGTGACACCCCCACCCCTTCAACCTCTGCAGCAATGCTGGCAAGACTCATATGTTTATTTCCCAAACACAACCTCTGGATAAGACGCTGAGCACAGGCACTCAACTTCTTTGGTCGACCATGGCGAGGCCTGTTCTGAGTGGAACCTGTCCTGTTAAACCGCTGTATGGTCTTGGCCACCATCCTGCAGCTCAGTTTCAGGGTCTTGGCAATCTTCTTATAGCCTACGCCATCTTTATGTAGAGCAACAATTCTTTTTTTTCCGATTCTCATATAATTCTTTGCCATGAGGTGCCATGGTGAACTTCCAGTGACCAGTATGAGAGAGTGAGAGCGATAACACCAAATTTAACACCTGCTCCCCATTCACACCTGAGACCTTGTAACACTAACGAGTCACATGACACCAGGGAGAGAAAATGGCTTATTGAGCCCAATTTTTACTCACTTTTGTGGCCAGCGGTTTAGACATTAATGGCTGTGTGTTGCGTTATTTTGAGGGGACAGCAAATTTACACTGTTATACAAGCTGTACACTCACTACTTTACACTACATTGTAGCAAAGTGTCATTTCTTCAGTGTTGTCACATGAAAAGATATAATAAAATATTTACAAAAATGTGAGGGGTGTACTCACTTCTGTGAGATACTGTATGTGTATCAATCTATAAATATTCACTCACCAACATCACATTTATTGGGGTAATTTTTCAAAATGAAAATGACTGTCACACACATGCACTTGTGTTTCTGCAGGTGGGCTGGTTGTTCGCTCCTTTCTGGGCTTTGATGTTGACAAATCTCCCCCACAGCCTATCAGAAGCCCATGTCTGCTCAAAACACCCCTCAAAGCTCCAGTCGTAAGCGCCGCTGTACGAGTACTGTCAACTACAAGGAGCCCTCAATCAACTCGTAAGTTATTTGAAAATGTAATTATTTGAAGTGCCTGGTATTAATCTTTATGGTATTGTTTTTTTACTATCTTTTTTGTCTTCTCCTAACATATGTTTTTTTTTTTTAGGAAACTTCGACGTGGCGACAAATTTACAGACACCCGTTTCCTGCGTTCCCCCATCTTCAAACAGAAACCCACTTCCCGTCGGAGTTCACTTAAAAAGATGAAATTATATAATGAGTCTTTTGTGGGTTGTCGCTGAATAACTGATGTGACTTAATAGGCCTATGTAACATGATTCAACTTCATAGAGTTACAGTGTGGTCAGTCTGCATTTTTCTTCCTTTAGATTTTTAACTATCTGTTACATGATTACATGTTTAAATCTCACAACTTTAATTGTGAATATTAATAAAGTCTGTTCTTTAAGTCGTTTAATTGTTTACAATTACACAAAATAAACTGAAAACCATTTTTATTAGACTTACAGCTGGAAGCATTTCAACAGATTGGTTTCAGAGGATTTTAATTTATCTAAATTGTGTGTCAAGGCCATTTAGTAAGTTTACAATAGAGTTCCAAGTAGGGTTGTCACGATACCATAAAATGCCGTACGATACTATACCAGCTGAAGTATCACGATACCATCCATGCAGTGTTGTCAGTTTAAAATTAAATTCTACAAAATGAATAAATAAATAAATTAAAACACAATATTTTTCTCTGAATACTTAATGTGAATTAATGACTGGCTATTGTTTTCCTGAAATTATGTCAACAAAACTCATCTTAGCACTGCACAGAAGCAGCATGAAGTGACATTAGATGATGGCATTTGTACATTTAGACTGTATTTATTATTTATAATTGAATAAAATATTTTATGGGATTAATGTATTTTAAATAAAAATTCTGAATGTAGAAATATGTTGGAAAACATGTATATGCCTAGTTTTAGAAAAGAAACTGGTAAAACGGCCAGCAGGTGACAGCAGTTCGTTATTGAATCACTGAGTCATTCAAACGATTCTTTCAAAACGGCTGAATACTGCCGGAGCGAATCAAATGACTGTTTTTATGAATGGTTTAGTGAATCAGTGATTCACCCAAGTGGTGGAACTTCCAAGACACTTAAGTCATAAATATATAGTATAATTTTAAATACTTTGAAGTTGACATAGGCCATATAAAATATCAACTCCTAAACAGCTGAGTGTAGGCATGTCTGTAAGCTGTGTGGTACTGAAAGTAAAACAGCTGAAATTGTTTCTCGTGTGTCTAAATGCTTTACATGAAGCTCAAGCTTAACTTACGATTGTGATTAAGAGATACAGGTACATCTAAAAAATAATTGAATATGAAAAAGGTCATTTTTCTATCACTCATTTCAGATAGTGAAACCCATGTACAGATTAATTGCACAGTGACATATTTTGAGGCATTATTTCTTGAAATTTTGATTATTATGGCTTACAGATAATGAAAACCCCAAATTCAGTGTCTCAGAAAATTAGAACATTACATAAGATCAATAAAAAAGATGTTTTAAATCGAAACGTCAGGCTTCTAAACAGTATGTTCATTTCTATGCACTCAATACTTGATGGGGGATCCTTTTGCATGAATTACTGCATCAATGCTGCGTGGCATGGAGGCAATCAGCTTGTGGCACTGCTCAGGTGTAATAGAAGCCCAGGTTGCTTTGATAGCGACCTTCAGGTCATCTGCATTGTTGGGTCTGGTGTCTCATCTTCCTCTTGACAATGATCCTCTGTGAATTACCTTCTTTGTGGAGAGTGTCAATGATCATCTTCTGGACCATTGCCAAGTCAGCAGTGTCCCCCATTATTGTGGTTTCAAAGAACAATAGATACCCACAATTTATACTGTATGGATGGTCATTTATTGAAACTCAAATCTAAATATTCTAATACTTTGGAGATACGGACTTTCATTAGCTGTAAGCTCTAATCATTAAAATAAAAAAATGAAGCATTTTACTTTACATGTAATGAATTAAAATATATGAACATTTCAATTTTTGAAATAAGTTAAAAGAAAAAGTGAACTTTTACAACATTACATTTTTTTTTGAGACGTACCTGTAGAATCAGGACCAAATTAATAAAGCTTTTGGATATAGCTGATATCAACTTAGAAATTATAAGGCTGGTCTAACGCCAACGGTTTTGGCAACGCTTTTCAATAAAGTAGAATTGGTTCAACATTAAGAAATCTTAATTACATTTAGTAGATGCTTTTATCCAAAGCAACTTACAATTGTGGAATACAATAAACAATACATTATAAAGAGGCAAACAGTCGCAGGAAGTGCTTGCAATACAACATTTCAGGCATTGTTCAGAGCAAAAAAATTGCTAGACAGGGCGAGGTGAAGGAAAGAGCAAAGGTGATTTCTGTTTTTCTTTTTCTTTTTTTAAGTACTAGTCAAGTGAAGATTGAAGTGAAGAGATGAGTATGGGGGTGGGACGTTCATTCCACCAGCCAGGAACGGTGAATGAAAACGTTCTGGAAAGTGATTTTGTGCCTTTCAGTGATGGCACCACGAGGCGCCACTCACTCGCAGATTTCAAGGGATGTGGATTGTCACCAGTGAGTTGCTGTATGCAAGCATCAAGTGCTGCAACCAGCCAGTGCAGAGAGATAAAGAGAGGTGTGACATGGGCCCTCTTGGGTTCGCTGAAGACCAATCGTGCAGCAGCATTCTGAATAATCTGTACAGGTTTGATTGTGCATGATGGAAGTCCAACTTTATGAATTATGATCTAATAAATGAACAGTTGTACTGCATTTATGGAAAATGAACATTAATCTAGATTAGAATGCTGTAAAAATATTGCTAGTTTTTTTACTTAACCTTTTAGTCATTTAGCAGATGCTTTTATTCAAAGCGACTTACAAATAAGAAAAAGTAACTATAAAAACTCAAGAAATACTATACACCTTTAAGAAAATGAAGACATTAAATAAAATGACAACATTTCAAAACTAAACATTTAAATAAAAACAAAAAATAAAGCTAAAAACAATTCAAAATATTGATATACATTCATATATACGCACAAGCGCACACACGTTACTAAAATAACTACAATTTATTAAAAAACCAAAGTAAATACATATAAAAGACAGAATACATTCATACATAATTTATCTAAAATTAAAATAGATAAATCAAACGGCAGTAGTTTCAGTAATCCTAAAAAAAAACACTGCCAAACACACATGCTAACAAACAACAACTAACAAAGTAAGAATTGATTATAAAAAAAAAGAGAGAAAGAAGATAAATAAAAAGCGATACTTAAGTTATATCATTTGGCAGTGTCTCTGCCCGGTGGAGTCGATGGTCTTCGGTCTTCTCACAAGGAGGGCTTCACGCGAAAGATGCCGCGACCGCTGCCACAGTAAACTACGCTTTTTACACACATCTAACGAAATACTACTCCAATTCAGCTGAACACAATTTCCTGTTAATCACAATAAATGGCCAAGCAAGCGCCCGACACCGACAAGGGACGCGATACAGTACGAGACCAAACGTGTCTCCACACAGTAAACAAAACAACCGTTTCATAGCAACGAACGCTAGTTCACGAAGCAACCACAAGATGGAGCCATTAAGGTTTGATTTATGAACTACAGTGCATTGTCAACAGTGGGTGCTACTTCTAAAAGTATTGGTCATATCAACATTTCATTAAATATATTAACGTTACTCAATGCACTCAACATGAGCATATATTTTATTAGTATCAAGATTAGTCTAAAAATATTTTGTTCATTGTTAGCTAATCCATTGAGTAATATTAACAAATGAGACCTTATTGTAATGTTTCCATTCATGATGTCTAATCCATGCATGTCACCAATGTATTCATGTTGCATATAGATCTTAAAATCTATGCCATGTATTTTTCCATTTCTCTTCACAAGATAAAGAACAGTGTAAACTCATTAAATATATACAAGTGTACACAAATTTCAAAAGAAACCTTTTTCCACCAGCACAAAACCATAAGACAACGGACACAAAACACCACATGTACGAGTTTACAAGTCAAACACGTTTATTTAAGATAGTTTATGCTTTCTTTTTTGTTGCAGCAGCTTTCTGGAGCTTCTTCATCTCGTGCTTGATGATCTTGTTCCTCTGCAGACAGAAAAACAGGTAGCTTATAATCATATCTTCTGACAATGCAGCATCATATACAACAAGATCTTTTTTGTACTACAGTCCAACAAAACATACCATTTTCTTGGCCTTCATCACCTTGAAGCGATCAAAGTCAGACATTGTGGCCCTCTGTTAAAATAAAATTAGCATGGTAAGAAAAGAGACAAAGCAGATCGTAATCTAGCATGTTGCAAATGTCTCAAGAATCAACCTCAAAATTTCTAGGTCTGGCTAAAAGATGCTATCCCATCAACAATCATCATCCAAATAACAACTGTGCATAAGTTGCAAGAGATCTGAACTGGCTCTGCATGTTGCTGTATACCTTCTTTCTGGCCTCGATTTTCTTGGCCCAGCTGCTTTCGTCCCACTTCTTATTGATCTCTGCCTTTTCCCAGGCGCGCCTCACGTACTTCTGACGGGCACTGAAGCAAACCAAAACAAAACATAGTTTATCGCATTCCAACACTTTTAGCAAGAATGTGATGATGCATTTCAACGGTCATCAGCTTTGTAAATCCTCAGAAGTTTTAAAGATTTATATTTTATAAAAATTTACACTTAGAACTATACTGTATGTCATGACCTTTGCATCAAACTACAAAAAACATATTTAATGCTAATGCAAGGGTGTTTCTAATGCGGAGTCTATGGGAGGGTAACAATACTTTTTAATACTAAAAGGCACCTCAGGCGTGTAAAAAGAAACACCAAATACAGACCTTTCAAAGTAAGTTTTAAAATAACTTCTTATGTTGGTGTAAAATGTTGCAAACACATAATTTAGAGAACAAGAAATCAATTTTGACATTTGAACGCAGAGTAAAATTGAGATACACAAGAACCACTGATGATCAATTACTACTACAATGAGACCAGCAAAATACATGGAATGTATCTATAAAATATGAAAAACATGCTCCAGACACAAACTCACCTGTGAGGTACTTTGATGACGTAGTCAGTGAGCTGCATGCACTTGAATGGCATTCCTTGTCTCTTCACTCCAGTGCATGGGCCATCTACCAGTGCCTGAGGAGAATTAAAATGTCATTGTTAACCATGCCATATATTTTCATTAAGCCTTTTTCATGTGAAAAGACTGCGCTGCATATAAAAACAGTATACGAGTATTCAAAACTTACCCTGTTTTGGTCAATGACATCTACTATTGCCACCAGTTTGCCCTCGTGAGGACCGAACGCAATAAAGGCAACGCGGCCGATCTCGACAAAGCGCTTAAATACCTGCAAATGAACATACAGGACACAGCAGATTAGTGTTGATGCATTTTCAATTCAAAGTTATTCCAGTGAGAAAATGGCAGTGATAAAGACTGGCATTGCGTTGCACAATTATTTGTTTCCCAGACATTTATTTGAAGTCTCGTCTAATTAGAAGATATAAGTACTCTTATCTAAATATATTTTAGGCAGTCTCTCCATTTCCAGAAGTCTCTAACGTTAGCTTTATGTCCACAGCACAACTGTCCCGCTGAGTGATCACGCATGCCTCCATAAGAATTAACTGAACTCGGCGTTCCCGTTATAAAACGCATTGATTTCAGAGTCTTCGTTACTTTACCATCACTTGGTGGTAATTAAATGTGAAAACAAGACTTTACAGTCTGACGGCTGATATGTGTCGACTCCGGCCTAACCCACTCCACCACGTTGTTTCGAGACATGTCTGAAGGCTATTTTCTAGCTCTTTAAGCTTCACTTATATTACAATAATACTATATGTGGGGTCATTGTGTTATTAAAATACGTTTCCGATGCTTTCTTGGCCTGTAATATTTCATGAAACACCATATTTATTTGATTTTAGACTCCGCGTAAGTGAATTCACTCACCATGATGGCAGACCGTGGTAGAAAAAGACTAAAGGACTTCCGCTCTGGATTGAAGAGACTTCCGTTTGAGTACTACGCATGCGCGGCGTCTACAAACGGTGGGACTTGAAGAGGATGTAAAAGCCATTGCAACTGTTTATTTTCATTTTGAGCAGTTTGTCATATACAAGTCCAAGAATGTTCTGTGACAGTGTCTTTTAATATTATTATTATTCTTTATTTTAAAAAATATATAATTACAGGCAAGTTTAAGCATCAGTAAAGACTGCACATAAAAAAGGACAGTGTTCGTATATCAGGGACCTGTATGATGTCGTAATTATGAATGGACCAAATCGTTTAAGCAGTTTGATACGAACTGTTCAAAATAATTAACATATCCTAATTGCACTGTTAATAATATGGTTAGGAACAAATCACAGAGTAAACTTATTTTAGACAATCTAGTGTAATTGTAAATAATGCAGTAACATTATATTAAACAAATGCCATTTTTGGGGTGTTTTGTGCTGGACAGGTCATAGCAAGAAGTGATAGAAAAGCTTCCATTGTATGCAGTTTACTATGTGAACGCTGGGTGGCAGTAACAAACACCCGTAAGAGTCTCACAGTCAAACGTAAATACACTTTTTACATTTAAACTTGGCAGATTTGTGCTGAAATAAAATTGTCCATTCTCGCTTAGGGTGCAAGAGGTCCCGGGTTCGAATACCTGACAAGCCCTTTCTTTTTCAGATGCTTCAAATGCTCATCACTGTCACAACAATGGCAATTGTTTCAAAGATTAAAGGCACAATCACTTTCCCAAATAGTCTGCAGTAACGTGGTAAACGCTAAAATGTGGGGCTTAATAATTTTAGCGTTCAAACACCTGATTGTATTGAATAAACACACGTGTTTGCTTGGTAGGCTTTTTTATTTTCGTTTGCGATGTCCAAGAACAGCTTCACATTTAAATGATTTGTCTTTAATCAGATGAGAATATGGCTAATAAATATACTATTGGTGTAATATTGATGATTAAGTAAGAGTTTTTTTTTGTTTTGTTTTTAGACAGAATGTTGTGTAAAAATTAAAAGGGGACAACAGCAGCAATACATTCAAGGTTTCTTAGAGAAGAAAGACAGGTACAGTGCAAGTCAGAGACAATCCACTCGGCAGGGCCAAGTTGGCCAGCAAATTAGCAGGTCAGAGAGGGCCATACCAGCAGCAATCTATCTGCAGCACCGGGTGAAAGTCAGAACTTTAAAAAAAATTTAACAAAAAGTTCACTAGACACGAACACACACACACACACACTGTCTGTTTGGACAATCAAAGTTGAAAACAAGTATTGTCTGATCAGTGTTTTTTAATTGTAAAAAGAGAGATGAGTTGCCATGGCACTTGTGCAGAGCCATTTTTATGTGATTTGTACATGACTTGTCCTATGAGCCCCGCTGGCTAGTTCTTGGTCCCCCCTGTGCCACCCCATTAAAAAAATCCTAGAATCGCCCCTGGAGAATGGGCAAACTGGTTAAATCAAATCACTTTTATTGTCACATCACCAACAGCACGTGTGCCGTGACAAGTAAAAAGCTTGAGAGCGTGCTCCAGACAGTGCAGAATACTATTGACACGTTTAACAAATAACATTACATGTTTAGACACATTACAAATAGCAGCATACTTTTATATGCAGTATATACACTATATAAAGCAATAACAGGAAGCTAAGAACGGGAAAAGGAGGCTACAATTAACACATGCTCACCAAAATTGGACAATAGTAGTTTGGAAAAATGTTGCCTGGTCTGATGAGACTCGATTTCTGCTGCAAAATTCAGATGGTAGGGTCAAAATTTGGTGTAAAGAACATGAAAGCATGGATCCATCCTGCCTTGTCTCAACGGTTCAGGCTGGTGGTGGTGGTGTAATGGTGTGGGGATATTGTCAATTGAGCATCGCTTAAACGCCACAGCCTACCTGAGTATTGTTGCTGACCATGTCCATCCATTTTTGACTACAGTGTACCCATCTTCTGATGGCTACTTCCAGCAGGATAATGCACCATGTCACAAAGCTAAAATCATCTTAGACTGGTTTCTTGAACATGACAATGAGTTCACTTTACTCAAATGGCCTCCACAGTCACCAGATCTCAATCCAATAGAGCACCTTTGGGATGTGGTGGAACAGGAGATTTGCATCATGGATGTGCAGCCAACAATTCTGCAGCAATTGCGTGATGCTATCATGACAATATGGACCAAAATCTCTGAGGAATGTTTCCAATACCTTATAGAATCTATGCCACGAAGAATTAAGGCAGTTCTGAAGGCAAAAGTGGGTCCAACCCGGTACTAGCAAGGTGTACCTAATAAAGTGGCCAGTTAGTGTATATATTCGTTTACCATATCCTTGCTGAAGTATTCATTTCTTTTAAAATAAAATTCTACAAAATATTTATATTTTGAATAAACTTTTCTTTTGACTCGTTTTTACTTTTACTCATCAAATAATCCTAACAAAAGTATATCATAGTTTCCTAAAACAGTTTTCAACATGATAATAAATCAGCATATTAAAGGATTTCTGAAGGATCATGTGACAATTCATCAATATGTTATATTTTATAGTATATTAAAATGGAAACCATTATTTTAAATTGTCATAATATTTCACAATATTACTGTTTTTAATGCCGTTTTGATCAAATAAATGCAGCCTTGATAAGCATAAGTGACTTATTGAAAAGCATAAAAAAATCATACTGATGCCAACTTTTGAAGGGT
This sequence comes from Gymnocypris eckloni scoliostomus, assembly GCA_027564155.1. Classification (NCBI taxonomy): domain Eukaryota; kingdom Metazoa; phylum Chordata; class Actinopteri; order Cypriniformes; family Cyprinidae; genus Gymnocypris; species Gymnocypris eckloni. The sequence goes on from CM050421.1 coordinate 9,811,379, forward strand.
ATAGTGTGTATAATTTGAAGAGTTCAAAAGGTACTGCATAACACTTGGTTGTATAGAGATGTGTGACCTCTGTTGGCTATAAATGAAAATGAATATCCGCTCTAACCAAGAGTGGGTGAAAGGCGCATGTTTGGCCCTCAGGGATCTTCTTTGACCACTTCCCTATTTGCACTGCCTGTGTTTCAGTCCTCTTTCTCTCAAAAAATATTTTTCAGTGATGACAATACATGAGGAACTATGAGAACAAATCAAGAGGAATTTGTACTTATAAGGAGGTAAGCTGTGCACATACATCTCTATATGTGTGTGTTCATGAAATAAAGAGATAAATGTTAGTTCATGCGAGTAGAAATGTTTTCCTTTATACACTAGAAAATAATATTCTGTATTACTTGCTTGTGGTTGGTATAATGTTAAATACTCTTTAATGACAATAGAAAATATAGAAAATGTCAAATAAATAAGTAAGGATCATGCAATCATATTGTGAAATACACCAGGGGCCTGTTCTAAATATTAGACAAAAAATGTTCTTAGAGCCAGAGGAATGATGAGAAAACAGATGGAAACAATAACAGGAAAATTCTAGGCATTATTAAATCTTAATGTGTGAATTTTGTGTCTGTTCGCTGTATGTCACAGGTCGTGGTGGATCTCCAGTTGGCTGCCGTCCTGGTGTCCCACCTCGCTCTCCCATCTTGTGCAAGCAGAAAACAAAATCCTGAAACGTAAGTGTATTGTAAGAGTAACTCCTAAAAGGTTTCTGATCCCCATACAAACCATTCAACATCTCTTTTGTATTTTCAGCCATCAAAGTGAAGTTTACTCAAGGATATGTTCCCATATCTAATGGCAACTACATATGGACTCTTGGCTTTAATGAAAGAGAAAGCTCACCTGACCTCTCAGCCTATGGGGTCCGATGCCATCAGGTCCCACTGGTGCTGCTACATGGTTTTGGGGGTGGAGTGGGTCTGTGGGTGAAAAACCTACCTGCCCTTGCATTGGAAGGACGACCCGTGTTTGCACTGGACATGTTGGGTTTTGGACGCAGCAGTCGACCGAATTTTGGCAGGGATGCCAAGGATGCAGAGGAACAGTTTGTACAAGCCCTGGAGGACTGGAGAAAAGCAGAAGGGTTGGAATATATGATTCTTCTGGGCCATGATCTTGGAGGATATGTGTCTACTGCATATGCCCTGAAATATCCACACAGGTGTGTTAGGAAATTAAATAACATTTTAGCAATCCTGAATAACTTGTAATGCCTTTAAGAAAACTTTTAATGCCTGCTATAATTATTTTTTTCTAAACAATTTTGTCACAGATTGAAGCACTTGGTGTTGGTGGAGCCATGGGGATTTGCAGCAAGACCAAATGTTCAGGAGCGTTGGGTTCCTATCTGGATTAAAGTATTTGGGGCAGCAATGAATCCATTTAACCCTCTTGGTCTGCTTAGGCTGGCAGGCCCGCTGGGTATGAAACAGTGTTATTATCATTAACTGAAATTAAAACTAGTAAAAATCACTTTTAGTAAAAAAAATCGAGCTGAAATAACGTCAAAAATAAACATTTATTGAAAAACTAAAACTTAATTAAAATTGAGAAATGTTTGCTGTGGCAACTAACTGAAAAAAAGTGTAAGCTGACTTTAAACTTACTAAAACTAAAATAATAATAAAAAATAACAAAATAGAAGTATTAAAAACAAAGCTAAAAAACACATTACAAAATGACTGTTTATTAAAACTAAAATTAAATGACTGTGAAAATGAAATAAAAATAATATGAAATGAAATAAAAAATGTATATTTAAAAAAAAAATGATTAAAGCCTGGAATATAGACCTAATACTGAATATGCAAACACTGGTCTGAAACTTAAATACACACAAACACACACACACACACACACACACACACACACACACACACACACACACACACAAATCTGAATTGTCCATACTATTGTCTATGTTCTTTTCCTTTAATAAGAAATATGCAATGAATCGCGAGATATAAATTCACAATGTGAGAAATAAGGATGCATTTATAGGAAAAACAAGTCGCATCGTGATTGTGATCTTATAAAGTAGCCTAATATCGGGTAAGGTCATCACAAGAAATAAATCATAACCATTTTATTTTTTATGCTGATTTGGAAATCTTCTATAGGCTAGCTGTCAGACTTTGTCTTCCTCTGCCTTTGTCTCCTCACCCTTATATGGTCCTTCCTGTTTCCCAGTCATTATTAGTTCAGTCAGTGTCAGCCTTGTCTTGATTATGTCCCAGGTGTCTCCAGTTATGTCTCCCTTTATAAGTCTGTTCTACCCAATGTTACCTGTGGATTATTGTTAATGTCATGTGTCTAAGTCGTAGATGTCCTTACCTGTGTTCCTGTCTCTCCTCCGTTTGTCTCTCATTAAATACCTCGCTTTGTCAGAATCCTCGCCTCCTCGCTTCCTGGATCCCCGTGTACCGTGACAGAATAATCCACCGCAAACGACGATGGAATTCGCCGCCGGCGTTTCGCCGCCATCCGGCGGGATCTCTCATTTGTGGAGTTCGCCGGGAATTCTGGGCTCGCGGTGACGGAGCTCCACGACGCGGCAATCCTCCATCTATTTCGGCTCGGGCAAAGTACCAGCGCCCTATGGATCTCCCAGACACTACAGGATTGTGTTGGAGAGAGGATCTACCGGTGTCTGGAAGTTACCGGTCCCGAGTCGAAACCAGCCCACGAGTGTCTCCGCTGGCCCCGCCGAGCTCTTCTTCGCTCGCTGGTTCTGCCAAGCTCTTCTTCGCTGGTGGGCGCCGCGCTCGCCCGCGCTTCCCGAGCGCCGCCGAGCCCGCTTCCCGAGCGCCGCCGAGCCCGCCCGCTTCCCGAGCGCCGCCGAGCCCGCGCTTCCCGAGCGCCGCCGAGACCAGCGCTTCCCGAGCGCCGCCGAGCGCCAGTGGCTGCTCCCGACAGCGCCCTCCGGTGCCTGCTCCGAGACTGCGCCCAGTGCCTGCACCTCGCCAGTGCCCTCCAGTGCCTGCACCTCGCCAGCGCCTCCAGTGCCTGCACCTCGCCAGCGCCCTCCAGTGCCTGCTCCGAGGCTGCGCCCAGTGCCTGCACCGCCAGTGCCTCCAGTGCCCGCACCTCGCCAGTGCCCTCCAGTGCCCGCACCTCGCCAGTGCCCTCCAGTGCCTGCACCTCGCCAGTGCCCTCCAGTGCCCGCACCACGCCAGTGCCCTCCAGTGCCCGCACCACGCCAGTGCCCTCCAGTGCCCGCACCACGCCAGTGCCCTCCAGTGCCTGCACCACGCCAGTGCCCTCCAGTGCCTGCACCACGCCAGTGCCCTCCAGTGCCTGCACCACGCCAGTGCCCTCCAGTGCCTGCACCACGCCAGTGCCCTCCAGTGCCTGCACCACGCCAGCGCCCTCCAGTGCCTGCACCTCGACAGCGCCCTCCAGTGCCGGCTCTCGTGGTGCGCTTCACCCCCGCTGGTTCCGTCCAGCTCTTCCAGCGCCCCGAGTCAGCGGCACCCGAGCGCCCACGCTGGCCCACGCTGGTCCCGGCTCCCAGCTCACCTGGGCCTCCGCTGGTCCCGGCCCAGCTCACCATTGCCTCCGCTGGTCCTGCCCAGCTCACCTTGGCCCACGCTGGTTCCGTCCAGCTCACCTGGGCCTCCGCTGGTCCCGCCCAGCTCACCATTGCCTCCGCTGGTCCTGGCCCAGCTCACCTTGGCCCACGCTGGTTCCGCTCCAGCTCTCCAGGGCCTCCGCTGGTCCCGCCCAGCTCACCATTGCCTCCGCTGGTCCCGTCCAGCTCACCTTGGCCCACGCTGGTCCCGGCCCAGCTCACCTGGGCCTCCGCTGGTCCCGGCCCAGCTCACCATTGCCTCCGCTGGTCCCGCCCAGCTCACCTTGGCCCACGCTGGTCCCGCCCAGCTCACTCTGGCCTCCGCTGGTCCTGGCCCAGCTCACTTTTCCCTCCGCTGGCCCTGTCCAGCTCGCCCACGGCTCCTGAGCGCCCCCCTGGGATGGGGAGCTTCCCCAAGAAAATTTTGGGGGGGGGCTACCCTCCATGGCCACCCGAGCACCCCGCTCCTCCATGGCCGCCCGAGCACCCCGCTCCGCCATGGCCGCCTGATCCGCCATGGCCGCCAGAATCCCCGGATCCGCCATGGCCGCCTGATCCGCCGTGGCCGCCGGAATCCCCGGATCCGCCATGGCCGCCTGATCCGCCGTGGCCGCCGGAATCCCCGGATCCGCCATGGCCGCCTGATCCGCCGTGGCCGCCTGAGTCCCCGGATCCGCCTGGGTCCCGGAACGGGCACCGCCTGGAGGTCACCTGTCCGGGTCTCCAGGTCCTTGAGGCCTCCAGAGTGCCCACCCTCCCTCGATGTTCAGACGGCGGGACGCGCCTTATTGGAAGGGGGTAATGTCAGACTTTGTCTTCCTCTGCCTTTGTCTCCTCACCCTTATATGGTCCTTCCTGTTTCCCAGTCATTATTAGTTCAGTCAGTGTCAGCCTTGTCTTGATTATGTCCCAGGTGTCTCCAGTTATGTCTCCCTTTATAAGTCTGTTCTACCCAATGTTACCTGTGGATTATTGTTAATGTCATGTGTCTAAGTCGTAGATGTCCTTACCTGTGTTCCTGTCTCTCCTCCGCTTGTCTCTCGCTTCTGTGTTTGAAGATGACACTGTGTCTGATTACATATACCATGTGAACTCACAAACAGCCAGGTACTAATTGCGAACCCCGGTGGAATAACTACTTTCTGACCTAACGGCAGAAATGAAAAATGTTTAGTCTACTAATTTGTCTTGTGATTGGGCAGCGGTGAGACGGCGTATAAAAACATGACAATCCCATACGCCTGGCCTCAGCACCCCATGATGGATCGTGTGGAGATGATCAGTCCCTGTCTTCCCATGACCTTCATCTACGGATCACGTTCCAGCATCGATGGCCAATCAGGAGAAGCCATTCAAGAGATGAGACCCAACTCACACACAGAAATCATAGTAAGTTTGATTTCAGTGATCACGTTGCTTTCACCTTTAAAACTCCACATAGTAACCTGTTTCTTCCTAATTCCTTCAAGGTCATTCACGGTGCAGGTCACTACGTATTCGCGGACCAATCGGACGACTTCAACCAGGCGGTGCTCAAGATGTGCAATAATGTCAAGCACAATGGACAGGATGAGTGAGAGAAAAGGAACATAAATTGCCTGTTGGAGAGGGTAGGGGAGACCGAGGGCAATTGTAACACGCTCAATTCCTCCAATCAGAATCAAGCTAGAATGATGAAACTTAATTAGCAAATGCTCAGTAAGATTATCTCTCTGTAAAGGAGCACAATAATTCCACTTTAGCTAATTTTTTTTACAAAATACTGATTTTGTGGTATGAAAATTTATTTTTGGAGATATAGTATTTTTCTGCTGCTGTCTAAAGTTTAGATGATTGCGAATTTAAACTACATATGTTTTATCTCTAGGTTATTGATAGAAAATTAACTTGAACAACCTATGCTGATATAGGTGTGGCTAGCTAGGGTATGAGATTTTATCATGGCTACAACATCCGGGGCAATTTTAACACTTCAACAATTGTCCCCTAGCCACAGGGCCCAGTGTAAACACCTTGTTGTTCTGTGGTGACATAGATACTTTTCTGTTAGAAAATAAACATATTTTAAAAGTAAAACTATATTTAAAATTATTAGTGTTGCTTTTAAATCTTAAAAAAAGACTATTATCTCCACATGATCTCGTTTAGTTATTCTGTTAATATGTTGATCTTGTACTATTTAATTTAAGACTGTTCTTGACTCATCTGTTAAATAATGTATTTGAGTAAAATATATATAAATAATTCATATATAGTTACCTCTAGAAAAGTTGCAAAAAAGATAAATAGACTTTTACTTTTTGAATGATGCCTGACATTTAAGCAAATTTGAACTATATATATATATATATATATATATATTAGTGGTGGGCATAGATTAATTTTTTAATCTAGATTAATCTCACTGTAATCTTGGAATTAATCTAGATTAATCTAGATTAAATGGCTCATTTGAATTCTGTCAAGGCATTCAGAATATGTGTGCTACCCAAATAATGACTAAAAGTAAGTCTTTGAGAACGGGTTTCTCAAGCCAGGTGGCGATTAGACCAGGGCTCATCTCCTGTTTCCAAAATGCATCACAAACTTTAATCTCTTCCCGTCCCAATCCTACCTAAAAAACTGGAGGAAAATCCTGCTCCACTCCCTGAAGAATGACTCCCACTCCCGTGCTGTTTTTTTTTTTTGTTTTTTTGCCAATAACTGTCAATTACAGTAAAAATATAGTACAGATCACAGCGTGCCCACCTTATTAGTTGAATAAAACCCAAATGTCCTTTTTGTTATTATATTGAACTGGTCTTATGCACAGTGTTGCACAGATTAAATTTCATGTAAATCATCCATGCTAACACACATTTTTATTTTTTAGACATTTCACTCTATAGATATTTTTCAAAGACGGAGTTTTGAAGTTTTCGCCTCAAGTTCACATGAGACCTAAAGCGCATCCTGTTTGCTTAAAAGCGCAACGTTTGTTTTATTCTGAGTGCACACAAATAGAGTCTTTACAGATTCGAAAGATGTATTAGGCTACTTTTATCTGTATGACCAAGAATTACTGAGATTTTAGGAGCAAGTGCAGCGCCGAGCCTGTCCTGCAGCGAGCTATTCAGCTTCCACTCTCCACACATTTCTCTAGGTTAACATCATATTGAGCTGCCATGTAAAGTTGCTACTACATACATTTTTCAGATGAAAAGCCATATTGATGAATGATAGGTGAGCTGGATGTCCTGCCCGTGTATTACCACATAGACCCGTAACAATCTGTCCATCACGGACTGCGCCATTCACTTAACCAGCCACACCAAAGCAAACAGCAGGAGAGCATAAAGAGACAGGGCAACTAGAATTGAGTTCAGAATTAAAATATACAGTTTATAGTTTATATATATAAAAGGTATATTTGTGTAAAGTTGGGTATCATTACTATTCCCGGTCCACTCCCGATTAAATGTTTTCCTCTCCGTCCCAATCACGTGATTCGTAGCGATTTTGTTTCCCAACCCGCGGATTCGAAAAATGCCAGCCTCTAGTTCAAGACTTGTTCTCGCCCCTACAGTGCAATTCTAGGTATACATCCGCTAAAATATCAGGGTGAAAGTCATCATAGCTTGCGTAGTATAGACCCAGCTCCCAACCCAACTTTGAGAATAGATTAACGGCGATATTTTTTATCACCCGATAAGAGTCTCACGTTAACGCCGATAACGGCCCACCACTAATATATATATATAATTAGATATATCATATAGAGGTGCATCTCAATAAATTTGAATGTCGTGGAAAAATTCATTTCAGTAATTCAACTCAAATTGTGAAACTCATGTATTAAATAAATTCAATGCAGACAGGCTGAAGTAGTTTAAGTCTTTGGCTCTTTTAATTGTGATGATTTTAGCTCACATTTAAACAAATCTCATTATCTCAACAAATTAGAATATGGTGACATGCCAATCAGCTAATCAACTCAAAACACCTGCAAAGGTTTCCTGAGCCTTCAAAATGGTCGCTAAGTTTGGTTCACTAGGCTACACAATCATGGGGAAGACTGCTGATCTGACAGTTGTCCAGAAGACAATCATTGACACCCTTCACAAGGAGGGTAAGCCACAAACATTCATTACCAAAGAAGCTGGCTGTTCACAGAGTGCTGTATCCAAGCATGTTAACAGAAAGTTGAGTGAAAGGAAAAAGTGTGGAAGAAAAAGATGCACAACCAACCGAGAGAACTGCAGCCTTATGAGGATTGTCAAGCAAAATCGATTCAAGAATTTGGATGAACTTCACAAGGAATGGACTGAGGCTGGGGTCAAGGCATCAAGAACCACCACACACAGACGGGTCAAGGAATTTGGCTACAGTTGTCGTCAGAGGCGTCTTACCTGGGCTAAGGAGAAGAAGAACTGGACTGTTGCCCAGTGGTCCAAAGTCCTCTTTTCAGATGAGAGCAAGTTTTGTATTTCATTTGGAAACCAAGGTCCTAGAGTCTGGAGGAAGGGTGGAGAAGCTCATAGCCCAAGTTGCTTGAAGTGCAGTGTTAAGTTTCCACAGTCTGTGATGATTTGGGGTGTAATGTCATCTGCTGGTGTTGGTCCATTGTGTTTTTTGAAAACTAACGTCACTGCACCCGTTTACCAAGACATTTTGGAGCACTTCATGCTTCCTTCTGCTGACCAGCTTTTTAAAGATGCCGATTTCATTTTCCAGCAGGATTTGGCACCTGCCCACACTGCCAAAAGCACCAACAGTTGGTTAAATTACCATGGTGTTGATGTGCTTGACTGGCCAGCAAACTCACCAGACCTGAACCCCATAGAGAATCTATGGGGTATTATCAAGAGGAAAATGAGAAACAAGAGACCAAAAAATGCAGATGAGCTGAAGGTCACTGTCTAAGAAACCTGGGCTTCCATACCACCTCAGCAGTGCCACAAACTGATCACCTCCATGCCATGCCGAATTGAGGCAGTAATTAAAGCAAAAGGAGCCCCTACTAAAAATTCACAACATAATTTTTTTTATTGGTCTTATGAAGTATTCTAATTTGTTGAGATAGTGAATTAGTGTTTTTGTTAAATGTGAGCCAAAATCATCACAATTAAAAGAACCAAAGACTTAAACTACTTCAGTCTGTGTGCATTTAATTTATTTAATATACCAGTTTCACAATTTGAGTTGAATTACTGAAATAGATTAACTTTTCCACGACATTCTAATTTATTGTGATGCACTAAATGCGATTCGAATATTAGATACTACAGTAAAGTTCCTTTTTATTTGAAATACAGTGGTTTAACATGACTTATTTTTTCAGTGATACAACTGCCCCAAACACTGTTAGAATTGCCCCCACCAAGGGGCAATTGTAACACTCTGAATTCTTGCATTTCATTTAATATTATAGTCTTGTCCTTATTAGTGAAAATCTATCAGTTGCAGTATTAATTAGTGCACCTATATCGGTTTCTTGTATCAAAAGATGACTAGTGTATTTCAAGTAGCCTTTGAGTTATGCCTGTGAGAATTTTTACAATTGCCCCCGGTCTCCCCTATATGAGCCCAAGTCACGTAAGTGACAGGAGGATTAGATTAAGGTTTGAAATGAGAGACGAAAAGAGAAAAATGAAGGTTTGAAAAGAGGAGATAGAATATATAAAGGAAAGACAGATGAAAAATTGCTCGATCATTTATAGCTTTCTGCAAACGTGCTTTACAAAATAACACATTGAGCAGGTAAATACTCATGTAACATCTGACAAAAACGACAAAGTAATTTATTGCATTTAGGAAAATCTCCAGTACTTCTAAATATTTCTGCAAAAATAAACGGATTTGCTTTTGAATGCTGGTTTGCTTATGCTCACAGAAAACGCGCCCTCTGGATGAAGTTTAATGTGTGACCGCTGGGTGGCACTAGCTGGCAGATGCTCACAGTTACACGGGTGGGATTTTTTGAGTGAGAGGTCGGGTTCAAATCGCGGACTATCCCGTTGTTTTCTGATGTTTTAAGTGGTCATTACTTTGTCAACGGCAATGGATATTTCTAAAATGAAATCTTGTATAGCCTACCCTAAGTACTGGCAAGCTGAAAACATGTTTTATTGGGAATATTGTTTTACATATTGTTGGAGAGATTTTTGGACTGTTATGGACCCATAAGTTTGGCAGATATAACAATCCAGTAACAGGAGAACATTGCTATTGGCCCACTTGGAAGCGTTATATCTCAGCTGTATTTGAGGGTGCGTTAAAAGTTCCACTGGGTTCCTTATTCCCAGGATTTTTACTGTAGCATTTTTAAGCTTTAAACCCCATGAATTTTGACTTTAGTGACAGCACAGTTGAATTTAGTCAATTGACTGACAATTAATTAGTAATAACACATTCTTTTAAATCAAGACTTTGTCCCTGAAGAAAAATAATTTCAATCACTGAAAGGGTCTGGATGTTCAAATAAGTACAAGTTAGCAAGAGAAGGAATAAATAAAGAGAAAGATAAAGTAAAAAACAAAATTTATTTTTATATAGTTTTGGATGAAGTCAAGTAGAGTCTAAAAAGATGAAAGAGAAAAGAGAAAGAGACGAAAAAGAAAAAGTGAAATCACTTGTTAATGATCAGAAACTGTCCAAAATTAATTTTCCATTAATGTCGTGCATTACTGTTGTTGTAGAATTATGTCAAAAATAACTGCAGTCACTGAAAGGTTTTTTTCACCACAATAAACCAATAAATCGGAGCATATATATATATTATATACTGTATAACTATGTGTTTGTGTGTGTGTGGACCATGGTAGTTACATAATGTATCGAGGACCTGCTAACTGAGTTACATTTTTATTAAAAATAATTAATAAAGTATTACTTTAAATACAAAGCAAAGTTTACCTTGAGCAAAAAAACATTTAGGCCCAATTCTTAAGATTTATGTATTTCAATTGCATATCAAATTTCCATCCATTTTGATGACATATTTTTAACTTAAACAAATTAATAAACTTTGTGATGCAAATTTGACAACCTTATATAAATGAAACAAGTAATAAGACTTATTTAATAGTAACAATAAATCCAATTTGTTTTAAATGCATAAGAATCACGTATTTATCATTAGGTAATAAACCCAACGTATTTCATATATTTAATCCTACCCCACCCAATCACACTATGACAGAGCCAAATCTAACTACAACACACACAAAAAAAACGTTACATTATATACATTTATTTTGCCATAATCAAACATACTGCAAAAAACAACTTTAACAGAAAAAACATATTTTTTTAACCATTTTTAACAGAGTGCAGAAATAAGATCAGTTTCCTCAAGAACTGTGCACATTTGAGGTAGACAGATACATGAGGTAAATCGATGATAACAGTACTGCTTACATTGAACTGACGTTTAAAAAAATAAACTGAAACATGCTATAATTTAGACCAATAGGATAATGGTCAGAAAAAATGCCATAAGGTTCGGAGGTTGAGTGGCTCTGAAACACAACACTTTCCATTTATACTTAATTACATGTTAGGGGTACATGAGTACGAAAGGAACATTCTAGCTTGATTGTATTCAATATTTTTTTCAAACGTGCACATGAGCTCTGTTGCGTAGCTTCAGTTAAGCACATAAATCAGTCCAAAAAGCATCAAACACCCAAGAGTGACACTGCAGAATGTCCACACCAACATCCGTAGGTTGGTCTCCAGGACCAACACCAGCACCCTCTGAATGAAAGATGTATAAAAACATGGATCGAGTGGATCATTTAAGAGTTGGATTCAGACTGAAGCTTGTGTAATTCACAGAAACAGAAACAGAGATAAAAATAGAGACATAATAAGCATAGCTGTTGTTCCGTCCAAGCAAAAATTATTTGTTCAACCCAAGCTAAAGCATAATAATGTGCGTTTGATCAGATATAATTGCAGTACAAGATTATGAGATGCATTATATGAATGCTTGGCTAAAGAGATGTGTCTTTAATCTAGATTTAAACAGAGAGAGTGTGTCTGAACCCTGAATATTATCAGGAAGGCTATTCCAGAGTTTGGGAGCCAAATATGAAAAAGTTCTACTTCCTTTAGTGGACTTTGCTATCCCAGGTACTACCAAGAGTCCAGAGTTTTGCGACCTTAGGGAGCGGGTTGGATTGTAGTGTGATAGAAGATTAGTTAGGTACGCAGGAGCTAAACCATTTAGGGCCTATAGGTAAGTAATAATATTTTGTAACTGATACGAAACTTAATAGAGCAGAGACTGTAAAATTTTAGTAATATGATGATATTTTCTTGACCTGGTAAGGACTCTAGCCGCATAATTTTTTATTATCTGTAGCTTGTTTATTGAAGATGCAGGACAACCACCTAGCAGTGCATTACAATAGTCCAGTCTAGAGGTCATGAATGCATGAACTAAATGCATTTTATAAATTAAACTATTATTTTCTCTTGTGGACTATATGTAAACATATTTTATGTGAAATACCTTATTCAGGTCAGTACTAAATAAGCAATAACATGCATTTTTTATGATCCCTCTTATTTTGGTAAAATAATGAACGTTGTATTCTGAAAGGGGGATGTAAACTTTTGACCTCAACTGTATTTCTTTTAAAGTTCTTTGCTAAATTAAAAATGAAATTTGTTGAAACAAAAGTTTGTGTTATTTGTCTATTTAGAACAGTTCTGAGTACCTTGAAATAGCTTATCTGATTTTGCAACACATCCTATACAAACACTGACATACACAGAAGAGCACAAAGCAACCCACAAAAATCGATGCACTCATCCATGTTGATCTCGTTCAAACACATTTACGCTCAGGATAGACAGGTAAGGATCATGATCTTCTTTTCCCAACAGCATTGGTGGAACACATGAGTGAATATGTGACACTTCAATTCTGGATATCAATCATTTGAAGCTGTTGTATGACTAATGTGTCACAGTAAAGAGACACTGCTCCGACTTTATGACATGTTATGACTTTTTGAAAAATTTGATTAGACAGAAAATAAGCATAAGCTCAGATATTGTGTTGTATAATGTCTTAGGTGAGGATGGGTGACCTTGTGATATTGTTGCTCACACTTTTTCCTGGCCTGTGCATTGCTGATTTGACAGGTAATTTAGAATAAAACAATAAAAAATGTCTGAATTCAAGAATCAGAAGTTTTGTAACTATTGATTATAATAAAACTTGTTTATTAAAATTATAAACTGAAATAAAATGTGTGGTTATTAAAAGCTTCAATCTATCTATATAATTGTATACATTAGCGTATTAAAGAATTTAACAAAATATATTTTTTGTTGAACAGAGAATCTCGCTGCTGGAGCTGAAGCTGTCCAGTCTTCTACATATAATCATTTAGGAGCTGCTCAAAATGCTGTCGATGGGAATACTGAGTCAGATTACATGCTTGGGTCCTGCACTCACACTGTAGGGGATGATCCCTGGTGGAGAGTTGACTTGAAGGAAGTGCACAAGGTAACCAGGGTTATCATCACTAATCGAGGAGACTGTTGTGAAGAGCGGATAGTTGGTGCACAGATCCGCATCGGCAACAGCCTGGAAAATAATGGCAACAACAATGAGCTGTAAGTGTTGACTCGCTCTCTAATACTTAATTCTAATGTTTAGAAAATGAATAAAATAAGAATGAATAAGATCAATTTACTTTGAATAAAATCTTTGAATACAAACTTGCCTTTGACAGAAGTGTATTGAATTGTTTTGCCTTTTTGATTGCTGTGTTGCTCTCTATTTCTCTTTCTCTGTGTGTATATTCAGGGTTACAATTGTTGGCCTCATCCCATCTGGGGGCGCAAAAACATTTGAATTTAAGCCTGTTAAGGGGCGATATGTCAACATTTTTCTACCTGGGCACGGGAAGTACCTCACTCTGTGTGAAGTTCAAGTATTTGCAGGTAAGAGAAAGACTCAGAGATCAAATGTGTTCATGTATTTTGTTTTATGTACAAAAATGTCATGTTCTTATTCATTTTTACATAACTATTTTTTAACAGCAAAGAAGACCTCAGAGCGCTCTTTTGTTTTAAGTGAGTGCTCTTCGTTGCTTTAAGTGTGCTGTCAGTAGCACTTTAACCCTTTACGATTCCTGTAAAATTAGCCTAAACCGCCTAAAAAAGGCATACCCAAAGTAAATTGCATGCTGTTCTTGGGCCATTTGGATGATATGCATGGTGTTGGTCTCCTTTGAAAGGTGACACTCTGAGGTTTGTTTCTCAACAGTCAGAGTCACAGTAAGTCTTTACTGATATTGAGTAATAGCACTTTGAATACACTAAAAAAAGAAAAAAATAATTCCGCCTGCATTTTGTTTGTATATAGAAACCTGCAGATGACTATAGCTGGGAGGTATGAGCTGGACAATACATTGGGATCACAGAATGAAGCCTTACCAAGCCAAATTTTGCATTTGATAAACATTGTATTAGAAAATTAGTGTTTTACACGTTTATCTAATTTTATGTCTAGGCGCTTCCAAAAAATGTACACTTAGGAGACTCCAAACGATCCTTTGTAACCAACAAATGTGGATCATTGTACAGCATACAATGCTGTAATTCTTGAATGCTTTAATGTACAGTCATCATTTTGGGCTCTAATGAAAGTTTACACTTAGAGCTATTCAATTTCTCATCCAGATTAACTGTTAATAATTGCTGACACATAGTAACTGAAGCATAAACACATTATAGTGACATTTATTTATAGAATCCAAAATGTGTACACTTTTAAAAGTACATATATATTTATAATTTATAATCTAAATACATTTTTTTCCTATATTTCTATTTCTGTACACAGTACATTATTTAATTAGTGGTTTTTTTTCTTATATTGGTGTTATATTGCATCCCTACTGTGTTATTCCTATGTATGTCTGTACTATCATGCATGTCTGCATTATGTCAACAAAAAGTGGTATGATAAAGACACAGATGGTGCATGCTGTGTTTATTGTATCTTAAAATGGTTTACATAGTTGAAATCACAAGAATCTCAGCTCTCCGTGGATATGTGACATGAATTGTTTTTTTGTTTTTTGTTTTTTGTTTTTTTTTACGACTTTACCCTGTCACTACTAGGCGTCCCGCCGACGGGACGTACGCTGGATTCTTTTAATATCATTTGAAGATGTTGATTGAATTTAAACAATAAAAAAAACTATGATCAATAATTTAGATTACATGATTTAGCAATATGGGATTATGTCTTATCATAAGAAAGTGAAATGTACTTTATTTTAGGTCGAACAGAGAATCTCGCTGCTGGAGCTGAAGCTGTCCAGTCTTCTACATATGATCATTTAGGAGCTGCTCAAAATGCTGTCGATGGCAATACTGAGTCAGATTACATGCTTGGGTCCTGCACTCACACTGTAGGGGATGATCCCTGGTGGAGAGTTGACTTGAAGGAAGTGCACAAGGTAACCAGGGTTATCATCACTAATCGAGGAGACTGTTGTGAAGAGCGGATAGTTGGTGCACAGATCCGCATCGGCAACAGCCTGGAAAATAATGGCAACAACAATGAGCTGTAAGTGTCTTTTCTTTCTCTTTAACTCTTGCACAGCTTACTTTAAAAAAATAAATAAATGTGAATTACTCAAATTTAAATATATATATATATATTTTGCTTTGAATAAATAAGTTAAATACAAACTTATCTTAGACAAAAGTATACAGTAGTATGTAGCATGCTATTTATATTTTTGATTGTCATTTCTGACTTTATTTCTCTGTCTTTGTGTGTTTTAAAAGGGCTGCAACTGTTAAAAAGATCCCACTTGGAGGAACAGAAACATTTGAATTTAAGCCTGTTAAGGGGCGATATGTCAACATTTTTCTACCTGGCACGGGAAGTACCTCACTCTGTGTGAAGTTGAGGTGTTTGCAGGTGAGAGATATAAGGAGAGAGAAGGTGGTTTTGTTTTTGCACGTGAACTGTGTCGCTATTAATGATGCCTTGATGTTCTGATTTAACTAGCAGATTAAGTGCAACAAGATGAAGTTACACCTCAGTCCATTCCTCCTTGAAGCAAAAAAGAAAAACAGGACAAGCACTTCTAAGATATACTAATATTGCACTTATTTCAATCTTTTACTTTAATTTCATCCTTAACATGCAAGTTAAAATAAAGGTTTTAAATGTTTTTTTAATGTCTTGATTCTTTACCCCAAGTTGGTCCAGGTGGACTGTCCTTGTAGAAAATGTGCTGTAACTGGAAAATGTTATATGTATCTACTATATGGGCAGATTGCAAAAACTGCCTAGACTAGTCTTAAAAACATTGTAATTTAGGCTAATTTGTTTTCTTAAAGCCTGGTCATAACTTTTTAAAGTCATTTACAAAACAGTAGATTGGCCCAATTTGAATCATAAAAATGTAAGACTAATTAGCTCTTGGCTAACTGCTAATTGGTCAAAATAGTTCTTAACGGCTATATTTAGGCAACTGGCCCATGGTTTTACGGAACTGGTGATTTTATTAGAATAAGTGTTACCCATTATACGTTTGTTGCAATACCCTAAAAATATATTTCCTTTCCACACAAATAATAAAGAATGACTAAACTGTTGTATGTTGTTTTTCATTAGCTAATATTTGGTATTCACTCCTAAATGTTACATATTATTAGTACCTTAATGTTACATATTAGTATTTTAAAAATACATTTTAGTACCTAAAGTGTACATATTAGTACATTTTGAAATGGTAACGCCCACAGTGACAGCATTGTAGATTTGTTTCTGAGTGTAGGCCACACCCCTTTTAAAACAAAATCATTTGTACTCATTTTCCGCATATAGAAAAACATTAAAATGTTTTAAGTATTGAATCCAAAGTAGAAAACCCTAACATGTAGCTAACTTTATGAAATTGTCAAAGATAAAATGCTGTATAAAATTAATATCACATCACGTTTTCACATTCAGAAAAAACAGCACTCTCTCTTAACTATATCATGTATGATATCAGTCAGTTGCATATCCATCAAAAACTGAACCCTGGTGCGTTAAATGCATTATTATTTTTAATGCGCTATTTTGATTGCACCAAGACAACACGTTCAAATCAACAGCCCTAAATTATTGGCTTGTGTCTTATATCCAGTGTTGGGGAGTAACTAGTTAAATATAACTAAATTATATAATTTAATTACAACATAAAAGTAATTGTAATCAGTTACAGTTACTGAGAAAAAAAATGTGTAATTAAATTACAGTTACTTATGAAAATGTTAAGAATTACAAAGGGGGTTACATCTGATTTTGTTTTCACACACACTCCCACATATAGATTTAATTGATTTATTTCATAAATTGCAGTAGCTATGTTTCCGTCCAAAGATTCGAATAAAACTTATGCGCAAAACTGGAATATCGCATAAAACATATGCGAGTAAAGCACAGTTTCCATCCAACAAGTAAAAGAGAACAAAATGGTCACTTCCTGGTAAACTGTGGGCACTAAACTACGAATTTAGGAGAAGCCACTGAATATAGGCCTAATCATTTTCATACATGACACAAATTACTTGAACCTCGAGCAAAAGAGACAGAATAAATGCAGTCATTTTTGGAGGAGGATGCCTGCTGTTTGGGAACGCAGTTGTGTAAGACAATTATACAGAATTTTTTATTGACAGACTTTACTCAGACTTTTCAGAATTACCATAACAACATATGGATGCTATGAACGAGATCAGTCCGCTGGATAGTCAAGTTATATAGCGCAAAGTCACATGACTTTTTCGATGCGCATGGAGGAATTTATTCGGTAAATGTGTTTCCATCGTAGTTTATGCACATTTTTTCTTATCGGATAAAAAATGTATCCAACTATCAATTTTTAGAATTTATGCGCATCTTGGCGTTTCCATCCAGCGTTTTTTAATGCGATATTCCAAAATGCGCATTAAAAATTGTTGGATGGAAACGCAGCTAGTGACTGCTCTAAAATATGAAACAAAAATGTTTCAGAATTTTATAACATGTTTATCTGATAACTTTTTTTTTGTAAGGCATTGTTAGATACAATGTTTCCTGTAATAGCTATGCAAAGATTTGATAAAAAAAAAACGTATCATAGCTATTAAATTATTTCTTATTATGATTTTAAATCTGTATTTAACCTCAGCATCATTTTAAAGTGAGTCTGATTGTATGGTGGTTGTGCTCCAAGGGGACATTGGATGCCCATTTTCCACAAGTTGGTATGATTCTTTAGGGTCTTATTGAAATGTCTCTGTGGTCATGTAAAACAACATGAATAGGTAGAAGGTATTGCTCTAAAGTACTGCTAACTTGTGTTTTGCTCTACTCCAGTATTAGGCCAGATGGAACAGCCTCTGAGAATAACCATATTTAGGAACAACATTTAGCAATATTTGTGCATGTCACTGTGCTTTGGTGAAGCAATACCACTTTTACAGATAAGGAAAATAAACGTTACAGTTGTTTTCTTAAACTGAGAAACAGTTAGCAAACAGTTGCAAAATTAAGTACTTTTGACCTCAACTGATGAAATAGAAGTGGGCGTTATTTCCAACTTGTTCAGAACAGAAGTGAGTCATTTGAAATCATTTATCTGATTTCGCAACACAACCTCCACATGTGCAACACTCTTTTCCAGAGCCCATAGGCCTATACTTGGACCCCCAATTCTGATTTATTTTTATTTTACAGACTGATAAACACAATATTTTCATAATATGTTCAAATCTAAGCCTTCTGCTGGATGGCAAAATGTATATTCCTCATACAAAACATCAGGCATAACTTTTCCTGACAAGGTCAGCATTTTTTTTTTCGTATAACGATCTTGAAAACTTGGGTCATGCGATTGGCCCACAATTTAACAACAACAAAATTTAAAAACAAATAGACAGCAATCTAGCCTGCTTATAGCCCGCTCAAGGTCTGCTTATTTGCTCCAAATGACCTTAGTCTCTTAAGAAAACAAATACATTGTTGTACCTTACTACAAATATTGTCTATATGTGCACTCCATGATAAAACAACATCCACATAGACACTCAAATATTTCTATTTATAAGACACTTATTCCATCTGTATGTATATAACACAAGTACATACTTAAATACAGACCAATGCACTCATCCATGTTGATGTGGTTCAAACACACTAAAAACATAGGACAGACACAAATGACAATTTTTGTCTGGATATCAAAAACCTAAATATGCAGGTTATGCTATTGTTGTATATTTGACCATCTTTAACATTACACTGCATTAGTTAAATGACTAAATGAGGACGAGACACAGTTAAACAATTCTTAAACGGTCGTGATGAGTGAGTGCACTTGTGATTAATGCTCAGACTTTTTCCTGTGCTGTGCATTGCTGATTTGACAGGTAAGTTTAGAATAATACATGCAAAAATGCCTTGATTCAAGAATCGGAGTAGTAACATTACGAAAGGATCCTACTGACAAGACCATATCAATAGGAAAGCAAGCCAAAACCTGGGCATTTTAGTAAATTTAGAAATCTCGGTCAGGACATTTCCAGGAAAAAGAGGATGCATGGTCACTATTTAAACATTTTCTGTCTGGATGCAGAGGCAGCTCCACTTTCCCCAGTGAGAGTCCACTAAGAGTGCACTTGCTAGAAGCTTGAGCGAATTATATTTATAAGAATACTGAATAGCAAAGCTTTTTTGTACACGTAGGATGGCAACTATAATTGTTTGTATAATCTTGAACAGGGAATCTTGCTATGCAGGCAAAGCTGCCCAGCCCTTCACCTTCACTCAGTTGATGGCAGCAGAGAGCTATTTGAGGGCTCTACACTCACACTGCAGCTAAAAGAACAGTGGATCTGACCGAAGTAACAAAGGTTGCCATTACTAACGAAAAAAATTACAAATGTCAAATAAATCTACCAATCATAATTAAAATATATTTTAGGGTGTATATTATCAATAATAATAACATTAATATTGTTAACTGCTCATTTTTAGTGATGTTGAAAGATACTTTTTTATAACATTTAAAAGTATCATATTTAATAACTACAATATATTTTAGTTAATTTTAAGATATCCTTATTACAGTGTAATTAGTATATTGAGTAGTACGGAGTAATAATAATATTGTTAATTTTAATATTACCAACATGTACTTATAGTGTTAGAATTAGTATTAGATTTAGAGTTAGTTGCATATAATTATGCATTATTTACTGTTATTACCATAATTACAAGTAACGTGTAACAAGGACACAGTAAATAAAGTGTTACAATTTTTTTGGCTGTATTCATTTTTCATTGTGTTGAAATTTCATTGTTTATTTTATAATATTCAAAAGTTTGGATAAATTAAAAACAAGTCAAATGAATCTGTTTCTCATGTGTCATGACTGTAATGGAGTGACAGAAGCGTGAGGCATGCGGATCCATCTGCAGAGCTTTATTAAAAGGCGTGGTCATGAAACAAGCATTGGTCGATACACAGCAAACAGACACAGATGAGGCAAGACAAATAGTATTCCTAGGACAAACGTGGGCCTTCGATCAGTGAACAATATCCAACAGGGCAAGGCAAAGAGAAATAATCCAGATATGCAAGAAATAATCCAGGCAGGGGCAAACACAATTCAAAACAGCAAGGCAAAGCATTAAACCAAGATATATAGGCTAGGATGAAAACAGACAAGGCAAGACTGTGAAAACTACGATAGGCTCCGTAAGGTGCTATCAGCTAGGGTAGCGATATGTGCTTACAATACTCTGCAAACAGAATGAGGAAGTCCATGGCTTAAGCAATGCATGTGATAGGAATCAGCTGTGTAATCAGTGTTTACAGCTGGGGGGGGGGGGTGAATGAACGGAAGTTCATAAACCAGATTGGTGACAAAATGACTCACAAAGAAAAGGTATTTCTTCTTTGTTATATTTGTATACATCATTTTATCTGTGAATCAACATAATCAACTTTTATACTTTTCAAATATACTGTTAAACAATCATAAAAACAATGCATTCGGGATGTAGTCCTGTTTGAAATTGCATTAGCCTATATGTGTTTATTAACAGGCAATATTTGCACCATAGTTTAATTTCAGGGGCATTTTGTCTACTCGTATAAAAACACAGTATGTCAACCAATAATTTTAAATACTTTAAAACAAATCAATCAATGGAAGTATATTTCACTATTAACAAGTATGGTGGTCAATTGTTACAGTACATGTGTTAAATACAAAATTATCTGCAAATAATACATGTCTTAACAAAATTTAGCTCTACAGCTCTCTTTTAAAACTTTTATAGCATAGAATTCGTTTCTGTTATCAAACAGGATGAAATTGTTTAGAAGACAAACCGCTTAATTAAACAAAGCAGCACAAAATAATAAAATCCTTTGATAATACTGCAAAATAATATTGAGGATAGAACAAAGCTGATTACCAATTAAAGCAGGATTCTAAATATAACATGTTTTCAGTTTGCCATTGATATTTTGGCAATATTTCTATACGATTACATTTGAAAAAACTTATTCTGTGCCATTTTTGTGACAGTGATGAGCATTTGAAGCATCTGAAAAGAAAGGTCTTGTCCGGGATTCGAACTCGTGACCTCTCGCACCCCGAGCGAGAATCATACCCTAGCCACGTTTAATGTAAAACGTGTAATTACGTGTGACTGTGAGACTCTGCCGTGTGCTTGTTACTGCCACCCAGCGGCCACACAGTAAACTGCGTGGAGCTTTTATTTTTTTTACAAGTTGTCAATTGTACGGTGAATTATTTAGAAGTACTGAAATTGTTCCTAAATAAAATACAAGTTAACTTTTTTCGTTTATTTCATATAGCAGATGCATTATTTGAACCAACTCAAATAAAAGCATCTAATGGAATCTTGTGCATTTTAATCAATGCCTCACACACTAATTATACCATTTAACTAGTTCTCATGATTTTTTTTTACAGGAATTGAACCAATGGCAGATCCCTAAGAAAGTAAAGTAAAAACTTTTTCACTTCCCTAACTTTACTTTAAACGTGGTGCGACACAACAAATGTGTTGCAATAATAAGAGCAATTGTTTGCTAAGACCACTGCTGTTACAACACCTGAGATAAAATTGTAACCAAATAGCCTGTTTTCATTTACACTGCAAAGTAAGAGAATTATGTAACATTTTATTCCCCAATTGTTATAGGCTGCATCCTTCATTTGCCCCCAATACCAGTGACATTCACAAAAATTTACAGCAACATTTGTAGCATCCTAAAATATTTATATCTAATGAAATTCACCAAATGTAGTTTTACCCTGCTTTATTTTTATAATTTTTTGCTTCAAGGATGAGTGGACTGAGTAACTTCATCTCATTGCTCACCACTTAATCTGCCAATAAAATAAGAACTTCA
This sequence comes from Gymnocypris eckloni scoliostomus, assembly GCA_027564155.1. Classification (NCBI taxonomy): domain Eukaryota; kingdom Metazoa; phylum Chordata; class Actinopteri; order Cypriniformes; family Cyprinidae; genus Gymnocypris; species Gymnocypris eckloni. Next base: position 9,833,450 of record CM050421.1, read on the forward strand.
TCAAGGCGTCATTAATAACACATGCAGTAAACATGTTCATAAACAAACCACCTTCTCTCTCCTTTTATCTCTCACCTGCAAACACCTCGACTTCACACAGAGTGAGTTTTTCCTGTTCCCAGGTAGAAAAACGTTGACATTTCTCCCTTTTACAGGCTTAAAATCAAAGGTTTTTGTGCCTCCAGATGGAATGAGCCCAACAAAAAAAGAAATAGAGATCATGTGAGACATAGCAATCAAAAAAGCATGTAGCAAATTAAACATTCAGATATATTCTGTATTATTTTCCAGGCTGTTGCCGATACAGAAAACAAATACAGTTTTTAAAACATAAAAAGTTGTGCACCTATAAATAACTACTTGAATATTTATTACCGATTTTCTTTTCTCTCTTTCCTTTACCTGCAAATACCTGAGCCTCACACAAAGTAAGGTATTTCCCGTGCCCAGGTAGAACATTTTTGACATATTGCCCTCTAAAGGCCTTAAACTCAAATGGTCCTGTGACTCCAGCTGGAATGAGCTCAATGACGGCAGCCCTGTTAAAAAAACACATGGGACAGAGAAATACAGAGAGACAGCAATCAAAAAGGCAAATAGCATACTACATACTGAATACTTTTGTCAAAGCGTGTGAAGATCAACAGTGTGTTACATATCTTTTAAATAGCCTATGCATTTTCCACTATGTTCTTTCATGAACTTCGTTGTTTATACAGAGAAAAATGTTACAAAAATCGCATAAACTGTCTGTCTAGACCACTGCTGTTGCAACACATGAGACATAGTAATAGTAAAAATAGTACAGTAGTGAAATAATAACAACATCGAATGTTTTCATTGCTGAAAAGTAAGCTTTGTGTATTGTTACGAATGTTTATTGCTAAATTCACACATAGAATTAAAACTGTACTTTGAAATTGAATATTTAGGTCTACTTTTAAGGAGGTTTGAGCTATTTTGTGCCACATTGGTGTGGTGTTGCCTATGTTTGTTGTAGCATAGCCTATTTGTATGTGGATGTCCAAATTTGACCTTTGATTGAGAATATTTCTTACATAGCAAATATGTTAATTTTCAAATATGTTAATTTAGCCAAGTGCATGTTTCAGAAATTTAAAAAGGTTTATTTGTCTTTATGTTTTGCACAAACACTAACCAGGCGGTGGCAGTATTCAACCAACACTCTAAAATCAATTGCGCATGTCTTGCGTCGAAATTGGAAGTGGGAGGGATTTTTTATCTTTTAGTAATAATCGCTCGGTGGCACGGACAGGTATTGAGGAGTTCATGTTTCACTAATGAAAATAGGTTATTTTCTTAGGGTTATTAAATAGGTTACGTATACAGTAATATGGTTGATGTAGGCTTAACGTTACGTTGGATTTAATTCGGCGCTGCCTAAATTACGCGTTAAATGCGTTTTCTCTTGTGAATATTTTGATTAACAGTTTTTCTTAAATCAACAATTTATGATCAGTATAAACGGTAACGTAATATGCATATTTTCCAGTGCATTTAGGAGAACTGAGCTCATTTATGCGGGATGCAAGTTTAGTTAACACACAAATGCACGTTTTTGATAACGTTACCGTTAAACGCGGTTGGCTTCAGTAATGCTTCCGTGCAGCGGCGTTTCGAGGATCAAATTGAAGAGGGATTCGTTTAAACTCAATAACACATTAGAGCCGAACAAACGCAGATGGACTGGACCTAAAACGGTGTCTGGTTTAAGGTTAAATCCATTTGCCGATCGTGGCATACAGGTACAAGACCAAGCCAGTGCTCCTGAGGCAGCAGACGTCGTTTCCCCAGAAAGAAACGCCAAGAACATCTGCCCCACAGCAGACCGTGAACCACCGTCCCGATTTGACGGGCAAGCGAGCTCCAAATACGACGCTCATGCGGAACATGACGGCTGCGGAGGGGGTTATAATCAAGGTACTTTCCCATCCACAGTCAGTGGCTTTAGTAACTGTAAAGGGGAGGAACTAAAGCTCAAATCACCTGTACTAGGAGTCAGCAACCGCCCAAAAAGATGCCGAAACGGTTGTCTGAACATAGAAAAAAGTTTTTCTACCGTTTGCGTTTAGCTTTATGCTTAAAACGTCGAAATGGCGGGAAGCGTGTGATACAGGGGCCGACTGAAGTGCAGTGCCACGCTCTGTCGTATATAAACAGTAACGTGTCGGTTGAGTCAGATACTATTTCTATTAAATCCACGATCTGTGGGGAATCAGGGGAGCAAACTCCACCTGCCCAACTAGATCCACAGTACGATCAAAACACTGGCGGCCCAGATTATTTGGGGCATGAAAAGCCTCGTGCAGGAAGGGGAAGACCGAGGAAACTGTTTATGGATAATTTTGGTGGCCCTGATGGACGGGTGAAAACTACCATCAAGACGGACGCTCGGCGAGCCCATGCAAGTAAAGCCAGGCGCGCTGTTTCTGGACAAACACCAAGTAAGGGTCAATACGTTCCTATTCATACAAATACTGGGGTTTATTTACTCATACATACAAATACTGGGGGTAATTTAGTGGAAAAACATGTTTACGTGGTATTTATTTCCAGACCTCATGTTTCACAGGCAGCAAAATGTCAGTTGTTGGGGTAACTGCAGGCCCTTCAAGACGTAGAAGAGATAAGCAAGAGTTAATCATAAGAGCATTTGCAAAATTGTATTGATATACTTTTCTAAAGTGATACGCCGCCCAAATAAAATGAAAGTTCTTTTATCTTTAAACATTACCCCTATGCCGTCCCTGATGTGACTTTCTTCAGATGAACATTTTTAGAAAAATAATCCATGTCTGTGAGTCTAGGCTATATAATGCAAGTGGATTAAAACCCAAAAGTTGATGCTTGAAAAAAACACACAATGTGATTGTAATGGTAATCCATCTGACCCCAATGAATGAATCAATGGGCCAGAAGTGATGGCTCATAGTTAGTTTAAAATTAAGTGTATTCAAGCATTTATCACATGCCTATCATTTCAATTCAAAAGACAATTCAGTTAATTCACTGACACCATATAAGCAATATTGTGAACAAGCTTTGGTGTTGTTTTTGAAGCGTAAAATATTGGGTCACTTTCCCCTTGTATTATATTGCCTCAGAGAAATGTGGATAATCTAAAAATCTTAATTTTTGCTCATATGAACAAAAAGGCACATATGCATACACATGAGGATGAGTAAATGGAAGAATTTACTTTTGGGGTGAAGAATCCCTTTAAGATAAGGTCACACTATTTAATGGGATTTAATAGAAATATCAGGGTTTTGGGAGATGGTTATAGTGAGTCTCTTTATATTAGTATTGCATTTTTGCTCTCACCCTTCTCAACCTCTTTGTCTCTGATTGCAGATATCAGTTCAAAACTTGAGCTGAGACGTCAACTTAGGTCAGACACAAGGAAAGACCGCAAACGATTGGTGAAAAATTCATGCTGTGCTTTGTGTGGTGATGTAAAATACACTCCTCCCCCTAGTAAGAATCTGGCCCCTTTACTCAGTCACAGGTCTAGAGCTGACCGCCCCAGCCAGACTGTGTGCCAGAAAGATGCTGGTCATATCACAGAGTCCCCGACCGCAGTGAATTTCCGCTTCGAGAAATACCCCACGGTGAATCTGTGCAATGTAGCCAGAGTGTTTGACCTAGCCTCTCGTGATTCCTCATGTGTCTTACCAGCAGCACTAAGACAAAAGAGGAAGTGCAAAAGAGTGCAGTGCTTAAGGAAAGAATTAGATTTTCTTGTGCATCCTCATCTCCACGGCATCAAGGAGTGTAGAAGTAAGATTGCCAACCAGTCCTGGGAAGTTTCCACACCAACCCATAGCTGTGCTTCTTTTTCATCAGGTGATCCACCATCTGGAGCTATGGGCAGCATGTACGTTTCAGACACAACTGAGACTCCTGATGGATCTGCCAAGGAATGGGATGCTTGTCTTGCAAGGAATCCAGACTGCGAGAGTATGAGACAAACCGACGTTGAAGGAACTGACTCTGTACTCTCAGGGTGTGATGTCAATGGTCCTGTTTTGTATTTCTGTGAGAAAGACAAGGCCTGTCCAATGACAAACATCTCTGAAAGTCCTACCAGCCCAGCGCGTCTTGTATCACCTCTAATACTCAGACGCGTTGCGGTCAATGGTTTTGGTTTCAGAGGTGGTGATGATACTGGCGAGAACAGTGGTCATTCACTGGATAAAGAGAAAGAGGAGGACAGTAGTAATGAGGATTCTGACAGTGAAGTGAACTCGCCTGAGAGTTTCTCCTGCCAGCGAGTGCAAGCCTACATATTTTTCCCTCAATCATCATGCGCTCGCACATATAAGACCTGGCCCTTCCCAAGAATGGGCCCTCCTAACGAACTCGGGTCACCACTGCACACAGGACCCGGCTGGATTGTGTCCACTTCATTTCCTGCCATCCTTCAAACCTCTCTCAGTGTTGCACCTGAATGCTTATCAGATAAAGACATTCAAAACGAACTGTCCAAACCCACAAACCAAAGCAAAAGCAGTAAAGAAACAAGAGAGGTACTGGATGGTCAACCACTCTCTTCATTTGTGCCAGATGAGACCACATTAGCAGTGTTGGAAAGGACTCAGAAAGGTCGAGCACAAAGTCTTAACCCAAGTTGTACTATGCCACAGGATAGTTTTATTCGAGACTCACAGACCACAGCAGTTGCCGTTTAGAAAGTAGAGACTTAATGGAGCAGCAGCCTTCTGCAATAGGCAAAATGCCACCCATTTGCACACTTGAAAATGCTTCAAAAGATAGAGCAGAAACCCTTAAACCAAGAGGTACGTTGACGCAAGATAGTTGTATTTTAAAACTTCCAGACCAAAACAGCTGTGGTTTAGAAACTAGAGACATACTAGGCCAGCAGCCTTCTGAATCTGGTGAAAAAACAGCTACTTGCACACCTGAAAGGACTCCAAGTGGTTCAAAAGTCATATTGACTTGTGTTTCCAAACCTGCAGAGCCTGAATCTAAACAAAGTCTAAAGAAGGCTTTGGATGATGTTCTTGAGTCCTCTTTATCTGTAGTGACTGAACAAATTAACATTTGCAAATTTAGTGGTCTTGGCAATGCAACATCATTAGAGGAGTGCAGTCTTCAAAAAAATCATTGCCTGCTCAAGAAGTCCGATCAGAAAGTGCTCTCGAGTGGGTCAGAAATTCAGGTTGATTCCATAAGGAAAGATCAAAAATTGTCCAAAGATGTTTCAGACCTCAAGATCAGTACCCGTCCTGTTAGCCAAACCTCAAGAACTCAGTCAGTTGAGGATCGAGAGTGGAATGAAAGTAGTGACGGACAAACTCTCTATAACCCTGGGTCGCTTTCGGAAATATGTCTTAAAGTAGACATGCTAAAAGCACACCATCCTCCTTTAGTGACGGCAACTTCCGCAATGGACCAGGATGCTGATAGTGATGCTCCAAATTCTGCCACACTGCATACAGCCGGCAGCAGACCTGACTGTTCAGGAGAAGAGATGCAAAAGCAAGAATTTGACCGCTGTGCAATCACAGGCTCCTCTTCTGAAGATGAAAACGAACATGTAACTAGTCTCGTCAGATGACTCTGTGGAACATGATGCTGCTGTGAGCTCACAGTCTGATGGTGATGGGACAAGTCTGATGAATGAAGAACAAGGCTCCACCCCTCCACAATTTCCAGAGGTTGCCGACAGCTTCCTGGATGTTTCTCGAGCATATGAAGAAGATGTCCTTGTACTGGATGTGATACAAGATGATCCAGAGTTGTTTGGGGCTGTTGTCACTGAAACTGTGAGTAAGCAGGAGACATTAGCAGAGGAGAATGGAAAGACACCGCAGAAGACAGAGAAACTACAAATGTGGAACCATTGCAATATTGTCTGGGACCTAAGTTCAGATGGGTAAGTCAATTAATATATAATAATTATACATAATGATAGATCTTTTTAATTATTCATTTATCAGTCTTTTGCATGCCAAAATCAATTTCTACATATGAATATCATGCCAAATAAAAACAGAAATTTGTGTTATACTCACCTTTATCATAAGATCGGATTAGACTACAATAATTAATTAGGCTAGCTATTTTACAAATGGAAATGAAATGAATTCACGACAATGTTTTACATTCAAGCTAGGCTACCCATAAAATTGATCATAAAGTTTAAAAGCATCTGGAATGCAGTAAAGTCATTTTTAAAGCTGTTTTTAAAGCGATTGCTGTATAGATTAAACAAATAATAGGCTGAGTAATTCACATCAGACAAAATTTCATTTTAATTTTAAGGTATTCAGAACAGATTAACAAAAATCTGAAAATATAAGCAGCAATACAATTATAGGAGAAAGTTTTGCTTATAGCATATGCCATTATAATTTGTTTTATTTTTAAATTATATAGAATTATAAAATAAAACACACATTTTAATCAGGCCTGTTGTAGGCCTTTCCTTATTTTTGTATTTTAGACATCTATCAAATGACTCGCCTTGTCCTTACTGTACCTGCCTTAAGAGAGAAATGCATCTTTAGGATTACTGAAAGAGTTTCTATTTTACATTTGAATTATTTGGTTTTAAAGTAGTAATTTGAAGCTTTTATATACGCGTTTCAGCTTCGCTCCGCTCGAACGATTAGATAATGTGTCTAACAGCGCACATTTATCTAGGTAGAACATTTAAACTAACATTATATGCTTGAACTGTTTTATATCTATAGATTTTATTTTAGGCAAGTCGTAATGATTTGAGAAGGCTATACATTTATCAAAAATATGCTATGATCAACTCACTGGAGTGAACAAAAAACATTCATTGAATTTACTCATTTTTTTGAAAGTAAGTAGTTGCAATCAATGTGTTTTAGCTACATTTAAACAAAGAAATTAGGTTGACTAACTTTCAAAAGCTCAATATTACTAAGCTTTAATAAGCTAAAATAAAGTGTTTGCAACCATTTACCTTATAAATGTATTATCCCTTTTTTTCAGTGTCTTGCTTCCACTGTTCCACTAACTATGTTTTTGTTCAAAACTGTGAATGACAGTTAAGGGGTTAAATGCCCAAAGGTCTTATGACTAAAAGATTGCAGTTTGCATGAATGTCTTCTTTTTTTTTATGATACTTGTAGCTTTAGCATTTCTTCTGTTTCTTAAATTTGCCTTCATGTCATTTTTTTTTTTAAGTCCCAGTGAATCTTGCCCAACTGCCGCAGATGTCAAGACTGATAGTATGAAAGATGGCAGTTCTCTGACAGGTCTGACTGAATAATAATTAGATTTTTGTTTCTGTCCTAATGATGATTTATTAGTTTAATTAGTGTGTGCAAAGGTCCCATTGTCTTTATGGATAAAATGTTGTTGTCCATCAAATACTTGGACTTTTCCTATTTTATTTTTACAAAAAAAAGTGACAACTTCTGTTTCTCACCTACAGTTAAAGAGACAGACAATTACAGAGCTCAGCCTGTCCAGGAAATGAGTACTTCAAAGTCAGAGGTCAGTTTGTATGCGTGCGTATTTGGAATAACATTGCTGACAATTTAACAGCATTGTGATAATTTAATGTACTTTTTATTTGGCCATTATATTCCCAAATGGTGTGTCGTTAGAGTAATTGTGGGGTTTCTCCTCAGGCAAAAGGACCAGTACGATTTTATAGGAAATCTGTTTGTTGCTGCTATTGGCACATAAATTAAACTATACTTTTAAAAGCCATTTTGACATTATGATGAGCTAAGGGTTGATATTTGATATCTTCTTCTTGCAGAATGCCTCAGACTACAATAACAACCAAGAGATGAGACAAACAAATGGAATTACAGTAAAAAACACAAGACTTATGATGGACACATGCAGTAATGGTAGGTCAAAAACAAACATCAACGGGTTCTGTGGCACTTTAAATACAGAAAACCTAAGATTAATCTACCAGAAATGTTCATAATTGCACTTAAGAAATTAGTGTATCGTTATATATGTGGTCAGATTAATCTAAGCAAAACTGTCGCATTCTGTTTTATGTCCAAGGGTATGAAGTAGCTCCAAAAGAGACTTCCACTTTGAGAACTTTAAACAGTAATGTGAGTATACTCCATCTGTGACAGGGATAGACAAGAAAGCGATTCTGTTCGTTCTTCCATTACTTTACTGTTTTTTAATGCATTATCTGCATATTAGCGCATTTCCAAACAAACTTCTTTCTGTGTCTTCAGTATTGTCGGTTCTACTTTAGTGAATATAACTCCTGCATGCGAAGTGTCTGTTGGTTCCTGCACATACCAAGAGATGGAGATGAAAAGGTGTGTGTTATAATTGAATTCTGGTTGTGTTTTTTGATACGAGTGCCACTTTCTGGTTAAATTCAGATTGAGTAATGTGTTTGTATGCTATGATTGTCTTGAGGCTTGTTTTTTATGTTTCAGTTCTGCATGGATACAGTAAAGAAGTTCTGTCATACTGGGAAACATGCTCTTATTCTACGAGCAGGTAGTGGGACTTTATTAAAGCAGTTATGCTGATGAATAATCCCAGGTTGACTGAATAGCTTTTCTGTCTGTCTTCCTATGTGAAGGAGAGGTGTTTATGGGATATTACAGCAGTTGTCCTCCCAGCGTGAGCTTCAGCCAGGAGATTGTCAACTCTCTGCTGTCATCTCTCCTTAATTTTTGTTTGCTGGGAGAATTTGAGGCAGTCATTAACTTGCTTCTCAAACACAAGAGGCTGGTAAGTGTGGGTGCTTGGAATCATTTGCTTTTTTTGGAATCTAATTTTAGATATATAATACTTTTTTCATTTATGTCAGCCTCCGCCTGAGATTATATTAGCCGTTTTTAAACTTGTGATGGAGAGAGGACTGATTAACTCTGTACCTGAGCTCATTCACCTCACCTCAAAGGTAATGCTCACATTCAAAGAATCAGATCATTGTATTATAAATATGGAGTTAACAGATGGTGCCCTATTTCATCTTATTTAAGATTAGCTTTAATGTCAATTTAATGTGTGTTTGTATGTTTAGATTGTCGAGGCAGGGTGTGTATTCAGTGTGGATCAGTGTGAGGTCTTGCAGAGTCATCTCCAAATGATGCAGGTTCCTAGACAGCAGATGGACATTTTCCTTGCTGTTAAATGCAGGTATGCACCCTCCCACAGCAGATTATTAGCATTATTGGACTTTGTTGCTTTATCATATTACATTACAGTGAAATCATCATATGATGTTACACAAACATGTTATATATGTAGGGCTCTGGTAACTAATCCCCATTCATCCGAGCTGTCAGATCTGGCCCAGGCTGTTGTTAGAGTTGAGGTAAGATCACTACTTCATTTTCATAATACTTCTGTCGACTTATCTACACTTTTTGCTCCATTTTCATTTCTATATAGTGCCATTAAAGGTGGGGTAAGTGATTTCTGGTAGCCAGTGTTGATATATGAAATCACCAAAACAAACACTCCCTTACCCCTAAAGGGTCTCGCCCCTATTTTTGATAGCTCTGCCCCACACATAAGCATGCAACCCAGGGAGCGATTAGTTGTGTGGAACAAAGCAAAACCAATGTTACACCATGTCTACACCAGATGCAAGCAGCACAACAAAATACTATAGAAGTCATAATAATCTGTGATGACATGTCTACACTGGATGCTGCGTGGTGCAACAAATCTCAAATTGACAAATGAAAAACAGTTATATTTATGACGTGCTGACATAAATTTCAAATGATTTTCAATGGTCGCTTTATCGTATCCAGTGTAGGCATACTTTAGCTGTTGCGGCGGGGCCGGTGTAGACACAGTGTTACTCGCCTATCGGGAAGCACCAAAGCAACTTCGGTGTCCTCAACCGAGGTTTCCGCTCCTTGAGTTCTTCAGCGCTGGAAAGCTGATCCGATATTTACACGGGTCCTACTTCTTGCCTTATTCCGCAGACGTTTTCCTCTTTTATTTTTTATCCTCTATCTTTGTCAATCGGCTCAGCTAATATCCGTTTTGTGCGCTGAACGCTCTCCTCTACATCATGAGTAGACACGCCCCTTACTGGTGATTGGCTACCAGTTTGTTTTGGTACTTGGCCCCGAAAAAATTACATACCCCACCTTTAACATAAAAATGCCATTATTTTCAGCATAATTAATTTGTGCAGATGTTTTACATACGTTTGTGTGTGTGGCCAGATGCTGAAGCATCAGGAAGACTGGGCTGGACTGGCTCTAGTATTCTGCAATGTTTGTGTGGGGTCACACAGTCAAATGGAACTTCTCCGGTTTTGCTGCTGCGTTTCCATGGCACTGCTGAAAGAGCCCAAAGGCAAACTCACCCTACCGTATGAGCTTTTTGCTGAATCAGGTACACATTGTGAAGTAATTCATATGTACAGTAGCACTCAAAAGTGTGGAGTTTTTTGAAAATATTTTTGAAAGATGTCTGCATTTATTTAAACAAAAACAACAGTTTTGAAAATAAATAATTAAAAATAGCTACATTTAAAATATACACTATACTCAACATTTGAAGTGGATTAAAACCTTTTATCTCATCAAGTTATCTTAAAACCAAAAATATTTATTGTCTTAGGACAACTTTGATTAACTTATTTGATCCACTTCAAATTTTGACTACTGTGATTTTTATGTGATTTATTCAGTATCACATGATCAGTGTTGAAAAGTTTTACATAGGCCTACTTTTTTTGTGGAAAAATATTTTTTCAGGATTTTGTTGTCAAAGCTCAAAAGAACAGCATTTATTTAAAAGAAAAATCTTGTTTAACTTTATAAATGTCTAATACTGTCACATTTGAACTATTTATTATAGTCCTACTGAAAAGTATTACATTTATAAAAAAAAAAAACGTACTGACCCCAAACTTTTGAATGGTACTGTAGGCTTTAATTTGTCCACCAAACTTTTTAAAAGTGTTTAAGTATAGGCCTTTACATCAGGGTGTGCCACGGTTATTAATAAATAATAATAGATATTAAATTAAATCTGAAATAATTTAAATATAGTTAGTTTCTATTAGTGATGCACCGATCATGATTTTTCGTGGCCGATTCCGATACCGATTTTTTTCGAGCAAACTGGCCGATTCCGATTCCGATACCGATTTTTTTTCCTTTAAGCAACCAACAAGAAATAATGAAAGATTCTAACACAAATAAAGTGTTTATATAGTGAATATAGATTTGATTTAACATGTATAATATTTGTTTAAAAAATATATATATTTAAGAAAAAAGTTGCCCCCCAAATTCATGTCTGTGGTGTTTCAACAATGGATGTCACCCCTTTAAGAAAAGGGAGAATTCTATTTGGACTACTTCCTATGTGTAAGGGTCACTGCAGGTGCTGGTTGATCTGAGGGGTGCATGGGGAGTACATTCTTTCTTATACATTTTGAAGCTAGCTAAATCTCTGACAATTTCATGTGTTGTCATTAGTGTGGTGTTATGTTGATAACTTGCAGATCTGGCATATTTTAATAAAAAATATAAATACATTGTTGATATTTCCAAATGTCCCCTGATCTTGAAATCATCATGATGGTAGCCTCCATTTTAGAAAAGTCTAAGCTGATTTGTATGTGGTGTTACTGTCTCTGGTGTTAATGCATTTTCTGGTAACACAGAGACTTTAGTAACTTGCGTTATAAGGTCTGTGGTGTTATAATTACGTCTGTGGTGTTACTTCAATATGACATAGTGGCTGTGTCACAAGTTTTTGATTAAAATTATTTACAATTCAAAATGTTCTTAAGCTTTTATTTTAATGGATATAGCATATTAAACAAATTTTAAATGCCTATCAATATATTTTATTAGAAAAAAAAACAAGCATCTTTACAAATTCTGCCTCTCATGTTCAACTGGTCAACCCCAGTTGAAGATGGACCAAGATGGTTTTTTGGGTTGAAACTACATAAAACTGGCCTTAAATGAAAACATTAACAGTAACCATGTGAAATTAAAGGCAACATTTGCATAGTTACAATCTAAACAACACACACATTCAACAGTCCAAACAAAGATGTTACTTAATCAACATTTGTTGTCATTTTTAAAATTGGTGTAAAGAAAAAGGTATTTACCAGTGAAACTAAATAAAACCAAAGTAGGCTATATAAATAAATTATTCCAAAATGTTAAATCAAATAATGTTTAGTGCAACGAGCAAAAACAAAGATGCTACAGCTGCGTGCTTGTTAAACCGAATTAAGTCAATGTAATTTTAAGGTAAAATAAAAATAATAATCTTGTACAGAACTGGACGTTATAATCGTTTGAACGTTTTATTCTTTACAAAAGTAGCATTTCAGCTTTGTCACAAGTTGGTCTGTTTCTTTTCTCATCCAACACGTGAAGCTGCTGAACAACTGTTCACGGTCTATTCTTGTGCAGGCGTGGACAGATACGCTCGCGCAAATTCTAGTGATGGGAAGTTCGATCATTTTACCGACTGGACCTTTGAGTCTCGTTTAAGATGAACGAACGACTCGAAACACCAAGACTCAAACAGGTGAACTAATTCCAGTACAGAACCTTTAGGATGGTGCGCGCGCGACTGAACGAATCACTCCCGAAACGACTCGTTCTTCTCGAGTCTCATTAAAGATCCGTTCAAAATGAATGAATCGTTCAAGACCGACCCATCACTAGCAACTTCAGCTAGAGCAGCAAATGAAAGCGGCTCTTATTTGTGTGCCAGTAATGTTACACCAACGGCAGTTCGCTTAATTGTATCTGTTTTCTGTGTTTGTTGTGCTCCCTGCGAATGTCTTCCACACAAATGACATGTTCGCATCTTCGAAAAATCGGCCGAAAAGACAAAACCGGCCGGTTGCCGATCGCGCATTATAAGCAAAAACCGGCGGTTCCGATCTTTGGCCGGTCAACCGGTGCATCCCTAGTTTCTATTACATGAAATATCCTTGGTTTGCTAAATCATTAATTAAATGGAAATGGAGTATTCAGTTTCTGAATGAACGTCTGTTAAATCCTGTCTTCTGAATAAATTCCCTTATCTGAATTAAATCCTGACAGGATTCTCAAAATGAATTGTTTGAAAGGTTTGGGAACCCTCATGTTTTAAGTGGATTGTCATGTCTGTTTCTGTCAGTATGTCAGCAAGTTTTGTCCAATGACATGATAAAAACCATCCTGGGGAGAATTGGAGTCTCTCTGATCTTCTGGTACCACAGGAAACGAGATTGGAATAAGGTGGGAGTGTGTCCTGTTTGTGGAAGCGTTCTGTACAGCGGTGAACATTTGACTGACTGCTGTGTGTGTTGCATGTGCTCAGGGAGTGAAGCTGGTCAGTGTGATGTTCAGACTGCACATTGAGTTCATCACTCTGAAAGGGCTTATGGGAAATGAGAACAGGGTGTCTCGCTGTCAGCTGGTCACTATGGCAACGGAGTTCTTCCTCCATAGCGGGAGTATTGAGGGAGCTTTGAAAATGCTGAGAGGTAAAGGAGATTTTGTGTGTGCTGTTCAGAATCAGTACATAAGGGATCATTTGTGTATGTGTTTGTGTTCCATCAGCTGATGGCTGGTTTGTGAGCTCCAGCATGTGGACTTGTGAGCAGGCTGACATCGAAAATCGAAAACTTGTCCTGACACTCTTAGCTGGGAAGACATCACACAGAGACGCCTATGAGATTCTTACCAACTTACCTGGAATCAGACAACCGATAAGTGAGTTATTGGTAATTATCATCTCTCGTTGTAATATACTACTATTCAAAAGTTCGAGATCAGTAAGATTTTTTTTTTTTTTTTAATGCTAGCCAAGGTTGCATTTAATTACAGTAAAATGTATACATTTGTTTTTCTATTTCTATTTTCATCCTATTCTATCTTATCCTAAAAAAAAAAACATTTGTCTCTTTTGGTCAATTTAATGCATGTTTGATTTCAAAAAACGTATACATTTCTTACTAAACACCACAGATTATTCCACAAACAAAAATATATCGATACCATTTAAAAGTAAGATTTGTACTTATTTGTTTCAGAGAAATAAACTTTTATCCAGCAAGGATGTTTTATGCATGTATGGTTACCACAGAAACATTATTCATTGTAGTTTAGTCTATTACAATTAGGACTGTCAGTCACTTGTAAATTGAATTAATTTCTTAATATGCTGACTAATTGATTGAATTTAATTATTTCATTTGAATTCACATTTTCAGATGGTGTGATGATAAACGACTATGCTGAAACATTCAATGCTCATCTACGTCTGTGCTTGGTAAAGCAGACATTACCAGTCGCTGCAGATATCCTTGAGTTCATGCTATTACATGGTATGGTGCCTGAAACCCTCCAGCTACAGAATCTCATCCATAAACTGGGCAAACAGAACAACTGGAGCCGTGCCAGGGCCCTTTTTAAACGTAAGATAACTTCACAACCTCTCAAAATCAACAGTTGCTGTTGCGTCACCTGAACTGTTTTTAATGAACTGTTAACAGTCACATGTCCCGTCCAACTGTCAGTAAGTTAATTATTTGTATTTGTAAAATGCGAGATGTTTTTGATGCAGAATTCAGTATTGCCATGGAGGACACCAACACACAGAATATCCTGCATACTGTTTGTGTGTGTTCCAGGTGCTCAGTCAACAGGGTTTTACTCTGGAGTGGTGTGTGAAAGAGACTCTCTGTTTCTGCCATGTAATCTCAGTGAAATTGAGATGACGTTGGCATTCGAGATGTTCATCACCTTTATTAATACTAAACTACTGGCCCCTACTGGAGCCTCCCAACCACTTCTAATTACACTCAGACGGTAAGTGTGGATAAGACAAATGAGCTTGCATGCACTTTAATAATTAGTCATGATTTGTGAGTATGTGAGTTGTGTGGTTTAGGCATGCCGATATTGAGGATGTAATGGAGAGCGTGTACTTGGCGGCTGGTTGTCGGCTTCTCTCTGCGGCTCTCATACCAAACCCCAAATTGAGCATCCGCTACACAGCTGTCAATAAAAGCCAAGAACAACTCTTTCACCTGGACTGTGCATCTGCCCACAAATGGTTTTTGCAGAACGAGCTGTGGGCACGAGAGATTTGGGCAAGCTAGCATACACACACATGCTTGTGAATAGTCCCAAAAATTACAAATGTCTCAGTCTAATCAAAGGTTAATTTATGTGTTACAGACTGTTGATACTGAGACTTCCTGAAACTGGTTGCACATTTTTTTTTGTAATGTTTATTTTATATATTTCTTTAAAGCATCATTGAAGGACAAGACTACTAAGTTTTAAGTTAGTAAAAGAAAGCTTTTGTAATATTTAGTTTCATGTTCTTAACAATTTCATCTTCAAGTCGTTCATGTGGATAAAAAAAAAACTGCATCAAATATATATATGTATATGTTTAAAATAGTTTAGAATTTTTGAAACTCTATTTTTTTTCTACTAAAGGCTTTGATAAAGATTTGACAACTGTTACTTTCACTGTTATCATTTGCCTTACCTATGAGAAATTGTCCAATTCATTTGGTGATTAAACTGCAAAAACATATGGTACACCTGGTAGCTCTGAAAGGCACTTATGTACATTCATATGAAAGACTTTTCTAGTTCTGCAGTGTGCACATTTCAGTTTGTTCAGTTTAACTGAAAATAAATTTCAAATCAATACCAATCTGAAGTCAGCTTTTTATTGTATTTTGTCCACAGGGAGAAAGCACCATTTTAATTTTGAATGCCATTTCTATGCATGTATATCTTTAATAATGGGAGTACGTCGCTGTATGTATGACACTTTGTCAGATACCTATATTTAGTCATGGCCAATGGAAGTCTGTGTGGTCAAGAAGTTTTCTTCTCACTGTTGACACTGACAAGGTCAAATTGGCTCTTAAATATGGACAGCCAATAAATAAGAGAATCATTTTTGTTTTAAATCGCTTTGAAAATGGAATGTAAATCCAATTTGGAATTCACTCATTTGAACTGGAAAATAACTAATTTTGAAGGACTATCAAAAAATAGATTTTTATGTTTTGGTTTGTAGTTTAATAAGCAAAATATTACATTTAAGCGGTGTTAAAATTGAACTATAGTAGACTATTTAATATTTAGTGTGTATTTTTTTCGGCGTGCAGATTAATAAATGCTGCATTCACACCGGGAGCAGAAGCAGCACGTGAGCGTCGAGCAGGAGCGTCTGTGAGCAGCAGTGCTGAGAGAGAGAGCGCGCGCTCTGACAACAGAAAACGTCACATTTTATTGTTAAATTTAAATCTAGTGTTATTAGCTAGTTATCAGTCACACAGTAACTTAGACAGAATAACATGTGTTCATGTAAAAATAATAATAAAAAAAAAGCTGGCGAGTCTGCCGGCCCATTTAAGAGCGGGGCACAGCGGCCCAGTTCTCCCGATGGCTACTCCGGGCCTGATGTAGGGAATGAGGGTATAGGGTGTGATTCCGGATACAGCCTATTTTTCCTGCGCCACTTGCGCTGAATTAGTCACAGTGCATTGTTCTTGATCAAAACTGACACGATTAACAAACAAATTACACATTTCACCATAAAAGCATGTAGGCCTAAGTGGTGTGTTTAGTGTTTGACAGTCACATATGAAAGAATAAAAAGCACGAAAACATAATTCTACGGCTTTTTGCTCAAACGTCAAAGGTGTTTAAACTGGGTATTTGTTAGCTTTAATATTACTTTTTCAATTCAATTATTCAATCCGATTACACTTTGTTTGGATTCTTTCCAAAAAATTTGTCTTGGATCTCACAGCGTGTCTCACATCAGTTAATATCGATAATTACTAAACAAACAATACAATATATACCCACCTTAATACACAGAACAACAACAGTATATTTTCCATCAGCGGTGTGGCTGCAGCAGTGCAGCTATCGTTTCCGCACGGTCTTTTTTCCTCTACTGCATGCAGAATTAAAGTGACAGCACTTTGTTCACGGTAAAAATGAACATGGATTGACATGGAAATGTAGTAATTTCACAATAAATAGATATAAAGTCTACTATGTTTCACAGGCTTTTGGCTAGGTTTAAAACAAATAAAAGTGCACTTTTAGATACAAGGCAATGTGTACTTGTTGCCGGGGTGTAGCCATCATTTCAGAAGTGAAGGAGACAGAAATGTTGTAACAACACACACACACACACACACACACAAGTGTATGTGTGTGTAAAACGTTACAATATAACATTTATGTTATATACAGTCAGGTCCATAAATATAGGGACATCGACACAATTCTAACATTTTTGGCTCTATACGCCACCACAATGGATTTCAAATGAAACGAACAAGATGTGCTTTAACTGCAGACTGTCAGCTTTAATTTGAGGGTATTTAATTTAGGGTATAATGGGACAATTGGCTTCTCAGCTGTTCCATGGCCAGGTGTGTGTTATTCCCTCACTATCCCAATTACAATGAGCAGATAAAAGGTCCAGAGTTCATTTCAAGTGTGCTATTTGCATTTGGAATCTGTTTCTGTCAAGATGAGATCCAAAGAGCTGTCACTATCAGTGAAGCAAGCCATCATTGAGCTGAAAAACAAAACAAACCCATCAGAGAGATAGCAAAAACATTAGGCGTGGCCAAAACAACTGTTTGGAACATTCTTAAAAGAAGGAACGCACCGGTGAGCTCAGCAACACCAAAAGACCCGGAAGACCCGCAGGAAAACAACTGTGGTGGATGACCCGAAGAATTCTTTCCCTGGTGAAAGAAAACACCCTTCACTAACAGTTGGCCAGATCAAGAACACTCTCCAGGAGGTAGGTGTATGTGTGTCAAAGTCAACAATCAAGAGAAGACTTCACCAGAGTGAATACAGAGGGTTCACCACAAGATGTAAACCATTGGTGAGCCTCAAAATCAGGAAAAGCCAGATTAGAGTTTGCCAAACGACATCTAAAAAGCCTTCTGCCAGTTCCTGGAGACAACATCCTATGGACAGATGAGACCAAAGATCAACTTGTACCAGAGTGATGGGAAGAGAAGAAGTATGGAGAAGGAAAGGAACTGCTCATGATCCTAAGCATAACACCTCATCAGTGAAGCATGGTGGTGGTAGTGTCATAAGCGTGGGCATATGGCACAGTGGAACTGGTTCTCTTGTATTTATTGATGATGTGACTGCTGACAAAAAGCAGCAGGATGAATTCTGAAGTGTTTGAGGCAATATCATCTGCTCATATTCAGCCAATGCTTCCAGAACTCATTGAACGGCGCTTCACAGTGCAGATGGACAATGAACAAAGCATACTGCAAAAGCAACCAAAGAGTTTTGAAGGGAAAGAAGTGGACTGTTATGCAATGGCCAATTCAATCACCTGACCTGAATCAATTGAGCATGCATTTCACTTGCTGAAAGACAAAACTGAAGGAAAATGCCCAGAACAAGCAGGAACTGAAGGCCAGGTTTGCAGTAGAGGCCTGGCAGAGCATCACCAGGATGAAACCCAGCGTCTGGTGATGTCTGCATCTCCAGACTTCAGACTGTAATTGACTGCAAAAGGTTTGCAACCAGTATTAAAAAGTGAAAGATTTGATTTATGATTATTATTCTGTCCCCGCACTTGTGGTCCCTGCTAGTGGGAAGCACATATGCATTCTGGGTGTTGTATTCCTACACACGTTCACCTGATTTGGATGTAAATACCCTCAAATTAAAGCTGACAGTCTGCAGTTAAAGCACATCTTGTTCGTTTCATTTGAAATCCATTGTGGTGGTGTATAGAGCCAAAAATGTTAGGATTGTGTCGATGTCCCAATATTTATGGACCTGACTGTATATAACCTACCAGTCAAAAGTTTTTGAACCGTAAGATTTTTAATGTTTTATAAATAAGTCTCTTCTGTTCACCAAGCCTGTATTTATTTGATTAAAAATACAGCAAAAGCAGTAATATTGTGAAATATGTTTTACTGAAAACAATTGCTTTCTATTTGATTATGCTTTCTTCGATTTATTTTTAATTCTGCTCAAGAACCCCGTTTTAATTATTATTATCATCAATATTTAAAACAATTGAGAACATTTTTTTCAGGATTATTTAATGAATAGAAAGATCCAAAGATCAGCATTTGTCTGAAATAAAAAGCTTTTGTAACATTATACACTATACCATTCAAAGGCTTAGTCAGTGTATATATATATATATATATATTTTATATATATATACAGTGGGTACGGAATCTATTCAGACCCCCTTACATTTTTCACTCTGTTATATTGCAGCCATTTGCTAAAATCATTTAAGTTCTTTTTTTTTCTCATTAATGTACACACAGCACCCCATATTGACAGAAAAACACAGAATTGTTGACATTTTTGCAGATTTATTAAAAAGAAAAACTGAAATATCACATGGTCCGAGTATTCAGACCCTTTGCTCAGTATTTAGTAGAAGCGCCCTTTGATTTAATACAGCCATGAGTCTTTTTGGGAAAGATGCAACAAGTTTTCACACCTGGTTTGGGGATCCTCTGCCATTCCTCCTTGTAGATCCTCTCCAGTTCTGTCAGGTTGGATGGTAAACGTTGGTGGACAGCCATTTTTAGGTCTCTCCAGAGATGCTCAATTGGGTTTAAGTCAGGGCTCTGGCTGGGCCATTCAAGAACAGTCACGGAGTTGTTGTGAAGCCACTCCTTCGTTATTTTAGCTGTGTGCTTAGGGTCATTGTCTTGTTGGAAGGTAAACCTTGACCCAGTCTGAGGTCCTGAGCACTCTGGAGAAGGTTTTCATCCAGGATTTCCCTGTGCTTGGCGCATTCATCTTTCCCTCGTTGCAACCAGTCGTCCTGTCCCTGCAGCTGAAAAACACCCCACAGCATGATGCTGCCACCACCATGCTTCACTGTTGGGACTGTATTGGACAGGTGATGAGCAGTGCCTGGTTTTCTCCACACATACCGCTTAGAATTAAGGCCAAAAAGTTCTATCTTGGTCTCATAGGACCAGAGAATCTTATTTGTCACCATCTTGGAGTCCTTCAGGTGTTTTTTAGCAAACTCCATTGCGGGCTTTCATGTGTCTTGCACTGAGGAGAGGCTTCCATCGGGCCACTCTGCCATAAAGCCCCGACTGGTGGAGGGCTGCAGTGATGGTTGACTTTCTACAACTTTCTCCCATCTCCCGAATGCCAAGTGATCGTCCCACAAAAACAACTATTTTTTGCTCTTCTCAGTTCGACGCATGATCTTCCACCACACAGCCGCACTTCCTCATACATCAGTTACCTGATTGTAAAAGATGTTCAGTGTTCACTTATAAATGATCACTCTGTGCAATAGACCGAAGCTCTCTGGTGCCCAAGGGAAGAAAATTAAATTTAAAGAGAAGAATAAAAACGGGACAAAGACAGAGGTGATGTAATGAATGATTATGGTCAAAAGAATATGGTTTTACCATTGCTGTCATCATCAGAGCCCACTTCCACTGGCTCATATTCACGATCTCTACCATATTCTCAAAACGATCATTCTCAATAACTTCAAAATCAATACTTTTATCACTGGCTGCTTAACACATCGACCATCAAATGACAGTGACATGATTTATGTTTCACTGCGTACAGTATTTGCTCTGCAGTAAAGCCATTCAAACCAGTTGAATTTTTGCTGATGATATTCTTTTGTTTTATGACTGTGGTAATTTTGAGTAAAACATCAAGTCATCATTGTGTATTAAACAGTGCCACCTCGAGGAAAAAAGAATCAGTGCACATTGAGTTATACGATATTTGGGAATATAGTAACGCAGGAGAAATATATTTACATATAAAAAAGCCTATAGTCTAAAAGTTTAAAATAGTATAATAACAATCTCTGAGTTCCAGAGATCCGAGATTCTGTAACATAAGTGTAATTTTTCGTGTACTATGACAACACGTTTTAAACTACACAAACAAAACTAATAAACACTGGTAAAAATGTATTGTTCATTGTTAGTTCATATTCACTAATGTGAGGCAAGGGGCACCAGGTGAAATTGGCCAGGGCCGGCCCTGAGTGTATGTTTATGTGCCTGAGAAAAAGAGAATAAACAAAAAGGGGGAAACATGAGTTGGCATGGGTGAATAGAAAAAAATGCTTGCAAGATATCTTCAGTTAACCGGACATATGCAACTTTTTTTATCTTGATTAAATGCGTCCTAATTCAATGGTTTCAGTTCTGAAAAGGTTTTGAGTATACTTTGAACCTCCCAATTCGTATCCAGTTCATTTCATTTGACATGATTTATTTAACCTGATGCTGCACCAAAACTCTGTACTGTGGCATTCTAATATAAATATCTTTAAAAAAAAAACACCTGATTTGCATAATAATGGTGACTTGTGATGTATCTAGACACACCCTTGGTGTTGTGGTACCATAAAACCTCTTGATCTCAGCCACATCTCACAGGGAAACCGATCAGATCTGCAACAACTGAACAATTAACAGTAGAGAGGACCCAAATCTCAGTGGGTGTTGCACACTTGTTCGAAAATTACATAGAAAATGTATTACTGGTAGTTTAGTTGGACACCTTGAAGTGTGTATTGCAGACAGAATAACAAGAAGAATCTGCAAGTAATGAGTTTTCTTTGAAGAATCTGCTGGGATGGTACTCCTCTTTGTGGGACCTTGTATGGCCTTTCGGATGACAGGTAAACATTTTTTAAGTGTTTAGTTTTGGCATATCTATTTAATTAGGGTGACCATACATCATCTCTTTCCTGGGCATGTTTTGGCTGGGATTTATAAAATATATAAAATATCAAGCCTTTGTTTTCCTGTCATTTTTTAAAGGTATAACTGAAAAGTAGTTTGAACAATAACATGCAGGTGTACATAATCAACCAGTCATTGTGTGCGGGAAGGTTGGATCTACAGAGAATAGTTCAAGCAATGCAAATACTGTATAAAATGTATGGAGACTGTATAGAGTCAATAGGAAAACAAAGCCAAAACCCAGACAATTTAGAAATCCTGGCCAGAACATGTCCGGGAAAAAGAGGATGTACGGTCACTTTTTTAAATGATTACTAATTCAAAATCATCAATTCAAAAATGTTATACATTATATCTGGTGTGACTAAAGCTTGCAGTGTTGAGGTTTATTAAACACACACATTTTCTCAGTGATTAAAGATCTGGGCTAGTGTTTTAAAGGTTGTATGTTCAAATCCCTCAAGGCATAATGCATAAGTTACTATAATGTGTGTCACAGCCTCAGGTTGCTCCAGGGTGTCTTGTTTATGTGACAGTTTTTCTGAGACTCTGTTGCTGCTTCTGAATCTATAGCACCTTGTCAAAATCATAATTTAATAAAATAAAAATGCTGCATACCATGATAAATTAGCAGGAAATGTCATTCTAAGAACAAATATAAAACATGACCAGTGTATTCCGATTAAAAAACAAAACTCTTTTGAACTGGATCTTTTAAAGCGGATCTAAAAACATAAAAGGAAGCCAGTGGGCCTGTCTAAATCTCTGTATTTGTGGCTTTGACCACTTGAGAGCATGTGCATGCAACAGGAAGTGCAGGATGTCCCAGCTCTGAGCCATTCCAAAGCTCAGTGCCCTTAACACACTATATCCACACTATTGCTAATAGCGCTTCAGAGGGGTATTTGAAGGTAAGAGTAACCCGGTCTTCATGTACAGGAACTTCATGTGCCTTGAAATCATGATAATGTGAGGAAAGTTATATTGTGGATGTACAGTGTAAAGTGATGCACATTGCAATTAGTGCAGAGATGTAGTGTTTGAAGGTTTAGTGTATATGTAGGCCTATGTTTAGTCAAACTTTGCAACTATTTGTTATCACTTAATTAGAAGCACCACAATTATTAATTGTTCTGTCGGTTACATAAGGACTACTAGCATGCATTTAGAAGTTTGTTTTCAGGTACAAAGAATTGGAAATCAAAATTTAAAGAGAGTTTTGTAAAAACTTTACTTCTTTTAATGGATTTTAATGAATAGTTGCAAAAATGAATAGTTTAATGAATAGTTGAAAAAAACAAAACACTGTCCTGTCTGAAACTCTGTATTTTACAGAGAGAAAATTATTGGATGTGCAAGCAAAGATGACATAAGTAAAATCTTATTTTTGTTTACAACACGTCTTTTGTTGTGACTTGGTTGATTATTTTGTGACCAAATTATATTATATCACTAAAATAGTCTCGGTGGTCAGAACACCTTAAAAACTATTGGCAAACAGCACCTACATCACCACAAGTTGTTCAGGAGGGTTTCAAGAAGAACTATCCTAGCTCATCCAAAAACTCATCTCCAGCATATTAAGTTATCAGACACGACTGGAACTTCAAGTGGGGCTGGCTTCTATGGTCAGATTAAACTAACAAATTAGCATTTTAGCAGCAAACACTCAATATGGGTTTGGTGAACACAGGGATAAAAAGTACCTCATGTGAACAATGAAATATACTGCTGTATTTGTGATGTTGTGGGCCTATGTTTCTGCCAGAGGTCCTGGACATCTTGTTTAGACACATTGCATCATGGATTCTATCAAATACCAACAGATAAAAAAATCAATAAGTGACTGACTCTGTTACACAAACTTCAAAAACAACACAAAAATGGGTCACTGAGAAACCTATAGAAAATGAGTGGGGTGAACTGAAGAGAAGAAGAACCGTCATGGAGCTGGGATTCTAAAGGGTCTGGAGTGATTCTGGATGAAGGAATGGTCACTGATCTTTTGTCAGGTGTTCTCCAACCTCATCAGGCATTATAGGAGAACATTTAGAACTGTTAAACTGGCAAATGGAGGTTTCAAAAAGTATTGAATATCCGCCAATGCTATTAATTGTGGCCAATGTGCATTAGAGAAAAACATTTATTTCATTTTAAATTCTTATTATCCAAGGAAAGGTTAGATTTCTGTGAAATGTTTTTACAACAAATACAAACAACAAATTAAGCTCAGATGATCTTTATTTGTCACATACACAATTATACAGAGTATAATGAGGAGTGAAATGTGTTCTCTGCATTTAACCCGTATAAGTGGAGCAGTGGGCAGCCGACATTGCGGCTCCTGGGGAACAGTTGGTGGCTCGGTGCCTTGCCTTACCTCGGGTTTCAAGTCCAACGCTCTATCCATTAGGCCACGACTGCCCCATGTTTTAAATTATATTAACAATGCAGATACATTTTCACAGCCTTCTTTGATCATATTTACCAAGGGTGCCGATATTTTCGGCCATGACTGTGTAAAGTTTCTTGTAGTTTTTCATATATGTAATCCATTTATTTTCCATTACTATTCTCTGTTGTGCTAACATTTACAGGAAATGTTGCTTTGAATGGTGTGACCCACCAATTCGTCGTCTTGAGAAGAAACACAGCTTTCAAAGCTGTTGATGGAAACCGAGCAACAAATTTAGCAAATGATTCCTGCACTTACATAACTGCTAAAAGAAACCCCTGGTGGAGAGTAACCCTGCAACAGCCATACAAAATTGTCATGGTTTCCATCACCAACCGGGGCGACTGTTGTTCTGATAGGATCAGTGGAGCTGAGATTCGTATTGGGAACAGCCTTGTCAATGACGGCAACCAGAATCAGCTGTAAGATACTGTGTAAAGCTATTTCAACCGTAATTATACTAAAAAAAATATTCCCGAATGTGAGTCCCTTGTATATTTCTTTAGGGTTGCAAAAGTGTATTCCATGCTGCCTGGGAAAACACAGAAGTTCAAGTTCAGCCCTGTAGAGGGACAGCACGTAAATGTGTTCTTACCAGGAGTGGACCGCATTCTGACATTATGTGAAGTAGAGGTGTATGCAGCCTCTGAAGGTAAAACGGTCACAAATGTGATGTTTGTGTGAGTGAGTTATACTGTCTATAACTTTTCATTCTTCATTATATCTCAAACATGGTAGCAATGATACTGTCCAAGCGGATCAACGTGGCACCAAGTGGACAAGCCACCCAGTCCAGCGTGAATCGAGGTTCTACAGCGTGCCTGAGTCTTGCACAAAATGCCATTGATGGGAATCGGCAATATGACCTATTGAAAGGCTCTTGCTCTCAAACGGACACTGAAAGTAATCCCTGGTGGAGAGTGGATCTGATGAAGGCTTATAAAATTGCATCAGTGGCTCTTACCAACCGCGGCGACTGCTGCTCTGAACGACTGAACGGAGCGGTGATTCACATCGGAGATTCCCTAGAGTCTGAGGGCCGTGCAAACCCAGTGTAAGGAGTGTTTTTGTTTGAAAGCACATGTAAAGACTTTGTAGAGCATAATGTATTATTATAATATTACATGAAGTGTGCTGTGTGTTCAGACAAACAGTATATGACATTCCCTTAGTACAACCATTAAATAAAGAGTTTAGTATAGCCTAGTAAAACTTAACATTGAAGTTCTGTCAAACACAATATTGCTTGTTTTAGTCTATTAAATGGCTCAGATGTCAATAACTACAATGATAAAATATAAAATGTAAAAATCTTTCTAAACGTAAAATAATAGTAAAGTCCACACCACAACTACAGCGATAACAGCACATAGGCAGAACAACATTGAAAATGCTTGTATAACTTTTTTTCCCTCAGTTGATGACCAATAAAATAATTGACAGCCAATCAGAATCCACCCAACTTTTAAAGGCTCAGGCGTTTCATATAGCAGATGACAAAACTACGGAACGTTACTGTTTGTTGTTATGGATGACACTATAGTTATTGTTATAATTCTTGTTCTTATTGTGAACCGCATTAATGGTGTTTCATTTGCTAATTGATATTCAGTTCAACAATTTAATGACTCCAAGGGTAAACTGGGTTTTTCACCTTAGAAGGGCACTGTGAAAAGGGGACGCCACCCGAAGGGGTTGTTCCAAACCAGTGAGCAACTTAAGAGAAAGCCATTTGAGAATGGAAATATGCAGCGGTGGGTAGAGTACTGTACTCAAGTAAAAGTAAAAGTACTTCTAGAAATATTTACAAAAGTAAAATTGTCTGAATAATTACTTGAGTAAGAGTAAAAAAGTATCGAACAAAAAAACTACTCAAGTAGTTAGTTACTTTGGATCATGTACTGTATATTTTTATTTAGATATATAGATTACATTTAAGTAGTGTGTGTGTATGTGTGTGTACACACACACACACACACTCACGTGACTGCTACCGACATCTGAACATAACAAATGCACATTGTCTGATCTTCTGTTCTGCAAAATGTAAACAAATTTAGCCTATATATTTGCACGTAAATATTGTAAAAAAAATATGAATATTAATTGTATCTAGTCTAGAACAGGTCGCGCGCCGCTGCACAGAGCTAACGGGGTTTGGCGGATGTTCATTTCATATGTATTGTACACAATTTCATTGTCTTAATAATATGTAGCTTAAATAAGAAATGTTTTTAGCAAATAAGGTTATATTTGGAAGAGTTGCTGAACTGTATGGCCTGTGCCGCTCAGCCAATCAAATTTGATGACAGAAACTGTCACTGGTGTGACCTCGGCATCCTGGCCAAATTCGTCCGTTGGCCTCTGACCATCATGGCCTCCTAATATCCCCATATCTACTGATTGGCTTCATCACTCTGTCTCCTCTCCACCAGAAAGTTGGTGTGTGGTGGGCGTTCTGGCACACTATGGCTGCCGTCAGCATCATCAGATGCTACACACTGGTGGTGGATGAGGAGATATCCCCTGACAATGTAGAGCGCTTTGAGTGCTTAGAAAAAGCAGAAAAGCGCTATAGAAAATGTAATAAATTATTATTATACACAGCATGTATGATTCCAAAGGCATAATTTAATTTCTACTCTCTCTCTTCCTTAACTCTCCCTCTTATTCAGGTGTGTTAAAGTGTCCTTCATCCCTGCGGGAGGGACGGGGACGTTCAGGTGTGGCAGTGCACTTCAAGGTCGTTATGTGACTGTGGCTCTTCCTGGGGAAAACAGGACATTGAGCTTGTGTGAAGTGGAGGTGTTTGGGATTCCATTAGAATAATATAGATTACGACTTCTTTAAAGCAGGCAAATAACAACCCACCTAATGCCTGTTTGGGTTAGTCATTTATAATCTGATAATATTCCTGCCTACATCCTCATTGTTATCTAAACCTGTTACAAGTATTTGCATGGGAACCATCGTCTAAAATGCTCAAAGTAACATGACAATGTCTTACTTCCAGGTAAATATACAAGCTAATGTGAATGTCATGCCATTTATATCAGCTTGTTTGAATAAAAATTGTGAATTCATACCAGCCACATGATGTCACTATTGCTTTAACTTCACTTGGAGGAAATATAATAAGCAACTTCCTGAGAGCTGAAAATATGCAATTACAATAATACTATGCAAAGACTTCTGCTTGATTTTTTCCCCCTTGAACTGAGTTAAACCTTGCTTAACTGTTTCTGTTGATCCCAAACCAAACATCACTAAATCAGAAGTGACCATTTCTTATAAGATCAATATTGATTCAATAGCTTTGCAAGATATGTGTTCAAAACTGAGCTGACGTTTGGGATCATTCATTGTTGTTTTGTAAACAGGAATCAGCCTGTTTCTTTTCCGCAGTGAATTGAGAATGACAACTTTTCATCATCATAATTGAATTTGGAGCAGCTGTATGCTTTGAAACGAGGTTCTCCTTCTGAGAGACCATCTGTGCTTAATTCTCCAAAGAACTTGGATAGGTTTTTTGCAAGCTGTCTGTCAATGTAAAGTTTTATGTACAAAATACTGTTGTGGAAAAGGATGAAACGTGAAGCTGATTATTTTAATATGTCTGACAAAAAGACATCTCTCCAAGAACAGCACTACAGTTTTGACAATCATTTTAGCAGTTTTGGCATTTGACTGCATTGTCAAAGATCCAAATTAACAGTTGTGCCAGTCAAAAACATGAAAATCATATACTATACAAAATATGCTAATATTAAATACACATTTTTAGATTCACACTGACGTTAACCTATTCAAGGTTACAAGGGCGGAAATAAAAAAGGAATAATTGGATGTGATAAAGCTTTGTGATAAGAATTTGACAGTAACCCTGAAGTTTTCAATTTTAAATTATGAACTCACTGTAAAAAACTAAAATCTTTTGAAGTTGTTAAAAAAAGATTATTGAAGTATGTTTTACAAGAAAAAATATCCAATCACAATATTGTTAAATGCCGAATCTGAGTGGAAAAAAATATATGCAGTGCAGGTTTTTCCAGAAGATAAACTTTTATATATTTACATCTGCTAAAAGTTTTGTCACTGTTTACAAGTACATTAGCATATCAATGCTGTCAAACCTGAAAGACTAAAAGACAAATCTCATTCTGATGAGTTTCTACCATCAGATGTGAACAGGACCATACTAAACAGCCAACCCTTTACCTTGGATAAATGAAATGACACACAAATGCAATCAAACAAACTAGCAGGGCTTTCTAACCCTCAGTGTAAGAAAATAAATCATTCAAGCTGCAAAGACAGGAAGCATACGGATTTGGCAGGAGCTCCAGATGTGTAATTCAGCAAAATACTGAAAGAGTAATTGAGTCTCTTTTCTTCATGGCATTATCTGACTGGGTCAATTTGCACTCTGCCTGATCAGGTCAGCGCTCGGGGTCGATGAGACTCCAGCCGTGCCTTCCACACTGCCACAGAGACCAGCTCAAGTGTGCATAATGTATAGAGAACCACAGTCTATAAATTACTTACGACTTAACAAGTTGGTAGGAGAGCTGTCTGCATAAACCCCACAGAATAACAGTAAAATTGCAGCCATTTGGAATTTAGAAAAGCACAATTTTAGCTTCTTTTCTGAACAAGGTTCTGATTGTGATTCAAATAGAAAGTCTCCTATATTATTACATAAAGGGATAGTTCACCCAAAAATGAACATTAACCAAAGATTTACTCACCTTCAAGGCATGCTATTCGTGTCTGATATTTGTCTTTCAGAGGAACACATTCTGAGTTATATTCCACTTTGTCCTGTTTGTTCCCAATCTGTATAATTGCAGTGAATGGTGCCCCTGTTTTTGAATCCGAAAGAAAAGTATCCGTCCATCACAAAACTACTCCACACGGCTCTGAGGTGTTAATAAATGACTTTTGAAGCGAAACGAGGCGTTAGGTTAAGAAAAAAAAATGTTTCTTAAAACTTTATAAACCATTTAGTCCAGCTTCCGGTCTCTCAAGAAGGTGCGTATGACGCAATGACGTAATGCCGCGAACTCTGTGTGGAGTAGTTTTGTGATGGACGGATACTTTTCTTTCAAAAGTTGAAATCTTCTTTTTCTTTTCGGCACCATTCACTGCAATTATACAGATTGGAACAAACAGGACAAAGTGGAATATAACTCCGAATGTGTTCCTCTGAAAGACAAATATCAGACACGAATAGCATGCCTTGAGGGTGAGTAAATGTTTGGCTAATGTTAATTTTTGGGTGAACTATCCCTTTAACTTAATTAAATTAACCAATGACGTAAGTTACAGCTTGCCCTTATCTAAAAATGGCTTGGTTAATAACACTTTATCTTAGAATTAAAGAAAGAAAAGACAACTTATCATCTGTTTCTTGGAACATACACCTGTCATTTTTTTATCCTTAAGGACAGGACAGGTTGCCCCATCATTTGTCTCTGCCCACTCTGTAAGTTTCAGTGCCTTGGCACATGGATAACTTGCCTCCAAGATAATTAATACTACAATTAGCATGGTCATATTCTGGGCAAGATCATCCATTCAGCACTGAAGCAAATTAATGATATCTGTAACATTAAGTTATTGATGATAATGACAATGTCAGCTGATTTGAGCTTGACTAATGTGACCAGCCAAAACTGACACTATACACTTGATTGCCTTGTTAATGCAACAAAAGCAGTTGCACTCACAGTGGCCATTTCACTTATGGCATGGATATTCAACACGGATATTGAAACAATTGAATAAGTAAATAAATAAAAAACCTTTTTGAGCAATTTAAGAAATGTTAAAAGTTTACATGTTTTTGTGCTGTGTTCTAATTTTGATTTTGTCACAGTTTTACAAAAAGGGAAAAAAGACAGCTGTTTTTAGAGTTTAGAAAATAAGGATCCAGTATAAAGAAGGCAACCAAGCATGTATTTGCCATAACTGTTCATAAATGTGGATAAGGCATTTGTTTTACTGATTTTTAAATGTCTCTCCAGATTTTGAAGTTTACTCAAATATGTATTTTATCAACAGTAGTTTCAGGCCAGTTGATGGAGCTGTTACTTGCCAATTGGGCCAGTGCTTACATTCTACCTTCAATGTTTTGCTGAGCATGTGTTTTGTGCCTGGTAAACATTGGTTTTGTGTTGTATTGAATATTTTTGTTGTGATAACTGATGGAAATGTCACCAAGGTTATCTAGCTGGCTAACACAGACAAGAGGTTTTATTGAAGTGTGAATCACTTGTGAAATTTATGGATTTAAAAAAGCATTTAACAAATTTTGTCCTAAAATTACATTTTAAACTTCCAAACATACAAAATAAAATATTTAGTATTAATTGCTTAGTTATTGAGTTTAATATATTCTACATTTATTAATGGTTTTCTTAACTTGTATATATATATCAGTAAAACATTTCGCTAAGTATACAATGGTTATAATTTATGACCAGTGAGTTGAGTAACAAGAAAACATTCATTACATTTGTTAACTTCCTGTTAATCCCTGCATGCTATAGCATGAATCTAACATAATGGATCTGCCCATGTTCACATAGACTTGTCCAACAAGTTGTTGAGCAGAAAGATGCATGATTTAGGTAGAGGAAAAATCTGGAAGTCCGTTTAAGGAAAGAATGAGAGAATGGGCAATAAACCTCAGTTCTTCGAAAAAGCTCCACTTCAATTCAACAACAAGGTTGATATGGAGGAATCTGCTTTGCCAATGTGTCCCAGCAGGAGTTTACTGTGGTGTTGAACCCCACGGCAGTAACACAAACTGAGGAAAACAGCCTCAGGGTTGAAAATAATTCCTGTAGAGATCAGCGAGTTCCCAACTCTCTGCCCCACCAGTCACAGAAGCCACGCAGAGCAGGTGCACAGGTGCTGCGGCTCATTTTGCTTGTTTAACTTTTGTGACACGCTTCTCCACAGCTATAACTCTTGGTGTCACTTCAGTAATGTGTGTGAATCTATGAGTATGTCAAGTCCTTTAAATGCTCCTGTAGGGAGCTTCAAATGTAACTGCTGGCAGAGAAATGTCATGAGATTTGTTGCAGGCACTGAGGTAAGCAGTTCTTTGTACTATATATAGTAAAAGATTGAAGCTGGTTATCAGAAGGGAGATTGTTACCACTACAGCCTAGTAACTTTTTACGTTTGGCGAAGCCCTTCAACTTGGGATGTTGTCTTTTAAAAATGCTTTTAACCCCAAGTAAAGTTCAACTTCTAACACAAGGATATAAATCTAAACCATGCATTGTGTATCCAGAAGTATTTACTATGTAATAGCCAGTTGTTTAGCAGCATCAATCAATCATAAATTCAACAGCACTTGCTTCACTGAACCTTTAACACACTGTGGTGTGAATATAAATTATATAATTTAAACTAAAATTCCTGCATCACTTTTTTTATATATACTCTATGCAATTCAATACAATGTATCAATTACAGTATTTGTAATTGACACATTGTAACACTGTGGCCACTTATCCAAGATCAGAATCAGAATCATAAAGAGCTTTATTGCCAAGTGTGTTTGCACACACAAGGCATTTGTCTTGGTGTTAGGAGCTTCCAGGACAGAAAGTACAAACATAGTGCAGACAACATATAATTAAGGTAATAAAAACACTAATAATAAAGAGATAATATGCTCTGTTATTAGGGTATGTTGTTATGTTATTATTTTTTCCTGTGTAATATTTTTTTATTAAATCTTTTTCAACAGACTTGCAAAATTAAATGTACTCTGAGCACTAAAAACTAACCCCTTTCTCCCATTTCAACCAAATGTTCCAAAGAATATTGATTAGGCATTTTCTGTATGTCAGATTTTCAGACCTGAAGACGGGATTTCCAAACATAAGTAGATACATTTCAAAAAATGTATCTTTCAGATTGTTCAATAAGTGCTGGAGTGACAGTGCAGTTTCACTAATAAAGTTTTTCCCCAACACATTTACCTTCACAACATCATGTACAAACACGGGTCACAATATGTTCAGATAAGCACGGTCTGCTTAAAAAACAAACAAACATAAAAACACTTCTACTATAAATCACATCTGTTGTCCATCAGTTTTACCCCTTAGTGTCTGTGAAAGAATGTCTTGGACAAACCCAGGGACAAAGACATCAAATATTTACAAGGAGCTACATTAAAAATGTATAAGCTTAAACAACTATACGTCTCTCTCATACTCCTCAGCGTGAAATCCTCACATGAATATTTGATCAGATTTACGATGTGGACAGTATTTGCTGTTTTCTCTCCTGTCTCATCTCCAGTGCCTTCACAGAAATCAACGCTGATTTATATCAAACTCTGTCAGAATCCTTTGAAATACGTCAGCAATATGCTACGACTTCAACAATAACAGATACCAATATAATCAACCGTTTGCTGGAAACAAAATTCACTGAGTATAATAACAATCTAAGTATATAAAATGTAATTATACACATAATTACTTACAGGTGCAACATCCACATTTCCTATAATCTTTCCACTGTGCAAATTGGGCAACAATGGATCCGTATGTGAAGGGGTAACATTTGAAATGCAAATACTGGCCTCTCTCAGGCTTCTACAGAAGTTCTGAATGAAGACCCTAATTAAACCCCGAGAGGCACATGGCAAAACCAACTCTCTCCCTGTGACACGTCAGACATGAGAACGATGAATAAATTACCATGAGAAGATGAAAAAAGGGTTCATTTCTCAAAAGTTAAAAATCTGCACTTGTTTGGGGCCAGATAACAAAAAGACTACAGTCTTTTGATGTTCGAGAACACTTTTTGAGAATGGGATACACTGTATCAATGGTTTGATTACCATTCTAATTTAGAATTTTGGGCAGTTTGCGATGACCTAATGACAGGTTTTCCCACTCTGGTATACAATATTAATGGTGTGCGAGCGTTAATAGACATGTTAATTGAACATACGCAGAGCCACACCCTCATATAGATCATATGTTCACTCCTCTAACCAAGATCTCAGCCATTTCCTCTTGTCCTCTCTTGTTAAGTGATGTTTAAATGGTGAGAAAGAGGGCTGAGAGGTCCACAGCATAAATGTGAGAGCTGATGTCTCAAAAGCCCGAATTAATTATGCTTTTCTACACTGACATCAAGAATCAGATGCACTAATATTCCAATATTCACAACAGAAATAACTATTATTAATGTTTCAAAGCTCACTCTTCAACTTCTCAAGGCCTCACCCTGTGAAGTCTTTGCTCTGTGGGCTCATTTCTATAGTTGCCCTGAGATGAAGTTTCTCTAGTGGAACTATAAAAGAAGGGTCTAAACATGTCAAGTTGATGCAAGTTAAAGTGCAAATAGCAAACTTTTATCTATCGCTGTCTCTTTCTCTTTCTATTATTCTCTCCTCTTTGTGTAGCAGCGGTATCTTAGATGTCTTTGTTTAGGGTACAAAGTCAAATCTTTGAGCAAAGTTGAAAGACAGAATGTGGGCGATACTGCCTTTCGAAATTTTGAGACCAAACTATAGTAAGTACTACAGAGAAACACTCAATATTTCAGACATCCATCCATCCATCCATCTAGCCATAATTTCTTCTTTCCTTCCATCCTTCCATCATTTATCTCTCTATAGAGGTGCCAAGAGAATGAATACATAATATGATGTAATCATAATGCTAAATTCAAATTGGCCAGAAACAAACTCACTCAGTACTTGTTGTTTTAGGCATATATCATACTTGTGAAGGTATTTCAACTATAAGCTTTATTTTGTTAGTCGTTAACACATAAGTGCTAGTGAAAGTAAAAAAAGTGTTAAAATACACACTGAAAAGAAAACATAACCTTTCATACATGATTTGACAATGTTTTTTATTAATGTCAAATATACTTTGTGTAAACTATAGTAACATTTTACTATAGTTACTCTTGTAGGTCACCAGTCAATAATTTGTTCTGTTTTACGGGAGAAGTGGATGAACTCTGTCTGTGACTGACAGTTGATGCATAAACAAACATGATCCATGGCTCATTCTGACTTAAACAATCAACTAATGTGATCATTATGCAGTTATTTAAAAGAAACAATAAACTAGAATCCATAAATCAGATATTTCACAAACTATGAACCATTTTGTTTACATTTACGCCAATAAATCAGTCTTACAGCGCAGCGCCATTGTGCTGCTTCATTATATATTTTCCCCCTAAAAAGTTTTAAATAAGCAGTTTAACTCAACTACAGCTTAACTAAGAGCTTAACTACAAGTTGTTGCCAAATGCCAACATGTTTTACAAAAACAAATTTCAGCAATTAATAAGCTTTATTGACATCACTTTATGAAAAATCATACAACAAAGTGCATGGCATAGGAACCTAAAAAAAACACATGAACAAACTTTGTTCAGTGCCAAGAAAGCTTAAAAAAAAAAAACTGAAAATATAAACTAGAAATTATTGTGACAACTAGCCCCGGTCATATATTTAACATTGATGATCACAAACAGCTGCTCACAGCTGTATTGAAGTATTTGTTCCCCTTCATGGGAACTTCGAACTGCGTCCCCTAGGGGTTGCCTAGGGGGAACGCCATCAGCGTGACTCGTGTGTGAAGCATACATATAAAAACACCACCTGTTGGCCGGCGACAGCCTATGACGTCACTACCGGCGCGACCACAGAATAAGGGGCGCCGGGAGAATACATCATCAACTTTTTTCGTCTTCACTGACTGCTTTGTTTGAAGCGTGCAATCTGGTAAGAGTACAGTTTTCTCTCTATTATCATGGCGAGCACTAGCAAGGCGTTTAAGAAGTGTGTGGATCCGTGTCCTCGTTATTTGACACCGATGACACACACAAATCTTTGCGTCTTTTGTTTGGGCAAAGAGCACGCACGCGATGTCCTTGAGGGGAAAATCTGCATGTACTGTGAGCCTTTTTTTTTCTATGAAAAAGAAGCTCAGCTCTCGTCTGTCCCTCTTTTCGAGGAAAGAGGGGCAGCCGTCTGCTTCCCGCGATTCGGGACCCAAGGCACATAGGCGGATGAAATCATGGGGTTCGAAGTTGGATCTGGCCGATGAGTTAGAGAGGGACCGCCCCTTTTCGCGCGCGTCGGCCGAGAACGAGAGTGAGCTGTTGGATTGTGATGATGCGATCTTTCTGACGTCATCAGGTTCAGCGGCTAGTGCTCTGCTGGGTTATGCCCAGGAAGAGCAGGAGATGTTTGGGGGCGAGGAAGTTGAGACTGAACCCTCTCAATCCTCCTGCACTGCATATGACGAGTTATTAGAGGTTATGGATCATAAAATAATCTTTTTGTCCATAAAACCCCCAGCTCGAGGGAGCCTTCCTTTCTTCCTAAATCTCCATGTGGGGGTTGAGAAGGAGAGGAAAAAGCAATTTTTTTCTGGCATTCATAGGTTTCAGCATACTAGTTATGCTGACATTGAGGGGATGCATGAAAATGGCTATGAGGGGATGCCCCCTTGCAAGAGACGATAGCCAGCTATCTCTCTGTGGGCGAGACATCCTCTCTCAAGGCTCCCTCCTTGCCATCTAAGCCCTGAATCTTGCTTAAATGGCAGGGCATATGCAGTAGCGTCAGACCATCGCTTCGTTGCACACTATGGCGGTGCTTCAGGCATACCAGACTGATCTGCTGAAAGACCTGGATAAGGCTTTTCTATAAAGTCCAGGTCTGAGCCCGAACAACCAGGGGTCCTAGCCCATCTCGGTCTGGGGATCAGAGATGGGCTCAGAAGGCTAGTCTCGCGACTCGTGCCCCTCCCCACGCCTGCGGGTAGGGCTAGGAGAGGCGTGGGTCAGAGAGAGGCAAAACCTGAGGGAGGTGTTCCAGACGAGGCGTCCTAAACGACACTCTCGTCCGGACCAGAGTAAGAACATCTACTCCTTTCCCTTAGGGGGCATCTGCCCTCTTATTCCTCTCTAATTCCCCTGCAACCACTGTAAACTCCACCTGACCGAGGTTAGGTGGAAACTTCCAGCGCAGGAACCAATGGATGACTACGATCCATTTCTAGAGGCTATCCCAGGCTAGGAGCGCTCCTTGTTGGTCAAGCTAGCATTGCTCCCCTCACCATAGAGGGTCACCTATGAGCATGCCGCTCCCTTCTGAGCGTCTGAGTTCCCTCTCATTCTGAGGAATGAGTTCTGCACTCTCCAGAGCTCGTTGTTGGTAGAGCTAGCATTGCTCCCCTCACCTAGAGGGTCACCTATGAGCATGCCGCTCCCTTCTGAGCATCTGAGTTCCCTCTCATTCTGAGGAATGAGTTCTCCGCTCCCCAGAGCTCTGTGATAGGTCGCTCTCCTTGTTGGTCGAGCTAGCATTGCTCCCCTCACCATAGAGGGTCACCTATGAGCATGCCGCTCCCTTCTGAGCGTCTAAGTTCCCTCTCATTCTGAGGAATGAGTTCTCGGCTTTCCAGAGCTCCTTGCTGGTCGAGCTAGCACTGCTCCCCTCACCATAGAGGGTCACTTATGAGCATGCCGCTCCCTTCTGGGCGTCTGAGTTCCCTCTCATTCTGAGGAATGAGTTCTCCGCTCTCCAGAGCTCCTTATTGGTAGAGCTAGCACTGCTCCCCTCACAATAGAGGGTCACCTATGAGCATGCCGCTCCCTTCCGGGCGTCTGAGTTCCCTCTCATTCTGAGGAATGAGTTCTCCGCTCTCCAGAGCTCGTTGTTGGTAGAGCTAGCATTGCTCCCCTCACCTTAGAGGGTCACCTATGAGCATGCCGCTCCCTTCTGAGCGTCTGAGTTCCCTCTCATTCTGAGGAATGAGTTCTCCGCTCCCCAGAGCTCTGTGATAGGTCGCTCTCCTTGTTGGCCGAGCTAAGCATTGCTCCCCTCACCATAAAGGGTCATCTATGAGCATGCCGCTCCCTTCTGAGCATCTAAGTTCCCTCTTATTCTGAGGAATGAGTTCTCCGCTCTCCAGAGCTCCTTGTTGGTAGAGCTAGCATTGCTCCCCTCACATAGAGGGTCACCTATGAGCACGCCGCTCCTTCTGAGCATCTGAGTTCCCTCTCATTCTGAGGAATTAGTAGTTCTCCGCTCTCCAGAGCCATCATAGAACCTTACCAAAAAATATATATAAGTGCACATGCTAAAGCTCTGGGCACTTTCTAAAATCCATTCAGTGGTAAGATCGCACATCAAGTGTTCTGCGTTCTTTCTAAAATCCATGTTATGGTAAGTGCACACGCTAAGGCTCTGGGCACTTTTCTAAAATCCACCCAGTGATAAGATTGCACATCAAGTGTTCTGCATTCTTTCTAAAAACCTGTATGGTAGGGTTACGCGCTGTAGCTTCATGCCCTTTATTTGAGTTGTTCAGGCCCCGGTTTGTGCCTTGGGCCCCACTCTACCTTTTTGTCCAAATATTTGGGGTTTGAACAATGTGTTGCTACCATAGGGTCTGTTGAGACAGTTCCCTCAGCAAGCTCGTGCAGAGAAAGCGGTAGCCCCTGGGTGACCGGCCAGGACCTAGTTACTACCACTAGGTGCTTGGCCATATCCCCTTAAAGGAATCTTTCTCTGATTCCAAGCCTTTGAGCTCTACCCTGGGCAGGGTATGCAGCTCGGGTCTTTGGCCGAAGGGGTTAATGTCACTGACAGTCTTCAACCGTCCCAGGGACAACTCCCTTAGCCTGGTGGAGTTGGCTTAGTGCTCGCCTTTTGCATGGAATTGGCTTGCGCTCTCCTCAGCATGGTGGCGTGGGTATATCGTTCCCCATAGCGACCCCTTAGGGACGCAGTTAAGTTCCCATGAAGGGAACGTCTCAGGTTACGTGATAACCATGGTTCCCCAGTGGGGAAAACACCGCCCCCTAGGCTGTGTGCCATGCTTCGGACGCAAGCTTTATACGGAAAAAGTTGATGATGTATTCTCCCGGCGCCCCTTGTACTGTGGTCGCGCCGGTAGTGAAGTCATATGCTGTCGCCGGCCAACAGGTGGTGTTTTTATATGTATGCTTCACACACGAGTCACGCTGACGGCGTTCCCCATAGCGACCCCTAGGGGACGCAGTGTCTCGTTCCCCACTCGGGGAACCATGGTTACATACGTAACCTGAGACGTTTTTATGTTTCCAAGTAACTTTAATCTTACAAACAGAACAACGGGGTCCTTATCTGTTACTAATACTATGAAATGTCACCATGTACTCATGCATGATGTGTTCATACATTTCTTCCTGTTTCCTGTGTGCTTAATGATTTTTCAGTTAATCCGCCCTCTGTGTATTACAGGTGATTAATGACTAACAAATATGTCACATGTTGACTTTACCTGATAGGTCTGAGTTTTTATGCCAGCCTGACAACAATATCTTGAACCCCCAGTCGATACTGTTCTGTGGCAAAAGCTCCAGCGGTTCATCCACCGAGCCAATCAGACTCATGCATTCAGAGTCTGATAACTAAATATGAGTTAATCCAGCACTGTTTATTGATTAGTCCATTTCTGCATTTGCTTTTCTGATCATTAATCTAATTTGTTGATAAAGAAAGGGCAGATAAGAGATGGTGATGATGGAAAAGAGGACATTCCACTGAAAACACTGAGAGATGGAAAGATTAAGGGAATTTCAGATGCTCCAGGCATGGCTTAATTAAATATGTGTGGTATGGTACAGGTGCACATTAAGAAGGCAAGAGACAAGCCATCTGCTCCTACTGCAAGACATGCCAGGGATGAAATATTCATAAGCCCACAAACACACATACAAACACTCATGCACTTTAATATGGGCAGACACTGGCTCACATGCACTTACACACTTGTATAAGCACAGAAGAGTGTATACAAATGCATATGTAAGTCACTCGCAAACACTCACATTTTACAAAGCCTTAAACCAAATTGGTGTCCTGGGCAAAGTGAGTTTGATTTGTTTATATGCACTTCAGCATAAGTCCCCGCAGTGGCCAGAGCTTTATCTCATTTACATTTTAGTCAACAGCCAAGAATATGTGCCTTATTTTAGCCTCTTTCAATTACACTCCAGTTGTGACATCAATAAGTTGAACCCTTCATTCACAGGTGACTGAACCTGAATCTACACCTCAAAGGAATTCAGACGGAAAACGCTGATAAAACCTGAACTCGTATAAGCCCGGAAAACAATCACAACATTATTGGCTCTGTCTTATACCTGAATATTGGTTAAATGTTTGACTGACACAAGTGTCATTGTGTCATCTCTAATGACAAATCAAATTGCACTACATAAGCATCCCATCAAGAAAAAAAAGATATCCTAATTTATAACTAATCCTGGGGGATCCTAATTGGATTCGTCTCATGATATTTTAACATAACACAATACAATACAACAAAATTTAAGAAGACAGTTTGATAAAAATTCCATGAGGCATCGTATAAACATTACATTTTTTAAATAAATAATAATAAAAGAAATACAGAAACGTCTGGAAGGCTTCATGACTTGTAATGTGCCTTCTGTCCATCTGATTACATAA
Organism: Gymnocypris eckloni scoliostomus; assembly: GCA_027564155.1. Classification (NCBI taxonomy): domain Eukaryota; kingdom Metazoa; phylum Chordata; class Actinopteri; order Cypriniformes; family Cyprinidae; genus Gymnocypris; species Gymnocypris eckloni. The sequence goes on from CM050421.1 coordinate 9,873,185, forward strand.
TCAGCCACTAAATAAACACAATTCCCCAATGGATAACACACTTCCCAATCGACTTCTGTCTCAACCACAAACTTCCCCTGATGAGAGCACCATTAGAGGATCCAAACAAGCAGATCCTAGCCTATGCTGCTTGAGGAAAGTAACTTGTGTAATTAGACAGTGAGCAATCTGAAAACCAGCTGTAAGAGGCATTCAACTACATTATACACTGCAAAAACATTTTGTTGTTGTTTTCTGTAGATAAAGATTATTGGAGTGTGTTTTACAAGAATATATAAGGTCATTCAAAATGTCATGTTTAATTCTGTTACCGGATGATTCCTTCGTTTTGATTTGATTGTAATTATTTGTGAAATATACCGATTTCTGAGTGAAATTCGTTTTTACAATAATTGTTTTTCAAAGTGGAGTGGATTTAAAAGTATATCATATTTTGCCTTGCATACAAATGCAATACTATTAGGTTTTCTTCCATGTTATTAACTAGAGCAAGTGTCCATAGCATTCGTTTCATCTTTGAGCTGATTTGATATTTGTTACAGTATCTTAATGCACTTTATGCGGTGCAGTATTTACCTGAACTGTCAAAATGATCCACAAAAGTTTCTCTGTCTTTTTGTGCTTTTTATTTTGATCTAAGAAAGGCTCAACCCCTTATATATTAAGAAGTATCACAGGAAGTTATAATGAACAGACATGTGTCTGGGGAGGATTTGAAAATTAGATTTTGAATGTGACTCACTCCAGCAACAGGAAGAGATTGTATTTGTATTAACTTGCTCCTAGCAGAACACAATGTGACACGATTCCATCATTCCAGAGCAGGCTTGGATTTTCCATATCAGACAGCATGTTATTGATTTCAGTAAAGGTGTCTGAAACACTCAAAATTGTCTTCAAAGTCATCCTTGTTGATTACACATTCCCTTGATTGCTTTTTTTAGGTTAAGGTGAGCAGCGCATACACTTAAATTATGTAAAAGCTCTTTTTTGCATGTTATAAAATAAGAAAGACTGTACCATGAAATAATGGCACAAATTTAATTGCTGAGTTGTCCACAAGGGCTGGACATGTAAACAAAAATCCAATGCTACCATTGTAGTGCAAATCATGTAAACAGGATGATTAATAACGATTATTTTTAGTGACTAGTGTAGACTTGTGTAATGTAATTTATGAACAAATGAATATCTCATGAACTGGTTCTTTTTAGTGAATCAAAAACAGTCTGATTCACAAATGAACAAGCCTGTTCTTTTAATTTATTGCCAATTTGAATCACTCTGATGAATCCTTCACTGAACTAAATCAACATCTGATTTACTTAATGAACTGCAAGTTATCTGTATTTTCTGTGACGTCAGTAGTATTACTGCCTAATGATCTATACATCAATGTGTCATTAAAGATTAGCATTTTCTAAATCCAGTTTCATATACAGATATTAATATGCAGCATTCATGATCATTTATGTATGTTTTCATATATGATAGTGTATAAAACAAATAGGGTTACATTCTGACATCACAAGACAAGAAGTGTCATGTTACTAAACATGACAGAATCAGCTACAACAGTATAAATGAAACTGGCAAACAGTCCAACAACTCCACCATATTAATTATTCATGCTTCAGTGTGTGCTGGGAAATGGCTGCACCACAATCATTATTCTTTTGAGTGTAGGCCCTTACAGAAAGAAAATATATGTATTATATATGAAGGGTCAATATAGCAAAGCATTTTTAGTATATTAGTAATTATATAGAATAATACATTGTGATAATATATCACAATATTCTGAATAATACATCAGGAATTGCCACTTTCCATATATTGGGAAATATATGTCAACATATATGTGACTCTGGACCACAAAACCAGTCTTAAGTCGCTGGGGTATATTTGTAGCGATAGCCAAAAATACATTGTATGGGTCAAAATTATTGATTTTTCTTTTATGCCACAAATCATTAGGACATTAAGTAAAGATCATGTTCCATGAAGATGTTTTGTAAATTTATTTCCGTAAATACATCAAAACTTAATTTTTGTTTAGTAATATAGAATATATTTTCATATATGGAATTATATATTTGTAAATATATAAATATTGGCTACACATATAATTTAACATACAGTTGAAGTCAACAGTTAACATACACCTTGCATAATCTGCAAAATGTTGGTTATTTTACCAAGTAAGAGGGATCATACAAAAGGCATGCTATTGTTTATTTAGTACTGACCTGAATAAGATATTTCACATAAAAGATGTTTACATGTAGTCCACAAGATAAAATAATAGTTGAATTTATAAAAATGAATTTGAAAGAATTGAAAGAAAATGAAAAAATTTATTAAAACCTCGTTCAAAAGTTTACATACGCTTCATTCTTAATACTGTGTTTTTATCTGAATGATCCACATCTGTGTTTTTGTTTTGTTTAGTGATAGTTGCTCACGAGTCTCTTGTTTGTCCTGAACAGTTAAACTATCTGCTGTTCTTCAGAAAAATCCTTCAGGTCCCACCCATTATTTGGTTTTCCAGCATCTGTGTGTATTTGAACCCTTTCCAACAATGACTGTATGATTTTGAGATCCATCTTTTCACACTGAGGACAACTGATGGGTTTCATTTGCAACTATTACAGAAGATTCAAACACCCACTGATGCTCTAAAAGGAAAAACCATGTATTCGAAATGTGAGGGGTGTACTCACTTTTGTGAGATACTATATATATATATATATATATATATATATATATATATATATATATATATGTATATGTATATGTATATGTATATGTATATGTATATGTATATATATATATATATAAATCTTGCTACATGTTAGACTAACTGAGACTTGTCACAGCACAAACATATTATTGTTGTTTGATTGCTATTGTCCTTATTTAAGTTGCTTTGGATAAAAGTGTCTGCTGAATGATTAAATGTGGACATTAATTTGCCTGAATCTGTATAGAATTGGGGACCTTTGTAGGTGTCACAGAATGGCCAGTCTCCACCACCACCCAATCACAACGATCACTATCACCTGAGTTCTGAGCACCTGTCACGCATTCAATCACCTCATGATCATCAGCCAGTACAAAAGAACACACCTCAGTTAGCACATTTGTCCGGTCTCGTACTCACGAAGTGGACTCTCTGTCTTAGAACAGCATTTTATGATACTTCCCTGTGTGACTTCCCACCTGTGTTCTTCCGTAATTCTCCTAGTCATATGGTTTTCCCCAGTCTGCAGCATACTGAGATGTGTGCTCCTCCAACACGTATCCTGTTCTCCCTGTAAGACAAGATACTTCGTTATTCTCTGCTCCGATTCTCAAGGAAGATCTTTAAAGACTGCCATACTTAACAGTTCATGCTCCTGACAGTTTATTCACTGATTTTTCTGTGCAATAAGCTAATATATGCTTTTACTTACCATCTGTGTTCAGTCACTTCTGTTATAGAAGGCATATTGGGAATGTATTTTTGAGACATTTCATTTTGTATGTAAAGCCATGTGTTAATAAAAAGGAAAAAGATAAAGCTATGTAGTACTGTGTTTCGGACTTATTGCTAAATATGTATCAATATATGGGTATACATGGTTCATACATATATTGAAAAATATAAGCACTAGAGTCCCATATATCAAAATATATTATTTCATATATCACATTATATCTTCAGATATATTCACATATGATTTTGTTTAGTAAGGGGGCCTATTTGAACTAATAAAATGCATTAACCAACTCACCTTCTGTGCTTGTTAGTTTGATGTCAAACATCTGAGAGAAATGTAAGAAAAAAAACTACTCGGAGATGCATCCTACAAACCAAACATGCTTACTCTTGCCAATCAGCTTACCTTCAGCACTTTCTAGGAAAAAACAGACATGTTAACTCATGAAATAAAGACAATTATGTATGATGTTGATATATAATTGTATGATATTTATCAATGTCATACATTAGCAACAGGAGAGCAATGTTTTCATTAATCTCAAACAATCAATTAATGCACTTCCCTATATACAGAAAAGCCGTGTGTGATAATGGAAGTCATTCATAATCTACTAAGCACTGCCCTTGATAAAGCACACTATTCAAACACCAAGGGGTCAATTATCCTGAATAAGGGCCTATCACTTGTGTCAACAATGTACAATCGGTTTTGATATTGACATTTGTTTTGCTAGATTGCCATTAATAATTGAAGCCTTTGACAGAAGAGTATGAACTATTGAATGAGAGACAAGAGGTAGGAAAGCAGGAGGTTTTATTTTATGAGGTCTAGTCAATGCACGAAGAGGAAGATGTGAGTATATATTTGCAATATAAGACCCTGTAAGTCTAAAAAAAGGTCCCTTGGAAAAATGGAAAATCAGACACAAACTGGGTAGGGACTGACGTCATTTGATAAATATGTTTTGGAGAATTGTTTTAGAGCACTAAAGTACAAAATACTCCATGTTTGTACATCTCTACATTCATTGAGAGTAATGTACATTAAAATGCACCCAGACATTTCAGATTGGCATGGAAATTGTAGTCGCAATTTTCCAAACTCTTGAATTGTTTTTTAGATATTAACTGACTGAGGCAGTAATATGTCATACATGCATATTGTTCTGATGTCAATTTCAGTTATTCACTGAAGACTGAAATACAATGAAACTCCATGAACCATCTGCCCATTCCTTCAGAAAACATCCTAATTTCCTCCTCATACTCTCTTTTTTGATTTCCCACTAGGAGCACCATCATTCTCTGCGACAAGGTCCTTGATTTACCTATTATAATCATGCAACATTTTATTCTAAAATCATTTCTTTTTTGGAAGTTGAATTCAAAATCCATTTGGCTTAAAATAACCATGAGGGTTATGTTTTCTACCAACCCCCCTATTTTAAAGCAATATCTCTCACGGAGCTCAGATTCATTCATAATTCAGCATATGCCCATTGTATCTTCCTTGTGTATCTGACTCGCTCTCCCCTAAGCGAGCCCCTGGAATGAAGCCATTACTGGGATGACATTCACACCAGGGATGGGGGTTTCCTTCAGTCAGATCAATACGTCATAGAGAATGTAGGCTATGTCTTTCAATGTATTTTTAAAGCTAAGCATATATATTTTTAATGAAGCTGGCAGACATTTATCATTTAATCACAGCAGAAATTGTAGAAATAATTCAATTTGTAAAATCGTTTAGCTATACTATGCCTTTTATGCATTCTTTAACTTGTATTGAGAAGTTTATGAGATGTTCTTAAAAGAGTCTCAGAATATTGAGTAATTTATGTGACAATCAAAGCACTCAGTCTCAGAGGGGGCCAAGCTGTGCACTAAGAGTTATTATCGATTAAGAGACTCACTAATTGATACTTATAAATAGAAGGATTCATCTCCGGTGAGACTGAATCCAGTGCACTTCAAGTATAGGCTGAACTTCCTCACATGGCCTGACTCTGCAGGTGATTTCCTGCCTTGAATCACAGATACAAAGCTACTGTAAATTAGGAAATTCAGATTTTTTTTAATATGGATGATAATTAGCAAGAGGAAGACAAAGCTTTCAGACAGTGCCGATAAAAAGTGCAAATCTAAGAGCAGATTGAAGCAGAATACACGTAGAGCTGGTAAAAGCCTTGTATACCTGTTTTGTTTATAGACAAATTAGTTTAGCTGAGGTAAATTAGTTTACGATACTTGTGTTTTTTATCTTGGGATCTCTGTTAGCTGCTTGTGGACAGATATTGGCATGAGAATGAGTCATGATTTGATCCACTTCACATCCTCCTCTGGAGTTTTCACTCAAGCGTTCCCTTTGTGTATACAGGCGCATCCCTTCATTATTATATCAAAAGCCTGATTAATTGAAAGCCCCTTGGAAACTCTAACACAATTGGCTGTCATTTATTTTATTAAAAACAAGCATCAGCCTCTGATTGTTGCCCAAATCCTACGCAAGCCCTTTAGCTGCCTGTCAGGTCAAACTTATTCAAGCTGGGGGGTAATTCATCATAATGACACAGAAATTGTGATTTGGGATTCAACCCTATTCACTGATGGTAATGGGAAAAGTACAGCTGAGGCATTAAAGTCGACATAGTATCTGGAGATTGCTCATACTATCACATGGATCTCCTGTCGGGAACTTGCTTAGACATTTAATGCTGGTGATTGGCATGTTTAGACACATTATTGATTGACTCAAGAGCCAGAAGCATTTTTTATTTATTTTTTATTAAATTGCTGATGTTTTTGTGTGCATTCCTTCCTCAAATTCAAAGCTATTTATTGGATCTCCAGATTTTTAAAAAACAATTTTTAATATAGACTATTGTATTTCATTACTTTTGAGCCAAATATACTTATAGTATATATGAAAATTAATGTGAAAACTGAAGTGACAGATACAAATATTACTGTATGGTAAGGTATTTCTCTTTGTTTTAAGTTTGTGTGATAATACAAAGTATGTCAAGGCTTTGAAAGTGAAAGTGACGTGACATACGGCCAAGTATGATGACCCATACTCGGAATTTGTGCTCAGCAATTAACCCATCCACAATGCACACTCACAGCAGTGAACACACACACCGTGAACACACACCCAGAGCAGTGGGCAGCCATTTATGCTGCGGCTCCCGGGGAGCAGTTGGGGGTTCGGTGCCTTGCTCAAGGGCACCTCGTCGTGGTATTGAGGGTGGAGAGAGTGCTGTGCATTCACTCCCCCCACCTACAATTCCTGCCAGCCTGAGACTCAATATCACAACCTTTCAATTACTAGTCTGACTCTCTAACCATTAGGCCACGACTTCTCCAGAAGTTTGCCAGAATCTTCCAAAAAATGGGCATGAGAACGTGCAAGATTGTTTAGTTGTGCATATGCAAGATACAATTTTCAACCGCACCATTTGACTTACGAAATGTATATTATGCTTAGCCTATAGTAATTAAGTAGCGAAATCCCTTTCATTAGCCAGAGGCTTCAATCAATATCATTGACTTCCTGCACCTTTTAAAGACAACTTAACACCTCCTAGGATAATGGATTTAATTAGATTCAGCCAACATCCTAACAATATATAAAATATATAGATTGAGGGATAAAGAGAAAAATATTTAAATAAATATTCAGACATTGCAGAGACGGGAAAACCTGTAATGCATTTTGTATGGGTGGTGGAGCTCAGCATTATTAAATATTCATAGACTGATAGATAGGGAAACTTTATGAATCCCCTATGGCAAACTCTTAGCTGGCTAGGAAAACAAAGAGCAATTTTCACTGCAGAGATTTTGTCATTGTACTAAACTCAAAGAAACTAGCTGAAATTATCAATTTAACCACGGGGACTTAATTAAAAAGTATGTAAAATGCCAGTGAAGTTTCAATTGCCTTTACGAGCTTTGAGATTTAAAGGCATCAGTGCTCTTTTTGATGTTTACATTTTTATTTGAGATGGTCCAAAACAGCCAGTCTATTAATGTGTCTATTAATATTAACTTTGCTTAGTAAAGATGTTAAACGAAATTCTCCCCACTCCACAGAATCAATATTCTGCCTACCAAAAATACAGCAGATTTACGCAAGCAGCCTCGCAGGGACCCAATTTGATAATTGTCAATCTATCCACTCTCTCGTTAACTTGCTCTTTGCAATGCCGATGAGGAGGAGGACAGGTGCCTCTTTCAGCACAACCCAGCTGGCTCTTCAGTTCTAATTCATCCTGCTTCAAGTGTTATTGGCCAAGCTAGAGGTAAATCACACAATAAAACACTGCAAAATAGGATGCCGTTTCTTATACAGCACCCTACACAAAGATAATTACAGTGGCGTCATAGTAATGCTGGGGCGTTTCACACTGCACCAAATTGGTGATTGCAGACAAAAGTTAACTAAATGAGTTTGTTTCCCTTATCAATGCATATTTTCTTATCACAAGAATGAGCTTTAACCATTTAAAAGTTAAAGATGAATGAAAAACAGCCGCCATGGAGTATCATTACAATCCAGGAATCCGTAGGGTCTGTAAACAGAAAGGTAATATTTGTACTAATTTAAATCTCAATGGGTTTGCAACGGTGAGAGAGAGTTGCACATAAAAACTCATTAGCTTACAATGATTTCAGTCGTTACTAAGGAGTTATCACGATCTTCACTTTAGAATACTGATCAAAATAATTAGTAATTCCTTCTGAAGAATTTGGTAATTGTAATGATTCCACTGAAGGCGAGTGTAGTGAAGAACACAAGTGCAGTTTATTTACAAACGTGAAATCCAAACATAATCCAAACAAAGACAGACTTGACTTGAAACAGACTTGACCAGAGACAGACTTGGCATGGCATGAACGGACTAGACTCACCAACAGCAGGTTACAACATTAATAAACAACCAGAAACAAAGGCAAGGACATGGCTACTTATAACAAACAATGAGGGTCACATGAAAAGAACAAACCAATGGGAAACAAGACACATGACTAAGACAACCAATGAACACATGACACATTAAACAAGGGAACTAATAGCAAAGAAGGCATGAGGGCAAGGGAAGCTTGACACAAACAGGAACCATAACCAAACTTCAAAATAAAAGATACGAAAACAAGAACATGGAACAGAACCAAACACAGACCTTACATATTACCCCCTCTAAGGGCGGCTCGTGACACCCTAACAAAACAAAAAACAGAACCCAAAAATTCCAGGAGGGTGGTGGAGCGGAGGCGGAACAGAAGTAGTCCAGGGGGTGGGATGGAGGGCCAGGCCCGTGAAGGAGAACAGGGCCTGGAGCGTGGAGTAATGGCGGGCCTTGCGCATGGGGCAATGGCAGAAAAGGCGGAGCAGGAGCCATGGTGGAACAGGGAGCTCTGGTGGAACAGGCGGAGTAGGGAGCCATGGCGGAGCAGGCAGAGCAGGGAGCCATGGCAGAGAAGGCAGAGCAGGGGCCTCAGAGGCCATGACAGGACAGACCGTGATTCCAGGAACGGCCTCCGTGGCCATGACTGGACAGACCGTGAGATCATGAATAACCTGCATGGCTGTGACAAGGCAGACTGGCAGTTCATGAATGGGCGCCACCACATTGGGAGGTTCTGCAGCGGAAGCCACCACCTCTGGTGGTTCTGCAGTGGATGCCGCCTCCACAGGAGTTTCTTCAGCGGAAGCCACCACCTCTGGAGGCTTTGGAGCAGACTCGTGGACAGGAGAGGCCTCAGGAGCAGACTCGTGGACAGGAGAGGCCTCAGGAGCAGACTCGTGGACAGGAGAGGTCTCAGGAGCAGACTCGTGGACAGGGGAGGTCTCAGGAGCAGACTCGTGGACAGGAGAGGCCTCAGGAGTGCAGTGTGCAGCCCACACGCACAAAATAGCAACTGCCATAACAGGAAGCACTGAGTTCAGGGGAACAGTCTCTGTGACAGCCAGTGCTGAGGCCCTGGGGATGCCAGCTGCTCGCACCGACATCAGTGGTGGTCCATCACACTAGCTCTCAGTCCTTTCAGTCCGCATGAGCTTGGGTACTATAGCACCCCCCCCCCCCAAAAAAATCCCTTGGAGAAATCTTGGCAACAGCCGTGACTTGGAAAGGCTCAGACGTGGCGGCCATCTTGCCCAGGGACTCGGGCATGGCGGCCATCTCGTGTTTAGGCTTAGGCGTGGCGGCCGTGACATGGGCAGGCCCCGTAGACTCTCACTAGTTGCTGCCTGTCTGTCAGGAAGCTGTTGATCCACTAACAGACGGAGGTGGGGATGGAGAGCTGTCAGTTTATTCTGAAGGGTGTCCGGGATGATGGTGTTAAAAGCGGAGCTGAAGTCTGTAAACAGGATTCTCACATAAGTCCCTGGTCTGTCCAGATGCTGCAGGATGAAGTGAAGTCCCATGTTGACTGCATCATCCACAGACCTGTTTGCTTTGTAGACAAACTGCAGGGGGTCCAGTGGAGGCCTTCAGATAAGCCAAAACCAGTCTTTCAAATGATTTCATGACCACAGACCTTAGAGCCACAGTTCTGTAGTGATTAAGTCCAGTCATTTTGGGTTTCTTTGGGACGGGGATGATGGTGGAGCATTTGAGGCATGAGTTGGACTTCACACAGCTCCAGTAATCTGTTGAAGATCTGTGCGTGAATCATCTTGCCACTGCTACCATCCTCCACATTTATTTTAATGTAACTTCCCTACTGTATTGGAGAGAAATAAAGTAGCATGTTGATCTGCCAGCCACGGGTCTTCATGTGGAGAACTCTGCTCATATTTTTTGCATATTAACCCTTTGACGCGTACGATCACACCGGTGTGATCAGTCTTAGCTGGTCCCAGAAGCGTACGATCACACTGGTGTGATTAGAATAATCAGTGCATCACGTCATCAACTGCCAAATTCAAATCTGCTTTTTTGGCGCTGAGCCAGATCGGATGCGCTGAGCGCTTGTCATATTATCACAACCATTCAGTGTTTTCAACCATATAATGCTTATTTTAGGCTTCAGACATTTAAACATGCATAAGTACAAGCAAAACCATACATTTATAGTTTGTAAAATACATGCTGATTTCTATGGAAACGTCAATAATGATCATTACAAATATAATCTGACGACATGTTTTATTGATATCATATACAGATTGTGTATGTAACTATAAAGTTTACTCTGCTCTTCTTCCAGTTTACCCGAGACTTACTTTAACGTGTTTCGAGAGGAGAGGATTCATTTACGTGTTGTTTATCCCACAGCTAGGATTCAGCGCAAACTAACATGGCGGCGCCCATCAGCCGGTATAGATCAACTAACACGGTCATTATAAAAGTGTTTAAACTACCAAATACATTTACTTGCACATATTTCAGAATCGGAATATCAGATATTTCATAATATAGTGAGCATGTTTGTGAATATTTTAAATAAAAAAGATAAATGAAATAAAAATGTGATCCACATGTCATACAGAGCTATGTGGCTGCGTGCGTTGTGTCACATGACAAGCATGACGCGTCGCCATGGAAACAATAAGGGATACGTTCTAAAATAACGGTCGCCTAAAAAAACTCACGCTGGGGGCTCAGCTAGAATATTTTAAACTCACGTGCGAAAGGGTTAATGGCCAAACGGATGTTTATAAAAGTTCACAATTGTTGATGCAAATAAAATATAACGTATATGTAACGTTCAATACATATGTTAAGTACATATGTTTACCATGTTTTAAATGTTGATTATTAGTAACTCAAACGCCTTTATCACCTCTCTTATAACCGTCAGTCATGCAAATCTGCCATGTTTTTTTATGCTTTTTATTCGTGTTTGTAATTCTGAACCAAATCCTTCACCAAAGCATAATAAATTGTGGGCAATATTAGCCATTATTGCCATGGCTGGTCTAGCCTGAAAAACAATCATTTTAACTCTATTTTAATGTAAGAAGCTATATGTATGACACAGTTGGTGATTTCAAATATGAAATTTAATCTTAAGCTTGGTGAAAAGCTTTGGAAAATGTAATGTTTCCTATTCAATGAGATAGAAGCACTTGCATGACTGAAATAGTTGCCAGATGCGTTTAAAGTATGGCTGTAGTAAAAATTACTTAAATGATTTAAAAGGACTTTTTTTTTTTTGGATAAAAGCATCTGCTGAGTGAATAGCTTTATTTTTGTTTATTAATATCTCCACAGTCACACTTAAAAACACAAATAGCCCATTAAATGGCTTGATGAGCACAGTGTTCTTTCTTGCATTAATGTATTTCATGTTGAAGCAGGACATTTGGGAGGTATTTGGCCATTTGTCCTAAACTAAAGCCCTTTATATTTCACAGCCATTGACATACTTGTTAATGCTAGTCAGAAGTAGAGGAGGGAGGGTCTTTCTCATTCTATTGAGTATTTGATTGGACAATTCTGAATGAGAGTGCTAGATTTATCAATATATTCGGTCCATTTCCACTGAAGGGAAAGAATGTAGATGTTAAATCTGCTAGATGCTAATTTTGTTAACTTTCAGGAGTACACTAGCATATGTATGTCTACAAAACTCTTTGATTTCATAAGATCTTGCATAAAACATAAGTCTGTCAATTTTGCTTGGTCTTCTCCCTTCACGGCTAACATCTGTAAGTAACATGGACATTTTACTTGGTCTTTTCTGGTCTGAAATGTGGTAATTATGTGTTATTAATTGACATGCCCCCCAGTATGTAATTACAGACCGAGAGAGGGACAGCAGCAAAGAGAAAAACAGCTTTAAATTACTCATTCATGTGTGCAGTGGAAAGTTTAGCCGTCTTGTAAGAAGCATAGATTTACATAGGTCATCCTCAATTACTCTGGAATGATCTTTGGGGCGCTGGTTTCATTTCTTTACAGAAGACTGTGAGGTGAGCACAATTACATCTGCCGTTTAACCTCCTAGCCCTCGATTTAGAGTTGACCCTGTCATGACAGACATCGATCAGAATAAAACACGATGAGGATCAGTTAATGCGACAGGCAGAATTTCTGTATGGACTGCGGTAATTGTTGCAAACGAGCCCGTTTGGAGAGAGATTGAAGTAATGATTTGCACAGCGCTTTGTTTGACACGACTGATTATGGCAAAACTTTCTAGCAAGACATTCGGATCTATCTATTCTTTAACTTAAGCTTGTTTTTTTTTTTTTTTGTAAATGCAACATCTGGTTTGGTCAAATATACAGTAAATACAGTGTGAAATTTTTTTTTCTTCTATTTTTCGATATGTTTACATCTAATTTATTCCTGTGAGTAATCATTTCTGGCTTTACTAAATGATTATTGCCTGTCCATTAATCTATTTTAGCCATTGTGCCATTTTTGTTGAAAGGAATAAAAATAGAACAGGAAATGAAGGGGAAAGAGAGGTGAATGGAAAACGTTGCAAGCCAGATTCAAACTTTAGCCGCACCTCTGATCGATAAAACCCCTTGAGCCTTGACTCTGTTATGTAAGGTGATGGAACTGGGAAATAACTCTGGACTAAGTCTTGATGAACTTTGCTATAAAAATCTCCTCATCAAACACAGGTTGCGACTGGATCTCATGTGTGACCATCCTTCTCACCTGGAGTAAAGAAGTCAAGCAAATTGAAGTGCAGGTTGCCTTCACACTACGACGGGCTCCAATCACACAAACACCTCCCACACGCAAGCCAATCAATTCCCATGCTTCACAGCACCTCCCATGCAAGTGTTCCCACACCGACCACGCAAATGTTACACCCCGATAACCATGAGAGGGAGAGAGAAATGGAGAGAGGCAGGTGGACAGACAGAGATGTATTCATTCACAGCTGTTTTCTGTGAAAACAAATTAAAGTATCCTATGATTACTTAAATTGTCACCTCATAAAAGCGTAAAAAAAGATGTCAAATATGAGAAGAGCTACAAAAAGTATGGGATAGACAGCCAAGAATAAGAGAGATGACAGACGAGATGTACCGCACATTTTCTTTTTCTCATGTTTTTTTGGCCAAGCTTTTCTATAATGAAAGTGTATGAGCACATCCAAGGACCAAGGTACAAAACAACAAAAAGAAAAAACACCATCTCCAAAATGACAAAACTAACACCCTAAAATTGTATTTTTATGGTGTTAGCTTTCACATTTTGAAGCTTAATAGCTTGATAAATTATAGTGAAACCTGGATATTCTTCAGAGAAAGTCATATAGAGAAACATGAGAGTGAGTAAATGATGACACATTTTTCATCTTTGGTGAAATATACCTCAAAGTTAGGAAACAGGATAACTCTGTATTCCCATCACTATGCAAATGACAGGGATCAATTGTTATTGATCATGCAGGTTATCTCAAAATGAATCTGTTAGATTTTTTGTCCAACACCACAGTCTCCGTTCTGCGTACAAGGGTTTATAAAAGCAGTGTGACGGCAGAAGATAAAGGAAGAAATCTTTCAGAAAGAAATAACTTCAAAGAAAGCAGAGAAGAAAAAGATACAGTGAACTAAAAAGAAAATGGCCTGGAGACAGGTGTTTACATCATACTAAGTGTAAAAGTACTGGTGCTGAAGCACTTCCGTGAAGTTCCATATGTAAAGCTGTAAGTTACATAAAGAGTTATGTGAAGTCTGTTTAAAGATAGTAGCAGCTGTTTTTATCAATGATTCACAACATTTTCTTTTACTATTAGATTCAGACACTTGTGTGTCTACTTTGACCACACTTGGACAGAAAGTACAGGTGAGGCTGGTACCATGATGGTGGCCATTCACTTGGCCAGCATATATAACATGCAGAAATGGCATACAATTACATGTTTGGTTTTTCCACACTGATATGGGTTAAATTAAGCTTCCAGACTTTTCCCCTTGACTCTTGATCCTCAGTTGTTGCAGATATTTAAACCTGTTATGTTGGCTTTGTCTGTGTAATTAAGTTTGGATTAAAGTATCAGCCAAATTCAGGAATGACAATTAAAACAGGACAATTTTATAATTACGATAATTAAAAAAATTATTGTATAACAAATCTGTAATTCTAAGAAAAAGCAGATGCAAAAATAGCATGATGTATGCTTAAACACTTTCCATGTGCGTGCATGTTTGTGTAAGTGTGTGAGTGAATGCATGCATGTGTGTGTGTGTGTGTGTATGTGCGTGTGCACGTCACAGCTGGCTATATAACTGCCTCTCTCCCTCCTTCCTGAGAATACCCAGTTTCAGTCTCCTCCAAGCTCACAAAACAGAATAAGGTAAGAGATCTATCTATCTATCTATCTATCTATCTATCTATCTATCTATCTATCTATCTATCTATCTATCTATCTATCTATCTATCTATCTATCTATCTATCTATCTATCTATCTATCTATCTATCTATCTATCTATCTATCTATCTATCTATCTATCTATTCTTTAACGTTAGAGTCAAACATTAGAGAAACAGAAGATAATTGTAAATGGTGCTTGATAACTTTCCTGTCTTTCTAAAATGATTTACTTTATACTGTTTTATCTATATAGACTTAAAATGTATTTCATCCTTTACACCGAGTTGAAAAAAAGTTAAATATTTTTTTTACAGATGACTAATTTAAATTTAAAGGGTAAATTACTTAAATTAAAATGTTGCATAATTAAAACCAAATTAAAATAAGAATCAAAATGTGATATTTAAAGTAAAATTAATACTGAAATAAACGGTATATCAGTAAATAATAATTAAATCAACTAAATGGTATACAGTAACAATACAAGTAAATATATAAATGTAATATTAAAAATAATAAAATAACATAACATTTTATGGCAGTAAAAACAAACAATATGCACATACATTTACAAATAATAACATTTTAAAAATAAATGAACATGAAATTTTACGGAAGTAAAAACAAAAAAAATGCTCATACATTTAATATTAATAATAATAAAATGTATAATACAATTTAAAAATAAAATGCATAAGATTGTATGGCAGCAAAAAGGAAGTCTTAGAAAAGGATTTCTTTTAACGTGCTTGCCTCTCTCTGCTCCTCCTCTCGTTCACATTTGCAGGATGAACAGCGGGGTGTGCGTGTGTGTGATCCTGGCTGCACTTTCTGCCTCCTGTTTGGGTCGGCCCCGCTCCTCTTCCCCTGACACTGATGACAGCCCTCTCCCCTCGCAGCTGGACGCCAGTTTAAGTGGGAACCACCGGGTCGTCCGCTCCACCAGCCTCACCCTCAAACAGCAGCCAGCAGGCGACACAGACCAAGACACCCGTGCCAACCTCAGCGAACTGCTGGCCAAACTCGTCTCCAAAAAAGGTGAGAGACACTTGAATGAACAATAATCCACAATGACAGAGAGAATGATAAGGGTTTTCAATAGTCTTGAAAACCAAAACACGGAGCTTCAGCAAATGCTTGTTGTTCTGCAGAGTAACCAGGACACAAACACAGAATGAGTAACAGTGAAACAAATTCATACTGCAGTACATACACAACTGAACAACAGAAAGAGCTGGAAGGAGAAGAAGCACACAAACTGATCAAGATTCATTTCATTCTGCTCTTTCTCTTTGTTTCCATCTCTTCTGCTCTCCCTTTTCTGTTTGACTTTCGTGCTTATTTTTTCTCAGTGTCCTTGTATATGCACAAAGTGTTTCTTTTGCCTTTATTTGAAATGAGCTCAGCATTTCCAAAAAAAGTATTAATTTTGTATTAAGTGCTAAGAAATCTAAAATACAAATTGGCTTATTCTTCGCTACACATAAAAACAGAAATACTCAATTGAAAAAAATTATAATAATAAAATAGAAAAAAATTGATACACACATTTAGAGCAAGTTCAATTTTAGGAGAACAACAACAGCAAGGTAAAATAACAAACAAGCAGGTAAAATCATTACATGAAACTACAGGTTTCCGCATTATGAAAGGAAAACCTTTGTCACGCAATGTACAGTAGCTCCGGGTTAGCGTTGCTGGGCATTGACAAACACAAACACAGCCGAGTGAAGCATGTTTACGCCCGAGGTGTACAAGGGGCGGATTTTTTGGGGTCAGGTGTGCACATTACATTGCATAACCACTCATTAGGGCGTCTCCTATTCAAACGGGAACTAACTATTATCATTCCTAATCACAGGAACAGGGAATTACACCTCTGAACATGCAAGCTCAGTGTGACATGACATTTTATTAAACACTAAATTGTAAACAAGGGCACATGTAATGTGTGTTTGTGTATGTGGATCAGGTTTTTCATACATTACAGTGACCAAATATTCCCACAAGGACCTCAATTAAAAATTGGGGAGCGTTTATGCTCTCCAAAAGGAAAATTGTTTAATAGACAGACAAATTACATTTCCAATTCGGAAAGGTTTTCTTTAAGAGTTAGATATAGGTATGGGGGGCAGATAATATCATTAGGCCAATATTTAAAAAGCCAATGGAAGGTCCAAACCATGATAGAACAACAAATGTGTGTGTACGTGATGTAAACATTCAGTGTAGTGGGAACTAACTGATCCCATTATTGAGAGTACTAGTTTCTCTCCATACTCAGTTTCTCATTAAGGTCAGCTCTCTCTCTCTCTCTCTCTCTCTCTTAATAATTTTGAGAAGGAGGTGCAAGCTTCACACATGTCAGCATGTCACAACAAGTCTACAAGTTGTACAAACTTCAAAGAAATGATAGTATGTATAGTGTGTTAAAAGTCTCCCATCTGTTGCAAAAAGTATCACACCCTTGACAACAGATTGAATACCTAACACGCTGTAGCTGAAACTTTGCCCAAACATTGTCACACACAGTGGCATGCCACTCAACTCAATCATTTTATTCCAATCACGTCTATTAATAAATAATTCTTATAATTGACAGCAATTCAAGAGAATCCTGACTGTTTAAATGCCATTTTGACACATCTAATAAAAAGCAAGAGTTCACATATTTTTGAAACAGCCTTGAACCGTTTGTTTTGCCATTAACATCACTTAAGTAAGATTTATGTGACAGAAAACTGGCTACAGTGCCAGCTTCACTGATATCTTGCCAATTAGAAAGAGGTTTTATGTAAGAGATCTTAGAAAGCTGCATCTAAAGTGATGATTTATACTGTAAGTGTTTGAATGGAACTAAATCCAGAGATGTGTATGTATAGAAATACACTTTTTTCTACTTTACTACATATTTATACCATGTCACTACTGGTTAAATATATAGGATGTTAAGAGATTTTGCATTAACTTCTTTCTTTCGCTCTTAGGTTCTGTCCGTCGCAACTCCTCCATGAACAACAGAGCAAACAGCATTAACCACCGGATAAAAGATCGGGATTACGTGGGCTGGATGGATTTTGGCCGCCGGAGTGCTGAGGAATATGAATACTCATCATAAAATCCATATATATCACCTGGTTCCTCGTCTACAAATAAAGAGTATATTTATTACTGCTATTGTTATTATTATTCTAATGTACATTTGTTAAGAAACCAGTATAATGCAATATACACATATACCTAATTTTGCGAAAAAAGACAAAAAAGTCTTAAAGTATTGTTGTTGTTTTTCAGTCTTGTAATTTTATTTGATTTTATTTGTCACATGCAGTGTTTTTGCTTAAAGAGAACCATTAAGCTGATGTGCTTGTCAGATTCATGAAAATACAGTTTTCAATAAATCAGGTCAGCATTCAACTTTGGCCTTCAATCCCACAGACTCTGGCAGTTTGTCCATCAAACAGCTCACAACCACAAGAACTCACTTTCAATGGAAGGAAGTGCTTGACAAATGGCTTAACAAGATTTTGCGGCTCAATCTGCTTTGTCAGGAAGCCTCTTTGCTTGAAAAGAAAGTGAAAAATCAATAAATTAATAAATGAATTAATGGAGGAAATGCTTAAAAGGAACATTAAGTGGAGACTGTGGAAATAATTCTGGTTAAAAAATACTGTTTGAATAATTCAGATGCCCTACTACGACAAAGACAAAGACAAAGAGAGGGTAGAAGGTGGTCAAAGAAAGACCACAATACTTTAAGGCAGACTCAAGGGATTTACTGAGCTTCATAGCTGTCCAAGAGTAAAGATTTCCATTTGACAGGCACACAGAGACGGAAATAGACTGGAAGACAGACAGATGCAATAGAGCTCTCTATATAATACATTTACATTTAGTCATTTTGCAGACGCTTTTATCCAAAGCGACTTACAATTGGGGAATACATAAAGCGATTAATCTTGAAGAGGCAAACAGACAGAGTAAGTGCCCATAACACCAAGTCTTAGGCATTGTTCAAATAAATACAAGCTATTTATTTAATACAGGTACATCTAATGATGATTAGAGCTTACAGCTAATGAAAGTCAAAAATCAGTATCTCAAAATATTAGACTATTTACATTTGAGTTTCAATAAATGACAATCCAGACAGTATAAATGGTGGGTATCTCTTGTGAAACCACAATAATGGGGGACACTGCTGACTTGGCAATGGTCCAGAAGACGATCATTGACGCTCCACAAAGAGGGTAAGTCACAGAGGGTCATTACTGAAAGGGGTGGCTGTTCAAGGAGTCCCGTATCAAAGGATATTAAATGCAAAGTAGACTGTGAGAATTTGGGTAGGAAAATGTGCACAAGCAACAGGGATGACCGCAAGCTTGAGAATACTGTCAAGTAAAGCCGATTCAAACACTTGAGAGAGCTTCACAAGGAGTGAACTGAAGCTGGAGTCAGTGCATCAAGAGTCACCACGCTCAGACATCTTCAGGAAAAGGGCTACCAAGCCACTTCTGAAACAGAAACATCTTACCTGGGCTAAGGAGAAAAATAACTGGACTGTTGCTCAGTGGTTCAAAGTCCTCTTTTGAGATGAAAGTATATTTTGCATTTCATTTGGAAATCAAGGTCCCAGAGTCTGGAGGAAGAGTGGAGAGACACAGAATCCATGTTGCTTGAAGTCCAGTGTAAAGTTTCCACAGTCAGTGATTTGGGCTGCCATGTCATCTGCTGGTGTTGGTCCACTGTGTTTTCTGAAGTCCACAGTCAACGCAGCCATCTACTAGGATATTTTAGAGCACTTCATGCTTTCTTCTGCTGACAAGCTTTATGGAGATGCTGATTTCATTTTCCAGCAGGACTTGGCACCTGCCCACACTGCCAAAGGTACCAAAAGCTGGTTCCACGACCATGGTGATACTGTGCTTGATTGGCCAGCAAACTCGCCTGACCTGAATCAAGCACAGTAAGTTCAAAGCAACCTGGGCTTCTATTACACCTGAGCAGTGCCACAGGCTGATTGCCTTCATGCCACGCCGCACCGATGCAGTAATTAATGTAAAAGGAGGCCCAACCAAGTATTGAGTGCATAGAAATGAACATAATTTTCAGAAGCCTGACATTTCTGTTTAAAATATCCTTTTTTTATTGATCTTATGTAATATTCGAATTATCTGAGACACTGAATTCTGGGTTTTAATGATCTGTAAGCCATAATCATCAAAATGTCAAGAAATAAAAGCTTGAGATATTTCACTCTATGTGTAACAAATCTATATAATGGGTTTCACTTTCTGAAATGAGTGACAAAAAATATTGACCTTTTTCATGATATTCCATTTTTTTTAGATGTACCTATAACAGGCCAACCATCAAGCTGCTGTGGATATGGCATATGTCTTAAGACTGGTCAGCCGCCACATACACGCACGTCACTATCTACTATAATTAGGCAATATTTATATGCCTAAGAGCTGGACAGAACTGTCATATTCAAAACATCCCCATTTTCCTCCACTGACCCTTACTAAGGGTGAAATGCTACTGAGCTGTAATCAAATACTGGCCAATAAGAATGAATGTTAATTGCATCAAACCCTCAATTATATATCTAATCCAACATCGAAGACGTATTACATCACATTAGACCACCAGTGGATTGGATTCAGCTCGTCATTATCTAGTCAAATGGGATTAAAGTTATTGGAGTCAGTACTGTTGCTGGGCAGGAACAATGTACACTGGGGACACTAAGGTAAAACTTTCTCATTGGTTAGATTCTTGGTACCTTAGCTTGATTTCTTACCCTCATTTAAATCGATGAGCAATAGTTTGTGTTATTTTGTGTCTGGTTGGATGACGCAAATGGACGAACCAAAACATGGCTATTTATTTGTGACCAGAGATTAACATTCTCTGATGAACATCTCATGATATAATTGAGGATTTTTTTTCCTAAAACTTCTCTTAATGGATTTGCCCGCAAGGCAGTAGAAAAGTCATTGCAGAAAAAACAAAACAAGGTAAATGAATAAATAAAGAGAATAAAATCGCTATAAACACACGTGCCCAGTGCTCTACAACGTTTTCCAATCGCTCAGTGAAAACTGACATGACAGAGATGACAAATACAGACACTCGCTTTTTTACATAGAAAACCAGCAAGACAGCAGCATGTTCTTCAATCAGTCTATCCATGTAGCCAATAACCCTTGATTCATTCACTGACTCATCAAATGAAAAGCTACAATTGTCACTTCATTATTAAAGATTTGTCTTATAAAAAAGGTATAGACAGACAGATAAGATACACAGAGTAATGGAGGAAAAGAGTGTTGGTTGAGGTGGGTGATTAAACCTTGCGCTGCACATCCTATGTGCTAGCATCAGTACATCAACTTAAATGCCATCCTTCAAAACCAGCAGGCAACTGGGGAAAATACATTTTATAGTTGCCGAAAGCAGGAACAGAACACCATTGATCCCGGATCGATACATATTCACATACCCTAGAAATGCCCTCAGCTCGAAAAATACATGTCAAGTGTGATAACTGAACTTAGTTCTAATTCATAGTGATCGAACCATGCATGTGACTGCAGATTTTCTAGTTTATTTGGTTATTGTTGATTTATTCCTTCCTGCATGTGCACTGGGAAGTCAAAGTGAGGTCAAAGGTTACATACAATCAGCACCATCTGTACAGGACACATTAGATTGTACGGGGCAAATAACACTTTAAACTACCATCTGCATGTGCTTGTTTTTATTAAGATAAACATTTACAATCTCTCATTATTTACTCACTCTCATGTTGTTCCAAACCTGTATGCATTTGTTTCTTCTACTGAACACAAAAGAAGATATTTTCGAGAGTGTTTAAAACCAAACAGTTTTGGTTCCCATTGATTTCCACTGTATTTTTGACCTGTTTATTTTTTGTATTTTATGAATGTTTCCTCTGCTGAACACAAAAGAAGATATTAAATGTTTAGAATGTAAGAATGTGTGTAGCCAAACAGTTTTGGTTCCCAGTGATTTCCACTGTATTTTTGTCCATATTGTTTAACGGTTTAGCTTCCAACTATCTTCTTTTGTGCTCAGCAGAAAAAATAAATACCGATTTGAAACAGCATGTAAATGTCAGTATGATTTTTTCAGAATACTGACATTTTTCAGCATGATTTTTTGCTTTCTTCTGAAAAGATATTTTGAAAAATGTAATTTTTCAAAAATAAATTTGGCCATACAATGAAAGTCAATGAGGTCCAATAATTTTGTCTTCTGTGAAGTCAGATTTGGAATTATATAAGGGTGAGAAAATGTCAGAATTTTCTTTCTTTTTTGGGGGGTGAATAATCACTTTAGGTGAGTGTTTTTAGTGTATATGACTTGAATTCTGTGTTTCTGTGTAAGTTAGTGAGGTACAATCCACTGATTGTATGATTCATTATTATGCAGAACTCATTATTTAAGACTTGTTTGCTTGGGTAGTTTAGGAGCCAGAAGCATTTCGTCCCCTTGAGGGCCGGGCCCCTTCATTGCCATACTGGCCCCAACCATAGCAGGATAGCTTCGATTCCTCCTCATACCTTCGTTTAGTGGACTAAAGGGGGACCCTGCCCTCCGAAGCCCACCCAGAGGACCTATAAGTGGGCTTAGCCTTGGAATCCCTCCCCCTGTTGCCCGTGAAGCCCCAGGGCTTGCCAACCCCAACCTTTTCAGCTTGTCAACCAAGTTGAGACTATACATACTGACATCGGTTTGGCTCTCACAGTCTTTAGCCTGAGCCTCAGACACCTCTGCCATCTCTTTCAAAATAGACCTTGCTGGCTTGGAAGCCAAGAAGTTTTCATAGGACGGGCTCTTAAAAGAGAAAGGCGTGGAGTTGTCTGCATCAGAAACCGATGAACTTGGGCTGGGAGTGCAACGGGTGGGGGAATTGGGTGGGGTGGTAGGTCGGTTCGGGTCGGGAGGTGGAGGAGGAAGAACTGAGGTGGAGAAGAGGGCTCCTCCGCTTCCTCTGTCCCAGCTCTGAGGCTGGTACACGGCAGCAGAGATGCCCCTCTCCTGCAGGAGGCGAACCAGGCCCAAAGATGTGCTGAAGGTTTTGGTGGAGTCCCGCAGGTTGGTGAAGGACTGAGACTGGGACAGACTCATTCGCCGAGGAGTACACGGCGTGGCGGCAGGTGTCGAGCGCAGACTGCTTGACATCACGCAGGACGAGGTGGGGGCGGGATTTAAGCTGGACAGAAAAGCAGAAAATGAAGTGCCGATTGGCTAGTCAGTTATTGTCTAAGTTACAGGAGAGTACATTACCTGGGTGTCACCCTTGTGAGCTCATCAGACGGATGGAGGATTTTGCAGGTGGTGAAGGTGTAGGTTGAACTCGTGTGAGCCATGCATTTGCCCGGGAAATACACTGGAAAAGATTCAAACGCTGAGAGAGTTTTTATTTATTTTTATCTAAATGAATAATTTAGGAAATGTATGAAAAGAGTATGAAATGTTTTCTTTAATTTGTATTTAAATTAATAATTAATGAAAGTTATGAAAAGAGTATGGAATATATTTTTTTGAGAATATGTGAATGTGTATATTTTCGGCTGCTTGCCAAATACATGGATTTGAAATATTGATTTGAGAAATTTGTACATTTGAATTTCAAAATTTGTTGGTCCAGGACAATTGGCAAATGTACAGTTTTGATTTTTTTTTAAATAAATAAATGCATTTTATATTTAATTTAGTTACTAAAGTCATATAATTTCATATAAGAAGAATATAAGTCACAGCAAATATATAGTTCAATTAATTTTATCTAAATGAATATTTACCAAATACATGGTTTTAAAATAACTTGAGAAATGTGTTAGGTTAACATATAGGAAATTGTTTGTTTTGATTCATTTTTAAATAAATAAATATAATATGTAATTTACAATAATAAAATATTATAGCATATAATAAGGATTCTCTCTATACATACACTTACACAATACATTTCCATATTATAAATAGATATAAAAGTTTTCTTAGCAACATAAATATTATTATAATGTCAATCTTTGCATCACAATCAAGTGTTTGAGCATAAGACACAAAGCTTACTTGAGAATTCTATGGAAGCGTGACCTGTGCTGAGACATGGTGATGGGGAGGCTGAGGGGGCGATGCTATGGGCAGGAGGGACACTGGAATTAGATGTGGTTGTGGTGGGAAGATTCTGGAAGTACTGCTCTCCAGGCTCATCTTCCTCATAGTCAGCATAGTGATATACTTCCTCCAGGTCCAGCTCCAAGGGACGGAAGCCTTTCGGGACTACACCAGGTCGAGCATCCAGGATACCGCCCAGATTAGGCTGAGCCAACTGCTGCCAGTGCTGAAGCGTAGCCGAGCCTAGGAAAAGAAAAAGACATGAGGGATGCTGAGAAGAAGTGTGTGATTATATACTCTTATTTACACAGCAGCTCCGTCAGGTCAGTTGGAAAACAAACACATATTACCAATGGTGCAATGATGTGAGAATGAAAAATATAGAATGAAGGAAAGAAAGAACGAGAATATCAAAAGGAATAAGATGAAGTGACTTTATTGAAAGTGAAGAGAAAGTGCAGAACACAGACTTTAAACAAAATGAGAGGTGAAAAAATATAAGTAAAAGAATTACAGAAACAGAAAATATGGATGACGAGTAAGACAAAGTGAAAATGTCCCTTTTCACTTTTTGTCCATTAGGTGGCAGTAATAAAATACAAAACAGAACTTCTTCCTCCAAGAACTTTCACAACAGTATTTCAATCACTACTTCATGCAGCTTAAGTACTACCCTATATTACATCACAACACTAGAATGACTGATCGGACTCTTTCCTCTTATACATGGTTCAGCATAGATAAACACAAATTAAGTCTTGTCTTTTTCATCATAGTAAAGAGCCTTTATAGAATATATGAATATGCATAACAGTACCAGCATATGCAAAATAATTTGTATCAGCCAGGTGATACAGTGGAGAGAGTTTCTCTTTCCGAATTATCATTTGTTTGAAATAAAAGGGTTAGATGACAGAATCTTGACTTTTTGGTGAACTATTCCTTATATTTATCGATTGTCAAAACTATGTCATAACCTGATTTCTAGAGTAAATGTCTCCGGGAGCGGGATTCTCTGAAGTACGAGTGTTTGCGAGGATGCATTAGCCCCCACAGCGAATTGAAAAGCATCACAGGCGGTGGACGTGGCCTGGAACGGTAACGAAGAAATGTCTTAGGATAGACATTTTGGGTATTTCGGTCACCTTCCAGAGGTTTGACAATCTGGAGCTTGTCGGGAAGATAGGGCCGGCCGGTCCAAGCGCCCAGGGACATGATGCTCTCGCTGTGCACCAGCCTGTTTGAGTAATCTCCACTGTCTGCTGGCTCTCGATTACGCCTCACCCGCTCCCCCTCGAAGAAGAGACGCTCGCTCAGACAGTTCTGTCGTCGCAGAGACAGTCGCCTCAGAGCCAGTTTGATCTCCTCAGAGCCAGATCGCTTCTCAGGGGCGTCCGTACTGCAGTCAGAAAACAAGGAGAGTTGTGTGACTGGAAACAAGGGTCATTCTTAGGTCATTTGTATAATTAAATTTAAAAGGATATAAGGAAGCTTAAAATGTATTCTGTAATGCAAAATTAAAACGATGTATTTCTTAAATGTATGATTTTCCATTAGAAATGTCCACCAATATTCAAATCCCCATTCATCACAGTTACATTGAAAATGTGTTATTTTGTTTATATGCTTTCATTATTTATTTTTACCTATAAAATCTTATGATAAAATGCTACATTTGTCTTTGTATTTACAATTAATCTTTAACCCTGTTATGCTACAAGATCTCTTCTATTTAAAAACTGTTTGACATTTTTAAGGTACAGGTGCAGCTCAATAAATTTGAATGTCGTGGAAAAGTTCATTTATTTCAGTAATTCAACTCAAATTGTGAAACTCGTGTATTAAATAAATTAAATGCACACAGACTGAAGTAGTTTAAGTCTTTGATTCTTTTAAATGATGATTTTGGCTCACATTTAACAAAAACCCACCAATTCACTATCTCAACAAATTAGAATATGGTGACATGCCAATCAAGCTAATCGACTCAAAACACCTGCAAAGGTTTCCTGAGCCTTCAAAATGTTCTCTCAGTTTGGGTCACTAGGCTACACAATCATGGGGAAGACTGCTGATCTGACAGTTGTCCAGAAGACAATCATTGACACCCTTCACAAGGAGGGTAAACCACAAACATTCATTGCCAAAGAAGCTGGCTGTTCACAGAGTGCTGTATCCAAGCATGTTAACAGAAAGTTGAGTGAAAGGAAAAAGTGTGGAAGAAAAAGATGCACAACCAACCGAGAAAATCACAGCCTTATGAGGATTGTCAAGCAAAATCGATTCAAGAATTTGGGTGAACTTCACAAGGAATGGACCGAGTCTGGGGTCAAGGCATCAAGAACCACCACACACAGACGTGTCAAGGAATTTTGCTACAGTTGTCGTCAGAGGCGTCTTACCTGGGCTGAGGAGAAGAACTGGACTGTTGCCCAGTGGTCCAAAGTTATCTTTTCAGATGAGAGCCAGTTTTGTATTTCATTTGGAAACCAAGGTCCTAGAGTCTGGAGGAAGGGTGGAGAAGCTCATAGCACAAGTTGCTTGAAGTCCAGTGTTAAGTTTTCACAGTCTGTTATGGTTTGGGTGCAATGTCATCTGCTGGTGTTGGTCCATTGTGTTTTTTGAAAACCAACGTCACTGCACCCGTTTTCCAAGACATTTTGGAGCACGCTATGCTTCCTTCTGCTGACCAGCTTTTAAAAGATGCTGATTTCATTTTCCAGCAGGATGTGGCACCTGCCCACACTGCCAAAAGCACCAAAAGTTGGTTAAATGACCATGGTGTTGGTGTGCTTGACTGGCCAGCAAACTCACCAGACCTGAACCCCATAGAGAATCTAGAGAATCTATGGGGTATTGTCAAGAGGAAAATGAGAAACAAGAGACCAAAAAATGCAGATGAGCTGAAGGCCACTGTCAAAGAAACCTGGGCTTCCATACCACCTCAGCAGTGCCACAAACTGATCACCTCAAGTTACTTCAGTTATGAAGTATTCTAATTTGTTGATATAGTGAATTGGTGGGGTTTTGTTAAATGTGAACCAAAATCATCACAATTAAAAGAACCAAAGACTTAAACTACTTCAATCTGTGTGCATTGAATTTATTTAATACACGAGTTTCACAATTTTAATTGAATTACTGAAATAAATGAACTTTTCCACAACATTCTAATTTATTTAGATGCACCTGTAGTAACATGATGGGGTGACAGAGGTAAGTTTGTCTTATAGTATGAATCATTATTATATTTCTATTTAATTTAACTTATATTAATAAATCTTCACATGAAAACATAAATCTAATTCTCAAAACAGCTGAAATGTGATTTTATTTATTAATTTGGGATAGCAACAAAAAATATTAATCCAGTACAACCCTATCATAATTAAAACTATAATTCAATAATCCAATCATAAAAAATATAGGCCTACTCAAAGAAACATCTCAAACAGTAAATAAAAAATGTCAAATTATGAATCAAAAGTTTAAACCGACATTGCAAATGGGAAATCAAATGCTTAAACTGATCAATTATCAAATCAATTATAAACCTTTTATTATCATTAACATAGTATGAATTATCAAATCAATTAGTACATAAATTGTAGCTGAAGTGTAAGTGTAAAATATGACTTTTGGAAATAAAATAATAATTCAATAAAAAAAAATTCCCTGAAATATTCTAGTATAAATGCCATTGATTCCTGAGAATGACCCTATAACTCAAATTCAAGTATGCCAGAACCAGTGGCCTTTCAGTCCCATGAATATTTAATATGCATATATTGTTTCCCCAGCAAAGTAGCAATGATTCACTTAAAGGTCAATTTAAAGTTATTAGCTTACAGCCTCTGTAAACATGGCCTCATAATAGACTCACGCAGCATCTGAGGAGCCGGTCTCCTGGAGCATGCTCTGTGTACGGTTATCAGGCGCAGCATTGTTGCTATTGCTGTCAGAGAGGGCGGAGCTAAGGGGGGAGAGCATCTGATTGGATCCAGGGATGTTGGTAGCAGAATTAGCAGATCGCTGTCTGACAGACTGGTTGATGTTCTTCACTGTCTCAAACACCCGCTTATGACGAACCCTTGAGACAAAAGCACATTTTGTTAAGAGATATTGAACTAATTCAGATTATGGCAATGAAGTAAAATGTGCTGCGTGATGAAAAGGTAAAACAGGGAGTAACATTTCAAACCTCTGTTCTTCATTGTCAGGATTCTCCAGACTCAATTCCTTCCTCATGTTTCCCTCAATTTCAGCAGCCAGGGAGTCCTAAAACACACACACACAACACAAATGTTTACTTAACTATCTACATGGGGAACTTTTATTGACTTCTATTTATTCAGCTTGTTTTAAAAAGCCTAACCAACACACTAAACCTAACAGAAAAGTTTACTTGCTATATTTTTAAACTGTTTTTACAGAAGTGGACATCACCAAAAGGAGGTTTTGTCAGATTTAGCTCCGTTTTAGAAGTTTTTCTATTTTGGGCTTGATCTTTACACAGATTTTTATTCCCTTTTCAATGTGTGAAATATCTAAGAATCAAGGAAATTCTATTTGTACTGTCATATTTTCAGTTAATTTGGTATTTGTGTACAAGGAAAATGGACAGGGGGCACATCTCTAGCAGAACAACATAGTGACAGAAATGTCATTAATTAAGGAATTCATATTATTATCATCATGATATGATAAGCAGCTTTCTTTACCAAAGTAAATGTCAATACCAAACCAGTAAGGATTTGAAAGTTTTATAATATTTATATAGCTTCAAGTACACTACCAAATAACTACATGTATTAGATTACAATTCAGTAATATTGTTAAAAATTATTAAAATTGAAAATAACTTTACTGTTTTAATAAATTTTAAAATATATTCTATTTGTGTGATGGATGGCAAAGCTGAACTTGAGTGAGTTATGCAACTGTGTGTGTGTGTGTGTGTGTGTGTGTGTGTGTGTGTGTGTGCGTGTACGAGTTTACCATGGGGAAAAGTCCCAGAGGGTGATAGTGTCGAGGAGTTCCTGCGGACACACTGCGGTTCCGTAGGTTCTTGAGCTCCTCTTGAGCTTCATGGAGCATTTCAATGCACTCTGAGTATTTCTCCTCTAGCTCCTGCAGCTGTGTGTGTGAGGAACCAATACTTGTCAATAACATTCACACAGAAATAATGAATTCATATTTTATGAAGGTACACGTTTTTCATGTAAGGTGAAAAACATGGAATGTTGATTTATTATGTCTAAAATAAAGTACCTCGGCTGTAAGCTGTCTTTGAGCATCTTTAGCTGCCAAAAGGTGCTGAGAAAGTTCTTCGTTCTCGACAGCAAACTGTCAAAAACATACACAAACACATGAATCTCAGAACATCTTATCTCATATATTGTACAATTAAATCACCAATAAAGTGAAAGAAGAAAGGCGAAGCGATTCTCACTGTTTTGGCTTTTTTCTGCAGGTCCACTATCTGAGAGAGAAGGTGTGTGATTTCCTCCTGTTGGCGAGAGGCATCTTCAGTTTTTCTGGCCAAATCTTCTGCTATACTGGAGATCTGGATGCTGGACTGCCCTTCATGAGGAGAAAGGGAGCACTTATTTTGTATATATAGAGCAATAATCCTCCATTTAAGCCCTGAAACAACATATTACTCACTCAGCTCTCTGACGCAGTCATTCACCAGCTGCTGTTCCTTCTCCTCATATGACTCGGTCTCAGACTTCAGCTGACTCGACTAAGTACAGAAAGAGAGACCGGTACTCCTTAAAGATCAAGTGTGTCATTTTTAAAAGTTAAAATATAATTAAAGCGGTTTCATTCTAGTATGTGTAATTTCTAAGAACATTCAATCAAATGTTTCTAAATACATTTAACAAAAGTAAAAAGATTGCATTCTTTGTATGGTGGAATCAATAAACCTTCAGAAACATGAAATACCATCCATGGTAGATCACTGTGTGTTCAGAATGACTCTGAATAACAGAGCTTATAGATATTCGGTAAGATTCACAATCTACTGTGATCACAGCATGCACGCACACACAATAGAAATCAATTATTTTTTTCTATTCACACATGGAAATTGGGCAGAGGCACACACATCGTCCGGAGACAAAATGCCTTCTTTCTCTTTTGCTTAGTTGTGCCAGTTAGTGTGCACAAATGTTTACATACACTACCATTCAACATTTTGGTTTAATACATTTTTTGTGAAATAAATTATTTTATTTAGCAAGGACCCATTAAATGATCAAAAGAGACAGTAAAGACGTTCATAATGTTACAAATGTTTCTATTTCCAGTTTCCTATTTCAATTCAAAATATATTAAAATAGAAAACAAAATTATAATAATTAATTTACCAACAAAATTGCAATAAACTTTCCCAATATTACTGTTTGTGCCCACTCCAAACTTTTGAATGGTAATGTGTTTCTAAATAGATGTTATTTTTTTCACATGTGCATGTACCTCTGATCTGAGAGAAAGATTTTCCTCCTCCAGGTCTCGTAGTTTTTGTTGCAGAATGTCCAGAGAGGAACCACTACGGGCAGAAACTCCTGCCCTTCCTTGCTGACTCCTGGTCCAGAAACAAAAGACTGTATGTCTAAGAAATCAATCCTAAAAGGGGCATATTACAATTCTGCTTTCTTCATTTTCATGATAGAACAACTGTCTGATTCGACAGAAATAATAAGTGTTGAGGTTATTGAAAACTGTTGTCCATTATAAATGTAAAACTAAAGTTGAGAAGCCCTTAAAAACAGCTGAGCTAATAATATCTTAACTGAAGCCAACAGAACCGGCTTCACTGGCCTTGAGCGAGAGATAAAAGAGGACAGTGTTATAAAACAGTGGACTGACGTGGGCGATCCAGACCCCTCTTCACTCTCCTCCACTGCATTAGTGTAGAACTGCAGGAGCTCATCTTTTAGATTCAA
Organism: Gymnocypris eckloni scoliostomus; assembly: GCA_027564155.1. Lineage (NCBI taxonomy): Eukaryota > Metazoa > Chordata > Actinopteri > Cypriniformes > Cyprinidae > Gymnocypris > Gymnocypris eckloni. The sequence goes on from CM050421.1 coordinate 9,904,074, forward strand.
CTCATGGTGCAGCTGAGCCACCTGTGTACAATAATATAAACACAATTTAAACAACAAGAATTCATTCACTGCTCAGACTTCATTGCTAATTATCATTTCTCATAATAGTATTACAGACATGAACTGAGATGAACCATAAAAAAAGCTTCTGTCAACTGAGAGCCAAATTCACTAAGAGGTGAACAGCATATCAGCAGGACCAGCTTATTGTTTTTTATGAATTCCCACCAGAGTAACCTTTGTAATGAATCTGTTCAAGTACCTCCTCCCTGATGGTGCCCACTTGTTCCTCCAGGTATTCGTTCTGCTCTGACAGAACACGGTTCTTCTTCAGGAGGGACTGACCGATGCGGGCAGCGAGCTCCAGATCCCGCTCTTTCTGTAGAATTGAGAAAAAGATTTGAAAATCCACTACCGTTTCAAAGTGCATTGAAATAGAATTGTTGTGTAGCAATAAATGTTTCTTTAGTGTCACTTTTAACCAATTTAATGCATCCTTGTTGAATAAAAGTATTATTATTATTTTTTTTTTTAAATCTTAATGACCCCAGACTATCATAATAAATACAATAAAATTATTTTTAAAGCTCACCTCCTCCAGAAGTCTTGTGACAGCGTCGATGTCATTGTAGGTCTTAGTCATCTGGCCCACTCGCTCAGCACATAGTACTGAAACACAGACCGAAAAAACACTTTAGTTCATCAGACCAGCTTAAACTATTTTACTTGAAACTAAAAACATTGAATTAAGAGTTCAGTTCAATGAGGCAAAACTCCTACATCCTGACCTTAAAAATAACTCTGATAAGAGAACTCTCAAGCTTACAGACATGTAATGTCAGTTTAAGTAGATAAAGAGGAGGAAAAAAGCTACTGGCTTGCTGACCTCGCGCCATCACGCTCTTACAATAACATCAATGACAAACCATGCATGATTGCCCCGCGACTGTTTCCATGGTGCTGTTACTCAGCAACCCCATCCACAGTCAGCCAGAATCAGATCAGCCACAATTACTGTTATATCACACATTCATACAGTCACACAGAAACATGCAAGCACAAAAATATGCACAGCAAGAAAAAGTAATAAGAGATAAAACATTAACTTTTCAACATCTTTTTAATGACACATTTTATAGTAAATTAAACTTAAAGGAGGGGGCAGGAGGAGGATTTTTTGTTAGAAGGATTTAGGAAGCTGAACTTCAATATGCAAAACTGAACATACAATGAAGTCTTCAAAAGACAAAAGAATGGATTTAAACAAATTAAATCGTATTAATGCAGCTGAGTACCTATGCTTTAATGAGGACTGTATACCTAAAACCAGAACTCAGCCTCGGGACATTGACTGTAAAGATGAGAACGAGAAAGAAAAGTTTTATGAGGACATACTTTTAGACTCTGGACAGAGCAAACAATAAGACAACCATGCTGTCCTCTCTACACACACACACACATACACATGAAGAAGACATCCAGAGGCTTCAGGCTACACTCAAAAGGAGTAAAAAGGAGAATGTGATTAGCTTTAAAGCACTTCTGAATCTCATCCAAAACATTTACAGAAAAAACTAGCCCACAACATGCAAGCTAAACACCTCAACATTTTCAAAAACACTCCTGATAATGAGAAATCCAAGCAGACACTACTCAAGTAGACATTGAAAGTCCAAGTGCATGATTTTACCATCAGTATACTGCTCATAGCACCACTCCAGCTCAAAGTCTTCTGCTCCCATGATCTTGTGCATCCTTTCACTCCCTCTCCACTCAGCAGAGGAGAAAACCAGATCAAACGTGAGTGCTACACTTCCTTCCTCCCGTAACGGTACTGAGCGATGCTGAGAGTGTGGTCAGTTACAGCAACAAGAGTAGAGTGACTATATTTAACACCACGATGAGAGAGAGAGAGAGGGGGACTGTGGTAGGGAAGGAATGACACAGAGAGAGAGAGAGAGAGAGGGAGACTTTTTGACTTTTAAGGTTTCTTATTACAAAAAAAAAATCCTAAATAAATGAGAAACAAAATGACCTACCCATGCACATAAATAAAATAGATATGTGTAGATACTCATACAGATAGAAACATAAAACCACAAACTGACCCTTCAAACATAAATGTTCAAACAATCATCAGTCAACTTCACAAATACACTGATTTACTTCCCATTTCTGATTGAACGTCTGCTAATTATTTACCAAATTGTAATAAATATACTCTATATTAATGCGGGATTTTATTAATCCCTTTAAAATTAAAATAACATCAGTTTAGCCCTTATCAATCAATTTACTTTTCTTGAAAACCATATAGCCATCTTGGCTTGCCCAAATGAATAATTTAATAAGACGTGACTCTCCCTTCTACATCTACTGTACTTGGGTCCATAAATAAACATGTTAGGTGTAAAAACCTCCCCAAGTGTTTGACACCACTCCTCCAACTTATAAAATAATTGTTGTAACCTCACACAATTAAAAAATAAGTAAAAAACAGTTTCTGATATTCCACAAAATATACATCCCTCCCCTGCCTGTGGATCAAGGTGTGCTCTGTGTCTGTTCATGGCAATTATACCATGCACAACCCTCTACTGCAAATCTCCAGTTCTTTTCTCAATAGGAGGTTTGTACAGGGTCCTCCAGCAGCCTTTGGGGGAGGTACTTAACCTGAAGATCTCTTGCCATTTAGACTCCCTCACACTCTGAAGTTGAAGAAGATTTGACACCTTCACACACAGTACATACATTTCTTTCTTTCCGACATTGCTAAAAAGTCCCAGCTGAGGAGCCTTAAAGAAAGCAACCCATTGTCCATTTCCGACCAAGTTCTCATATCAACAGAGAAATTCAGCTCTGGGAAGCCAGAAGTCTTTACCTCCCAAACATGTCTCTAAGGATAGTCTATAGTCTGGTGGTAAAAACTCAGTTAATGGACTCAACAATCTCTCCATCACCCGAACTGATCTCATGCCCAGCTTTGATGCCAAGTTCTCTGCAAAAATCCATCCGTCCTCAGAAACAAAATGTCTGATTTTAGTCATCTTTGCTGACCACAGTGCTTTCCTGAGGGTCACTCAAATAAAAATGCCCAAATCCAGTGCAGAATTAAAAAGCACTGGTTCTTCCTTTAACCAAAGTCCCTTCACACCATTTGGCTCCCAAGAGAATCTAAAAAATGAACCAGGCTCATTGTTCACATTAACACACTCATAACCATGACTTGGAAAGACAAAGACTAAGGTTACCCTTCAGTTTTTATCAGACATAGTTTTATGATGACTGATATGTACATACTAATAGCAGTGCAAATGAAATTGTCTGTTGTAAATGTGACTCAATAATAGATATTAAATAAGAATTTTATTTTAATGTGTTAATGCGACAACTGTTTCTGTTAGATAATATATGTTCCATGCATACCTCCACTCTAAATAAAAGGTATTTTATCAAGGATTTGTCATGCAGCCCTTCACTTGGTCTGCGAAACTTGATGTGGCCCTCTGGTTTAAAATGTTTGCCCACCTCTGGTCTAGCGAGAAGGAAAACAATACAAATTTGAAAGTAAAGGCCTCTACGACCACTCTCACCGAAACACTCAACTCTCGCACACTCCCAGCTTGTACCGCGTGAGAGAGAGAGAGAGAGAGAGAGAGAGAGAGAGAGAGAGAGAGAGAGAGAGAGAGAGAGAGAGAGAGAGAGAGAGAGAGAGAGAGTTTGGCCAATTAAAATTACCAATTAAAACATGGGTTAAATTATACCACGCAATCATTAAACAAATTCTACTGTCACGGGAGTGAAATTTGGGGACCAGTAATCAATTTTAAAAAATTGGGCTAAAACTTCAATAGAAAACTACAACTAGAAATTATCAAAAATATTTTAGGGGTCCATAGATCTACATCCAATGATACCTGCAGAGCTGAATTAGGCTTATACCCACTGAAGATTGAGATCCAGAAGAGATGTGTTCAGTTCTGGCATCACCTCCATCAATCTGATCCTGATTCAATCCAATATAAAGCCCTCCTCGCCAATGAAACCTCAGCAGAATCTCATCCTCTAAACACACTCGCTCATCAGCTCGTCCATAAAACCCAGCTCCTCACCGACTACAGCTTCACCCCCAGAACCATAATCAAAGAAATTGACACAAATCTAAAAGACACTCATGATTAATCTCTAAAAATACAATTTGACCTTCAAAATAAGCTCCAATGCTACTCAACCCTAAACAGAACCACTACATTTGCCAATTATTTATTGATTAAACCATTTAAAGAAAGACAAATCCTCTCCAAATACAGATTAAGTGACCATGATCTAGAGATAGAGAGGAAGACATAGACAAACATGGACCAAGCGAGAGCAGAGGATCTGTAGACACTGTGATCTACAGCAAATAGAGGATGAAAACACTTTCTGATGATGTGTCCCAAATATCTCCATGTGAGGGAAACATTTCTCCCCAGATTTAAAGCCCTGATCCTTCATTTACAGAGCTCAGTGATTCTGAGAAAATGCCCTTCTTACTCGGAGAAGAAGATAACACAGCTGCACTCGCTGCTAAATATGTGTTAACCATTCATAATGTTAGATGTTCAACATGATTCACTTGATACTGACCAACTTGATCTTTTCATTTATTTAGAATGATTTTGATTGTATTTATTATTTATGTTGTTATTTATTTACCTATGTTGTTGTTGTATATACTGTATATATATTAATGCTTTGGCAACATTGTGATATGTTACACAGTCATGCCAATAAAGCTCATTTGAATTGAGAGAGAGAGAGAGAGAGAGAGAGAGAGAGAGAGAGAGGAAGGTTGTGGTGGTGGGGGGATGAGGAACATGATGGTAATGTTGATATCACAAGGTCAAATGTAAAGGACTATAATCTACAATGTGAACTAGTGGGTCATTTGTACTAGTCAGTGTATTTTTATGCATTTGTATTTTATGTATAAATACAAAATACAAAAAAGTGTATTTTTATTTTTATGCATTATAATAATTTCTGAAGGATCATGTGAGACTGAAGACTGGAGTAATGATGCTGAAAATTCTGCTTTGCCTTCACTAGAGTAAACTACATTTTAAAATATATTACAATAAAAAAATGTAAAAAATCTTCATATTTCACATTATTACTGTTTTTACTGTATTTCTGATCAAATAAATGCATCCCTTGTTCTGTGACATTTTTTAAAAACATAACCATGTCTGATACTGTATACATAAATGTCAAAGGACAATTACAAACTGAATAGAAAATCGCTGAACTGAAAATCTTCAAAATATTACACTTAAAAATTACAAATCAAATCGCATAATTATCATTTTTGGTTGTTTATTTGGTCTTAGGCCTCTTGATAATTGTCTTGCCATTTTTTTTTTATTATTTGTAAATTGTTCTAAATGCCTGAGCTTGACCAGCTCATATTTCTGAAAGTAATATTCTACAGAAATCGAAATACTTGCTTTAAAAAGGAGAATTCAAAGGGTACTGAATAACAGAAACCACCTTAGTATTCTCTCTCAGATTAATTAAGTGCAGTTTTCCATTGGACTGGAATAATTCCTTAACTGTCCAGCAACTGAAATATAATATTGTTGCGGAGTCTGTCAGAAAAACACTACTTATTACATTATCAGTCATTATGGCAAAGGAAGATCTGATTTTGTCTTTGTCAGTATATATTAATATTCAATAATATTCTGTCTGCACAGAAAGCTGATATGAGGCACGATTCAGACAGTAAGCATGACTCAGTAGCTATTCAGATGGGCTTGAGTCAAGAGCTGTACACAAATATTCAAATGAACATGTTTGAAACATTTAACATTTAAACTAAAAAGTGTGTCAACTTATTATTGCTTTTCCACACTAGCACATGCAGCAGCCAATCAGTGAAACTTTATAATCATGCATTAAAGTCCTTTTTACATTGATGAATGTGCGTCAGACTCTCCGATATATCTGATACCCCGGGGAGGGGAAATCTATAACAGTTATGTAACCAGAACCACTTTAAAAAATAAAGGTTAATTCTCAGAATGCTAATGAAAAGGTGGCATTGTTTACAAGTTCAGTGCAAATAAATGAGAAAGATGTGTTGTTATAAAAATATATATAATTCAGGTAGAAAAACATACACTAATGTTCAACAGGGTCAGTATGATTTTTTTTTTAATCAAAACTTTATTCTTTTTGATGAATTATAGTGCCCCTATTGTGGGTTATGAAAGGTTCATATTTTGGTTTTGGGAGTCCCCAACAACAGGTTGACATTGCAAGGTCAAAAAACACTTTCAATGTCTTATAATATGCATTTATTTTTTCCTTATTTGCTCAACGACTCCTAAACGATTCTTTTCTAAATGAAAAACAACTAATTTCAATGATTCAGAGTCGACTATTTCTTTTGAGAGAGAATAACTTTATACACGATGCACTTTAAGATTTCAAACTTGGCAGGTTTTTTTTTTTCATTCACTTAGAGTTGTGTTACACACTGCATGAAAGGTCATTTACAAAAATCCATAAATCGGGGGACTTTAAGGATGCATTAAATTTGACAAAAGACTTTGTAATGGTAGTCATTCTTTTGATCTTTATCATCTTAAAAGAAAGAAAAAAAATGTATTAAGGTTTCAACAAAAATATTAAGCAGCTCAAATATTTTCAGCATTGATAATAAAAATAAATATATCTTGAGCACCAAACCAGCAAATAATTTCTGAAGGATGCGACACTGAAGACAGTAATGACTTCTGAAAATTCAGCTTTGCCATCACAGGAATAAATTACATTTTAAAAGTATTCAAAGAGAAAACAGCTATAATAGTGAATAGTAACAATATTTCATAATATTACAGTTTTTCCTGTGTTTTTGATGAAAAATGCAGCCTTTGTGAGCACAAGAGACTTCTTTAAATACATTTAAAACTGTACTGACACCAAACTTTTGAACAGTAGTTGATCTTTTACTATGAACGCTTCTACATTAATATGTGATATTTTATATGTTCTCACATTTATATGTTTTAACTTACAATACAGTTCACAGGACACATTACAACAACAATAACAACAACTTCACAGTTGCATAATATGTGGTCTGAGCATATATATAAGCTTACATTAGTTCACTTTATTTTAAACTCCGTATCTCACTCACCAAACAAGTGTGGATACAGAAGGAACCAGCACCATCTACTGGCTGAGCCATGCCAGTGACAACACCATTCACTTTACACAATGACCTTCATGTATCTTCACTACATATTCTGTTACATCTAGGTCCTTTAAAAACGGAAGAATCAGCAATATCATATTATATGGCGATAAAAAAAGCAATATCATATTATATGGCGATATGTTTTATCATAACTCAAATATCAGAGCACATTTCACTCCAAGATAAAAGGTGAATCTGCAGAACTCCAGTCTAGCAATTATTTAGGTAGCTCCAAAAGTAATGTTTTTTTCTACCAACTGTACTACGAAACATAATTTTGGCACATATACAATGCATTGCTAAAAATATGTTCTCAACGAATGCAAGATCAAAAGTGATAATGAATTGAGTTCAGATCAAATGTATGTGAAAAATGGCTAAAGATTCAAAAATCTAAATACGAAAATGACATAAGTCTTGTTTTCTGAGAAATTGACACAAATCAAGTGAGTTTATAATAAATAAATAAATGCCAGTGGTCTTTGAAAAATCTATTTAATTCAAAGGGACAACAAGTTCTTCACATATATTTGTTCTTGTTTTAAACACAAATTCACTTAATTTGGTTTAATTTATCAGAAAACAAAACTTCATGTTCAATTGAGATCTCAAGTAAATGTATTTTGATTTAAGGATATTAGCACTGGAAAACAAAACAAAAATATTGAGGAAGGTCATACTGCAGCACATGCAGCATTTAATACCATGATTTTACGAATTTATGATATTTTGCTCCGATTTAAGAACTTTTTAGGGCCTTAATTTGAGGGAGGGCTGAATTAAGACTTTTTAAGACCTGCAGAACCCTTGTTAGCACTGTTCCCTCTAAGGTACGCGTGCGGCCGCGCAGAGAAATAATGACCCACGCACACTAGGGTTTGCACAGACTATCGACTAGTCGACTTCAGTTCTCTGCCATGACGCTTTAAGCTTGACGTCGACTCGTCGCTGGTCCTATAGAGGGCGCAATAGGATAAGAAATCCACATTTACGCTCCGTTTCCAAACAGTTAAAATTACAAACTAATTCATACTCTGAATGCACTCCACAAGACATGTGTGATTATATTACTGGATGCTCAAAATTGAATGGCAGAATGCAAGTTTTAAACAGCTTATTGTACAGGTAAGTTAATCACGTTCTAATCTAATGCACTGCTGCACTGTAACGCACACACATAGGCTACAGACAGTAGCGTGTACCATACATCACACGCAGATCACGTGCACAGTATCATTCAGCACGCAAATGTATTGTCAACACTGTTCTGTGATTTCTCAGTAAAATAGCTTAGAAACTAAAAGGTTAAAGCATATATTTCTTAATATCTAACTCCCACAGCTTCACTACTAGTAGAGAGACTGCCAGGTAGAGTTAATTCACACTCGCAATCACTCTCACTAATGCATTCATTCATATGAATGTAATCTTTACTGTACAATCTGTATCTGATTTAGAACGAGCAGAAATCTGTGAGAAATATAACGACCCAAAGACTAAAGAACTGATAAAATAAGCTGTCACCCCACCTTAATGTGTCGCCCCGCCCCATCATCCAGGGTGCACTCTGGGGCTACTCAAATGAGTCGCTGTAAAAAATGGTTGCAGACGAAATAGCTCAAATCGAGAGCCAACACAAACGCAATGGCATGTGAAATAAAACATCCTCATGTATTTAAGAAGAGTGGCTTGATTAAGTGCTGGAAATAGCGGAGGATGGGCACAGAACGGTAACAATTTTTTTAAACAAAAACATTTATATACAGTCACACACAGGTGTATTGTGCAAACTACACTTCATAGGGATGTTTAGATAACTATAGAAGAATTCATGTGTTAGAGTTTTTTGAAAATATTTAGCTTCCAGATCTCAGTTTAAATGCTTCAGTTTGTTTTGACATTAAATTATATTATGTTATGTTAGGCCTATATAATAAACCTAATAAATAATTGACCTTGTTTTTTAATGGACGCTCTTCTGCTCATCAAGGCTGGACGTATTTGATCAAAATACAGTAATATTGTGAAATATTATTGCAATTTCTAATATTGGTTTCCTGTTTTATATACTTTAAAATACAATTTATTCCTGTGAAGCAACACTGAATTTTCAGCATCATTAACCCAGTCTTCAGTGTCATGATCCTTCAGAAATCATTCTAATATGCTGATTTATTATGAGAGTTGAAACTGTTGTGCTGCTTAATTGTTTTTGGAACATGGGATACTTTTTTCTTTGATGAATACAAAATTTAAAAGAACAGCATTTATTCAATATAAAACTCTACTCTTACAATAGAAGCCTTTACTATCATCTTTTATCTATTTAACACATCCCTCCTGAATAAAAGTATATCTTTCTTAAAAAATTAAAAAATTACTGACCCCAAACTTTTGAATAGTAGTGCATATTGAAACAAAATGTATATTATGAATAAACACTGTTCTTTTTAACTTTTTATTTATTAAAGAATCCAGAAAAATTATCACAGGTCCCAAACAATATGAAGCAGCACAACAGTTTCAACATTGATAATAAACCAGCATATTATTATGATTTCTGAAGATCATGTGACACTGAAGTAATGATGCTGAAATGATGCTTTATTTTAAATTGCAATAATATTTCAAATAGATACGGAGGCGTAGCAGGCATTTAAAAGTGTGGGGGAGGGAGGGGGGAAGCTGTCAGGTGAGGTGACCCTCAAAGGAAAATTAATTATCTACATAATGTACAAAGTAAGAACATTCATGTTCATATAATGAATTATAAATAGAATACCAATTTGCGTTTTAGAGCACCATAGTTGCAATTTTGGGAACGTGCCATGAAAGCTTACAGGAACCTATTTTGTGATATCATACTCAAATTTGAAAAATAACTTCAGGACTTGGGACTTTGAGTTGACTGTGGACATGTATATTTTCTGATTAAATAAAAATATGCTTTGTACAAAAACATGATATTTTATGGACAATATTTCAATTACACTACACTTGAAAAATAACTTTTATGAGAGAATAAAAGAGAGAATGAGATTTATTGGCCAGTTATGTTGTACGAGGAATTTGTTATCATGACAGAAGCTCTACAGTGCAACAGAATGACAGCAAAAGGAAAGGAAACATAATAAAATAATATTATACAAATAGTCAATGTACAAAATAGCAAAAACACAATATATAATATAAACAATTATTTATGTACAGGTCTGATGTGCAAATTTTAAATGTTATCTTAATTCTTAACACTTGGACTTGGGAAAGGATAATTCTACTCCAGATAATTCTACTTTAAAAAATTTAGGAGCACTTTCTTATCAATAATCAAATATTATTATCAAAAATTAACCTTCACATTATGAGGCAATATTTGACTCAAAGTGATTTATAGGGAATTTTGTTTTTACCTTTGTAATGGTATTTTTGTAACTTTATTAAAAGGCTAATATTTGTCAAATTATATATATATATATATATATATATATATATATATATATAAGTGAACTGCAAGTGGCAAGTGAACTGAACACTGAATCATTCATTAAATTGATTCGCTCGAACGGGTGATTCATTCAAGAACGAAGCAAGTGACTGTCTTTATGAATGAGTAATTGAATCATTGACTCACTAGATTAATTTAAAGATGCAGTTCTTTCATAAACGAAACACCGCTGTGTTTGAATGGAGATGCGCACCGGCTCAGCTGTGACTGTCTTTGAAACTATTTTCGGTGACGAAATAGAGCAAAATAAGACCATAGTGTCGTAGTCAGACAATATTAGTCACTTAATATGAACTTCTTGTTTAATTAACTGTTGTATTAAATCAGTATCACATTTGCAAACTTCATTATCATTAAAACTGTCACTCATCTTAGTTCATCGCGATCCATACACTGCACAATGAATCTCTTATTTACACTCGGTCTACACTTTGTTTGTTATAATGAGAGGATACGTCTGTGTGATACATTACTCAATTGCAAAATGAATTAAAGTTACGTTAGAAACCTTTGAAGCTAACTCAGCGCAAACACAAACATGCTGTCGGGTCAGTCGCACAGGTGCTCCTAAATATTTTTTAATAGTGGGCTCGCACACAGTAGTTTTCAGTCGAAAATGCACGCACTATAGAGCCCTGATGCGGCTTTACAGTAGATTAAATCATAACATCGGAATTTGATCGCGTGAATCGTGTCATAACACATATTTACTGTGTGTGTTTGGGGAAAACGATTACGTCCTCTGCTTTTTTATTTGGTGCATTTTACCCCAGACTGCCAAAGAGCAAAGAAGTGAATGAATGAATGAATGATGAGAGCAACGAGAGATATGAAGCTCATGGAAGACGCTCCCAAGAGATGACTCGCATTGTGATTGGCTGAATGTTATTTCCCTCAAATCCAAGTAACAAATCAGAGAAGGCAGGTGGAAATATTGGCGGTGGGGCAAAGAAGTGCAGGGGACAGAATCAACAGTTTCTAAAAGTGCGGGGGACATGTCCCCCTCCAGCATTGATGAGCATAAGAAACTTTAAAAACCTTTAATCCCAAACTTTTGAACTGCAGTGTATTTTACTGTAAAAAAACTAATTCTCAGGTAACCTAAAATGCACATAATTTAGTTAAAATCAAGGGTCAAATCAAATAAAAATAGCACATTAAAGTTAAAAGTTCCACACCTTTTTTGTGTGCGTGCTGTGCAAGTCTAGTATAAAGAATATTTTTGCTCAGGAGACCGAAATGTCCACCCAATAGAGAAAAGTTTTGCTCAGCAAGAAAACTAATTGGAGGGATACATTGCTTGTAAGTGGTCACAATTATTTCTAATGATAACAAGCTTGTTTCACTCACAAAAGTAGTTGAGTGTCTCCTCAATCTGCTCTGAGGTGAGGTCTATGCGTGTGTCGGGCGAGATGAGAGGTGTATGGATCCAGTCGTCGTGCTCATAGCCGTACACACAGTCTGCCCTCAGCCTGTAGACCGGCAACTGCTCCTCCAACAGACTGATAATCTCCACCTCAGGGAGCTCTGTGCTGTTACAAACATCTACAACAGAGAGAGACAGAGATGAGCAAATCAACACTAATACATCACTAGTACGAAATAACACGCATTCGGACCTGTGATTGTTTCTGCGTCCCTATAGTGGGCGTTTGGCGCTAGAAGCACTGGTTCCTCGGTTCCTTCGCCTACATACTGCTCTTCTGGGATGGGTCCAAGGTGTACAGGTTCTGTAGGGTCTGCTCTCGAGCACTCAGAACTGGACTCGTCCAGCTTGGCAGCTTCTCAGTGAGATACTACAACATGTCCAGCTTTGCCCCTCTGTAAACCACACAGACCAATGAGATCAAAGATTATAAAACACATAAAAACTAAAGTAAATGCTGTTTCAGCCCTGATTCTGTATTAGTTATCTAAGGATCTTGCAGATAAATTATTTAATTAACAACCACAAACATGTAGGCCGGTTTGTAATTGTTGCAGTTATCAAGGTTTATTGTTGAGAAATCGATTTTTATAATTCCTTATAGCTAGACCACCAGGTGCAGCAAGGAGGTTATTTTAAGGTAATCTAACAGTGGGCAGGAAAAAAAGATACAGTCTATAATGTAAGTACACAAAATAAAATAATATATTAATAATAATTTCCTTTGCCTTTTAGTACAATGGCAATAAAAAGGTCAATCATTTTAATTAGCAAACAACACACTGCCTTTATAATATTATGCTTATATATGTACATACACACACACACACACACACAAACACACACAAACACATTTTAGAAAACATTTTAAATGACAAACATGCTCAGATCAAACAATCCTGTAGAATGAAACGCATGAATCATCTTATTCATAGATAATTATAGAAAATATTGCAGTTATTAGCACTGTGCACATACAGATTATAAATCAAAAAGAACATATCTCACGCACATGCATTGTGTCATCGTAAATATCATACAGGAATTGTAAAACGAGATCACGTGGTTTGTTTTTGTAATAGGCGTGTCTACGCATGCGTCGTCATGACGTTCCTCTGCATCTTCTGCGGTACCTACACCTTGCGTAAACAAACTGCTTTTAAGTCATTAAAATGAACATCTGTATTTCACTGTAGTCCACCTTTTAGCTACTGGTAGATATTATCAAACAATATAATGTCATGACTATGAGAGTGTCTATATAAACGAATCTGCTTACTTACAAGTAAGGTAACTCCAGTTCGTGTGGAAATCATTTAATTATTTTATCGTCGTCCGGATGATACGCGCACCACAGATGAACTGATATCTCCAAATGAACAGCATTAACGTTAATCACCTCAACCATAAAGCACAGACTTCAATTTGGCTTTTGTCTGTAAAAAACCGAGAACCTAGATTGTCGGATTGTTTCACTACACCGGGATTGTTACAAATGTCTTCAACAGCAGGCGTCGAATTTCCCAAACCATTGAACCTTAATTCTTAGTTCCTCTTATTTTGCCTCTCCTCCTGTTTCACATCCTTTCATTCTCAATCTCAGAGCGCCGCAATGTATGTGACGTCACACGTCAAAGGCCGATGCCCGCGCATGCCTCGCGCTCCCGCAGCAGCTCACAACACAAGGACGCCACACAAAGGACGTGACACTGTTTCTCTGTATACGATTACTGGGTTACATTTAATAGCTATCGCTATTTAATTTAATTTATGTGTTTATTCATTGATACTCATTTATATACATTTTTAGATGTAACTAGTCAATATTTATTTTAACAATATTCTTAATGTTAACATATTTCGCATTTTTTCACAATTTTATTTGTCTGTTCACTTTTTAACTTATAATTTTACTTAGTTTACTTAAGTAGGTCAGGAGTCTCATTTAATATGATTTCACAAAAAACGCAAATATGTAAATTAAGTCTTTTATATATAGCATGTCACACTACAGCACAATGTTGTCACATGCTAACTGCTCATGTACAGATAATGTTTCTTTTTATATTTGTATGTAGTGCTTTGACTTACTATATTTGAAACTCGAAAAGCAAAGTTGGCACACCACAGCTCCAAAAGTAGAAAAATGGGCCTATTTGTGACCCTGGACCACAAAACCAGTCATAAGTAGCATGGGTATATGCAATAGCCAACAATACATAGTATGGGACAAAATTATACATTTTCTCAATATTTTTATTTTATTGCACCATCAGATTCCAGACGTTCAAATAGTTGGAGCTCGGCCAAATATTGTCATATCCTAACAAACTATATATATCAATGGAAAACTTATTTATTCAGTATAAATCTCAATTTTATTGACCCTTATGACTGGTTTTGTGGTCCAAGGTCACATTTATTTATGCTCTCACTACAGGTTGACAGACGAAACAAATATTTTTCTACTTTTGGAGCTGTGGTGCCAACGTTGTTTTTCCTGTTTGAAATAGTTTTTGTGGTTGAGCAGTGAGCACCCATATGCAGGCTCTGATTGCAATCTTTCAAGATTTGAAACTTGCCTGATTATGATGATAAAATAATGGGAAAATTCTCCAAGTCTACAGAGCATTGTCTGAAAAGGAAAATCCAGTAGAAAGGAGACACATCACACATTATAATCACCAAGGAAATAATTTATTACAGTTAGACATATATTTAGCCTGTCGTACATGTCTACAGGAACAGATTGATAGCTTGAGGTCTGTGTGCTAACGTGCTGATTTTGCACTTAGGGTGAAGGTGTGTGTGTGTGGATCTATTTCACAGCTTTGCTGCTGAGGTTGAGTTTCCTGTGCACACCAGAATTGCTTGGTGTGTGTTTGTGGGGCAGGGTGGGAATGGGAGGCAGCACAGGTTCAAGCAGAGGGAGAACATGGCCGTCTTTGCGTGAAAGAGCACGGATCTCATCATTGAGAACCTCGATGTCCTGAGATTGAGCCGCTACCAGCTGCTGCAGTCTCTGCAGTTCCTGTTTCTCAACCAGACGGCCTCGGAACTGACCCACCTTAAACAAACACACACGTTTTAAATGTCTGAGGAGTGTCCTGCATATACTGTACAGCTGCAGGTGCTGCTACAGCTTCATTTGTGAATAAACTGCAGTAAATATTGCAACAATTCAAGATGGTTTTAAACTGGAATTGAGTAAACTAAATAATGTCAGAAGTTTGGCTTTATTAACAACAAAAAAGTGAAGAATTCAATAAAGAAAGTGATATAATGTGAATAATAAATGAATATACCATCTTCTGCTGTCTAGCATTGAGATGTTCATCCAATGCTTTTTTCTGGCTGAGCAGGCTGTTCATTTTACGTAGTCTCTCTGTGTTTTGTTTTGTGATTTCTGTCAGTGCCTCTCTTGCTTCTATAACTTTTGCCTGGTTTACACACATAATCATGAACAACTGTTTTAGATTTTGGCAAATTAACATAAACATTGGTTCATTACATATACTACTGTTCAAAAGTTTGGGGTATATAAGATTTTTTTAATATCTTAATTCACACTAAATATGTGAATAATGACAATAGACCATAATTCATATATTAAGTCTGCTATGAATTTCATACTTTTATTCAGCAAGTATTAAATTGATCAAAAGTGACAGTAAATATATTTATAATATTACACAAGATTCATGTGACACTTAAGACTGGAGTAATGATGACTGCTGAAAAGACAGTTTGCCATTATAGAAATACATTGCATTTTAATATATATTAAAATAAAAACAGTTAATGATGATAATAATCATTTGCTGATAATATTATAATAGTATTTCACTGCATTACTGTTTTCATTGTATTTTTGATCAGAGACTTTTTCAAAATGCATTAAAAAACCTTTAAATGGTAGTGTAAGGCAAAGGTAGGGTAAGTGTCATTGTACCTCCCAGTGTTTGAGCTCTTTTGTGTATTTGGCGTCTTGTTCTCTGATCTCCTGTCTCATCTCCTCTACTCTCCTGTTGCCTGACAGAGTCTGCAGAACCTCGAGGTCAACCAGCTGTCCGAACTTCTTGAGCATCAGCTGCTCGCAACGTACTTCCGACCCTGCAAAGAAATATATTTAATGTAAGACTTTATTCACTGAAACTCAAGTTTAAGGAAATATATGTATCATCCCTCAGTTTGTGAAAAAACACACTTTATAGTATATTTTACAGCTGTATTTTACAACTAGCATCAAGTGTGCGGTTTGAAATAGTCTCAGACCCTTTATTCTGGCCTCCATGTCTTTAAGGTCATGTCTGAGCTGTACATGTTGCTGCTTGGCGTGTTTATAGAGCTCTCGCTGTTCAATCTTCTCCTGCTGCAGCTCTTTAATGCGCTTCTCCAGATGTTGAAGATCAGCTGAGTTCAGGACCAATGCTGAGTCAAGCTTACCCGGTAACAGACCATTATTCACATATTCAATCTGCTCAGACAGAGAGAAGGAGACAGAGAGATTTGTTACTGGATGTAAGTTACACTTTAGCAGAGACTGAGATAAACAAATGAATGACATAACAGAAGATAATCAGCACGTAATTATGTTCACACCTGATGCAGTCTGAGTGGCACCACCACATCCACTTCATTCAGCTTCTGCTGCTTTTCTCGGTTAATCAGCTCCAGATCGCCCTCTGCTGCTTTACGATTGTTCTGCACAATCTTCTCCTACAAAACAAATGTACTGTCTCTTTAGGCTGTTCAGTTGAAAAAGAAATAATAGAAGGAAAGGAGAGAGGAGTGGAAATAACTATTTATCTCACTTTCTTGGTCAGTGTGTCATACTCCTTCTTTAAACCGTCAATCATTTTGATCTCCTCTTGCAGCTGCTCCTCCACATCCAGACGATGTTCACGCAACCTCAGAGTGTTATCAAATAGCTCGGGATCACAGTCTGAAACACACACACAGGACATATATTTCATCATTTATATAAATCTATTTTCTTCTGAATTTATTTGTTTAAAAATACAGTAAAAATTGTATTGTAATTTAAATAATATTACAATTTAAAAAGCATTCTTGTATGCTGGTGCTCAAGAAACATTTCTTGTTATTATCAATGTTTAAAATAGTTAAGCTGCTTAATAATTCTTATAAACGGTGACACGTGTTTTCAGGATTCTTTGATTAATTGTATTTATTAGATTTATTTTTACATTGTAAATGTTTCTACTATCGCTTTTGAACAGTTTAATGTGTACTTGCTAAATAAAAGTATTAATTTAAAGAAACATCAAATGGCAATTTTACTGACTTTTGAATGGTAGTGTGCATAACTTAATTTATGTTATATATATATATATAGTATATATGCACAATGCACAGGTGAACAACAAGGTGCAAACAAGACATTTGTTCTCTGAGGAGCTGGTTGTTGATCTTACTTGGTGGACACACACTGTCATCCAGGGGAACTCCAGTCTCAGGGTCATCATAATCCTCATCATTATCCCCATCTGATTCTTCTTCAGAGTCTTCATCGCTGTCATCTTCCTCCTCTGTCACATCACCACCTGATGGAAGGAGGAACAAAACAAATATTACATTTGAATTAACAAAAACTTGACTAAAACGAAAACTATTCCAAACATTTAGTTTGAAATAAAGCTGAATTAAAACACTAATATTAGATGAAAAACGTAATGAATTCATTAAAATTAAGAAGCACTAAATCTGCTAACTGAAAATAAATAAAACTAAAATAAACAAATTAATCATAAAAATATACAAATAAAATAAAGCACAAAACAATTACTAAACATTTAAGCAAAAAGTACAAAAAATTAAATAAAAGCCAATTCAAAATGATAAAACTATAGTAGCATGTAAATAATACTAAAAAACATTGATGGAGTCTGATTTTATGTGTATCATATGTTGCTGCCATTGCAATGATGTTACATCATTGAAAATTAAGACCATTGAACTAATTTACCAGTTTTCATTACTGCATTGCTAAGAGTTCTCATAACTGAGACAAAAAAATCTATGTATATATATTCATTTTAAAATACTCATACATCATGGTAGCATTTGTTAAACTGTCTTTAATTAATTAAAACATGTATTAATTAATTTTTTGTTTATTAATAACGTTAAACATTTAAAATAATAGGAAGACAAATATCAGAAGTATCGGACAGTAATGAAAATTGCTTAATTGTATTGAAAATAATGGAAAATTATTAATTAATGAACAAAAAATATAACAAAATAAAAAATCCAAGGGTCATACTCCTAACACATTTCCTTTATGCAAGCTAGGACTTCTTTATATTAGTTTTGGGGTGAAATGTGACTTTTAGAAAGGTTTTGAGAGATTCACTCAGTGGAATACACAGAACCCTTGCAGCTCACCGTCACGTCCCTGCGTTTCTTTCTTCTTTGTACGCTTGATCTTTTTCTTAAACACTCTGGTGAGGAATTCATCAAACTTGTTGTTCTCCCCCAGTGAGGCCTGAAAAGTGGCAGCGATTGTTTTCTCCTTCCCTTGAAGTCTCAGGATGTCTCTCTTCTTCAGCTCCATCTGCTTCTTATTTTCATGCATCTTGGTCTAACAAACAAAATGCTGAACATGAAACTATTCTGTACTGGATGCACTAAATACACGTGCAAATGAAAACACACCCACCCTGATTTCTTCCTCTTCCTGTATATAGGTGGTCAGTCGCTCCTGTAGAATGTCCTCCCTCTTCTCAAACTCCTTCAGGAGCAGCAGCTCCTCAAAAAGCGTCACATGTCTCAGATCAGCAAGTTTCATGTAAAAATCCAACTCCTGCTTCTCGTGACGCAACACACACAACTCAGCGTCGAAACGCCACACTGCATCCTCCATCTGCAGAAAGATTGAAAGAAGGATGGTTTGAAGGATAGTGCTAAATAAAATCCTCCTTGATGTTCATAACCCGCCAAACTAACCTGTTTAAGAAGTTGGTCTTGCTGGCACAGGTTTCTGATCTCCTCAATATCTCTCATCTCTTTTTCTAGCTCCGTGAGCTCCTCTTCCTGGTTATGAGAGTGTGTTTCCTCTCCTTCGTTTTCTATGTGTGTGTCCTGAGCCTCAGTGTGTGTTCCTTGCGTCTCTTGTTCAAGCAGCTCCAGGATGTTCTGCCCATCCTGTTGCTCTTCCAGGCGAGTGGAAGCCATCTTGTCCCTAAGAGTGGCGTAACGCTCCAAGGTGGCCCGGGTGTATCTGTGTTTCCTCTCTGGCATCTCTTCTGGCATTAAGACGGGCACAGCTGGCAGAGGACGACGCTTCTCAGGTGGCAGGTGCTGCTGGACCTCCTGTAACTGCTCCACCTGGGCTTGGAGCTGAGACACGATCTCCACCTTACTGTCCCTAAGAGCCATGACATGGGAGTTCATCTCAGACTTCTTCTCAAAGATCTGTAACATATAGAAAAGTACATAGACCACCACATGCAAACATCTGTTAAAACAAATCATTTAGTAGATCATACGAGCTCGGCTTATTTTAGTTAAAAAGCCACAAAATTATATAAAGAGGATATCATAACAGATTTTGTTATGAGATCCACTTAATGTTGGTATAGCTTTTTTGTCGAAAAACTAATTAGAATAATTTTTTTTATTTCATTTTGATGAATTAAAAAAAATGACTCACTAATTATAATTTTTTTTGCTGATGAAAACAACAATTTTGTTGACAAAAGTATGCAAAAAAGTTGAAAATATACTCTACCATTCAAAGTTCGAAGTTAGTAAGATTTTTTTAAAGAAATGTATACTTTTTATTCAAAAAGTATGCATAAAATTTATAACATTTGCAATCATACAAAATATACAAAAGTGTCATGGTTACCACAAAGATATTAATCAGCACAGCTGTTTCCAACATTAATAATAATCAGAAATGTTTCTTGAGTAGCAAATCAGTATATTTAGAATGATCTCTGAAGGATCACATGAATAAATTACATTCATATATAAAAATGTATCAACACATATGGCAAAATCATATTTTATTTATGTATTCTAACTTACATAGTTCAAGTTGACTCTATAATATATTGCATTTACAATATTACTTCTATGTTATGGAAAGTTTATGTTTCAGTTCAAGAAAATGTCATTTTTGCTGATAAATTTGTATCGTTCACCTTTTTTTCCAGTTCCACTAACTGCACTCTCTTCTTCTCCACGTTCATCCGCAGGTGTTCAGGAACAGTAAAGTCTTTCGCTGACTTTAGCTTAAAGTCACCCATTTTCTCCTTAGCCAATCGGATCGCTTCCACATCCTTAGGGTCCTCATAGTCCTCACTGGGCTTAGAGTCATAGCTGAGGAAGCATTAACAATGTTACACACCCACACACAAAAACACAGACAGAAAGAGATACACACTTGTACTTACAGTTCTGCCCACTCTTTTTTCCTCTTCTCTATCATGGCTCGGGCTTTCTCTGCCTTCTCAGCAGCTTTACGGAGTTTCTCCGCATCTCTGCTGGCCAGTTTACGAGACCCTGACTGCATGCTTCCTGACTGCATCACTGGATCTGTTACCAGCTCATCCTGCACTGCTTAGAAAGAAAGAAGGAGAAGGATGGCTGCACACATACACACAAGTCTAAATGTTAATTTAATACACTAATCCTGTCTCACGTGAAATGTTGCTGGCTTCTTTGCCAGGGTGTGCTTTGCTCTGCCAGTGATCCTGTTCCGTGGGTCCGCTCTGAGATGCCGCTATGCCATGCTGGTGCAGGTGCATTTGTATGGCAGACAGAGCCAGCAGCCTGTAGTTGGAGACCTTATGTCCACTCTTAAACGCATGGACTGTGACCGCGTCCTCCACCACTGAATCCCAGAACCTACAGAGACAACAGCAATATGAAAGAATAAACAAAAACAGTGATGCTCAATTGTTTCTTCCTACAACTCAATGACAATAAATGAAATTCATAAATTGTGATTTATGAAAACAGGCTTCGATTAGTATTTTTTGGTATTCATTTGTATAGCCCTATATTACAATCGCTTCATTTGTGTCTACTTTTATTTTTCCTTAGGTTTATGAGAAACATATTTAAATATATAGTTCACTCAGAAACCCATTCTCATATAATTTCAAACCCATATGACTTTTTTTAAATCATTCTAATCATTATTTTTACTTTATGTAAGTATTATGTTGTTTTCGACCCCACTGACTTTCATTATCCGGACAAAAAAGGTTGAAACATTCCTAAAAATATCTTCTTTTTGTTCCACAGAAGAAAGAAAGTCAAACAAGTTTGGAACAACATTAAGGTGAGTAAATATTTTTAACATATCAAAAGTTTTGAAAAAGTTGAACTACCAGTCAAAAGTTTTTGAACAATAGGAATGTTTTATGTTTTTAAGAATTCTCTTCTGCTCATCAAGCCTGCAGTTATTTGATCCAAAGTACAGAAAAAACAGTACGATTCTGAAATATTTTTACTATTTAAAATAACTGTTTTCTATTTGAATATATTTTTATGTAATTTACTCCTGATTTTAAAGCTGAATTTTTAGCATCATTAATCCAGACACATGAGAAAATATTATAATATTCTGATTTGCTGCTCAAAATTTGCTGATTTTTATTATTATTATTATGTTGAAAAAGCTGAGTAGAATTTGTTCAGGTTTATCTGAAATAGAAATCATTAGAAAATCATTAGTTATTTTCTAACATTAGAAAATACCCCCCAAAACACTGACTCCAAGCTTTTGAATGGCTTCAATATATGTATATAGTATATTCCTTTTATTTCAGATAAATGCTGATCTTTTGATCTTTCTATTCATCAAAGAATCCTGAAAAAAATGTACTCAACTGTTTTAAATATTGATAATAATAATAGTAAAATGTTTCTTGAACAGCAAATCAGCATATTAGAATGATTTCTGAAGGATCATGTGACACTGAAGACTGCATTAATGATGCTGAAAATGCAGCTTTGATCACAGGAATAAATTACATTTTAAAATATATTATTTTTCTGTATTTTGGATCAAATAAATGCAGGTTTAGTGAGCAGAAGAGAATTCTTTAAAAAACATTCAAAATCATACTGTTCAAAAACTTTTGACTGGAAGTGTATGGAATTTCAAGAGAAACACAAAGGCAAAAAGCAGTAGCGGTATCGAAAAGAAGAAAATGTGTAACAGAAAAAGAACAGGGAAAAAGTAGCTCTGGATGGAGGTGTAGTACATGGTCTGTAGTTTGCTAAGTCCGATGCGGTATCTCTCCTCCTCCCAGGCCAGTTCTTTCCTGACCTCCATCATTCTGTCTTCTGTCTGTCTTTCAGTCTCCTCACGGAAGCTCGGGTCCAGTTCAAACTCCTACAAGCACCCATAACATATTATGTTAGATCATTGTGTCTATGTAATCATTCCACTGAAACAGGTGTGTGAGATCTATGCACCGAGCGATGGAGGCAGAAGTGTTCAGGAAGGCTCTGGTTCTGCTCCAGTAAAGCTTGAAATCGACTCTGCAGTTCCGCCAGCCTCTTACGCCGCTCCTGTTTCCTCTGTTCAGCTTCCTTATGCATGCGGTCCAGCTCTAGCTTCTGTTTAGCTGTTTCTATGCTGCACACACACTCTTATGCTAAATAAACAAGCTCCGGCTATGCATGATAATAAAAATGCTAATTCAGTTATTATGTACTCATTATTTACTGGTGTTTTTGAAGCTCTATGATGTGATGGATAAAAATATATCGTTTTTCTTGTTTTTGTGATTAACTGAAATGAAATACTTTTTTGTCTTGCTTTCTCATGATCATTGCTTAAAATTACGTTTACTGAGATCACAATTTATTCATAATAAGAAAATAGAAGGTTCCTATATGTAAATTCTGAATTAGTTAAACATAGTTCGAAATACATATAATGCTATAAATATTTAATAATAAATAATGAATAACAAGGAAGCATTAACTTTTTATCTGGATTTTTTTATTTAAAATCAAGAACAGTGAGAGTTTGATTTTTAAATCGTATTTTCATATTTATTCTTTTTTATCTACTTTTCTCTATTCATAATATTATATTATGTGATATTTGTTTAATCCCATATTTAATTGGTTACACATTTAACGTAACATAATCTTGTAATTGGGACTCTTTTCTTAAGATAAATATGTTCTCAAGAAAGTTTCATTGTTATGATCATGAGATAACAAGACATCATTTATTTTTGTTTTATATACACATATTTGTATATATAAAAAAAAATCAATAAATATGACACTCTTTAGGGCTAAACTTGTGGCCCACACAATGAAACTATGGTTTCTATAATGTAATCTATAATGTAACATAATGATTAAGAAGCATAATCAGAAGTAAATAGGTCTATCAAAATATTAATATTTAAAATATATGTTTTGTATAAAATATTTTAAAGCTTGTTATTTAAAAAAATGACAGCCCTTATGCAGTACCTCTGTAGTCCTCTGGGGGGCCATGGCATTGATAGAAAGGCACTCGCCTTGACCCTTTTTACTTGCTGTACTCAAATGCACATAGTCACCTGTAAGCAGAAGCATCCTCTATGTCCTGCGCTGCTTTCTCCGTCTCCAGCCCAACCTGTTTTCATGACAGAGAAAAATGTTAGAGTTGAAACACACAAGTAGACAACTTCCCACCAGAAATGAACACATGCACTAACCCGTGGAGAGGGCACTTTAGCGTGTTTGAGCATGGCTTTCTGGAGCTCCTCCTCTGGCAAACAACTGAAAGAGAATATGTTGCCATCCTCTCCTGCGGTCAGGACAAATGTGTCGTCAAAGCTGAAGCGGATGTGGCGCACGTGGCCGTAGTGGTTGTCATGGATGCTGAGGGCCCAGTATACCTGCATGGAGCTGAGCTGATGGTCTGAGGCCTGTATGGGGTACACCCGAATACGACCATCCTTCATGCCACATAACAACAACTGCCTACTGGAACTGAGAAAAAAAGAGTAAGAAATTAGGTATTAAGTAATTATCAATTATCAACAATATTGACTCAAAATTGAAATAGAATCAAATCAGGAAAATAATTAGGATTACTCAGTCCTAGGCTATTAGTGTAGAGACAGAAGAACCTCACTTGAATTTGATGGTGATAATGGGGTTATGGTCTGCATCATGCACAGGTATGAAGGAAAAGGGCTCATCTTTCCTCTCGAATGGATCTTCACTCTGCTGTTCAGAGAACTTACAGTGGTACAAATACCCAGAGTCATAGCTACCCTGAAAGAGAGAGAGGGAGGCATTTTAGTGACACACGTACTGCACAAGCATAAGTTACACTACCATTGAAAAGTTTGCGATAACTAAGATTTGTTTATGTTTTTAAACATCATTTGTTAAAAAATACAGTAAAACCAGTAATATTTTGACATATTATTGCAATTTAAAATATCTATTTGATATTTTAATATATTTTAAAATATAAGTTATTCCCGATTTATTCCATTATTTTGAAATATAATGTATGCCTGTGAGTGTATGTACAGTACCATAGAAAGCCAGAATGACCCTGGTGTTGAGTAAAAGCCGCAGTGTAGAGGACTGGGTGGAGATGGAATGTAAAGAGAAGGCAGTTCCTCTTCCTTCTCATCTTCTTCTTTCTCTTCCTCCTCTGTGGCATCTGGCTTCTGCTCCTTTAATTTCTTCAAGCGTTTCTCCCTCTCTTTCTTCTTCTCCTCTTTTCTGGCCTGCCTGAGTGCTATCTCTGCATCTCTCTGCAAACACACATGCATCCATCCATGTGTGGCAACATTTTAGCAGCAGAACATTAAACAATATAGTCATTACAGACCATTGTGGGGATTTTAATAATTGTATTTGTATCATCACAGTTGATATTAAGAGTCAGTTTTATTAATATAAAAGCCAATCAACAGAATTATAAAAAAACTAATTAATCAAAGTAAAAATTTTTTTTTAAGTTTTATTTTTAAATAATACACTTAATATAAACTTAAAGACTAGAAATAGAAACTATAAATAGAGAGAGAAAGCCAAAAAGATAGTCAGGGCATAACCTTAATTCGAGACTTGATGCTGCTGAAGCAGAAATGTATTGTGGGAAGATCAGAGAGTTGAAAGGTGTTTCCACCAGTCTGAGCTCCAGGATCAGGACACTGAACTTCCACCACGTGACCATTTTGACAGAAGATCAGCAGAGTGTTTTTCTCCTTTAAACAAATGCACAAATCTTCCGTTTCAATAAATCATATATGATATGGTCACCACATGAAACTCCGCAAGCTTTACTACTAAAAATCATCACTTACATGTGACTGAGGTGACCACTCCAGTCCTTGCACAGGCCCTGGGACTGTAATAAACCCTATTGGTGTGTATCTTTCCCCCACCGTGAAGAAGAAAACAGTGCTGTCTGTGCTCTAAAGAGAGAGAGAGAAGGGAAAGGAATGTCATGTTAACACAGCAGAATATTTTGACACTAATCATGCTCACTCACTCAACCCCTACCCCAGTGGCCATGATCTTTCTAGTTCTCTCATAAGCGATGGCAGTCACAGGTGCATTGTGGGGCTTGAGAGCTTGTCTGAGGCGGAGTTCAGCATCTCCAGAGCGTGTGCGTCCTGCAACCGTGTTCAGACTCTGAGTGTTATACAGCTCCATGAGACGTACCACACCGTCATCAAAACCCACAAGCAGCAGACCCCCGGCAGTGTTCACCTGCAGAAACACAAACACACTCCATCAACAAACAATATGACCACATAGAGATGCATAAGAGATTGGTTCCATACTGATTATCATTCGATATTAGAGATTTCTGCATTTATTGGTATTGTTTATTATTATTTTATTGGATTTTTTAGATTTGGATTACCTTTGCTGTCATTTAACTCTGACTTAAAGTTCATCTTGAAAAACATTAATAATTTAATAATGAATTCTATAATAAACTATTAATTTACTTAAAATTAATAAATAAATATAAATGTAATAACTTAATAATTTAATAACGCTATTACATTTCAACTTTAGCAAATCTCTAAATTAGTATAATTTTTCATACTGTACATTATAATGTTGTGATGCCCAAATTTTGATGCCCTAATACTTGTAGCATTTCAGTGATATTATTATTATTATTGTTGTTGTTATTATTATAGCATCCATTAATATTTTGTGTAAAATTTAATTTGTATATTTTCAGTTTTCATTTTAATTTATTATTTAGTTTAAATTCTGGTAATTTTGTTATCTGCTTTTGTCATTTTATTTATTTAATTAATTTTGATATACTGCTTTGTTTTTATATCAGTATTAGTTTCATTAATTTTAGAGCTTTAACTATTTATTTTTTGGTTACCAAAGCAACATTTTGCATGTTTTTCTTCTACTATATTTTATTTCAGTTTTATTTCAAATTACTGAACATTTTTAGTTTTAACTTTTTAATAGTTTTAGTTTTAATTACAAATAACAACACTGAAGAGTTTAAAACAGTTGATTTTAGTTATTAGTGTTTTATTATTAATTTATTTAGCAAAAACTGTATGTTTTACATCAGCCATTTTATTTATTTTCATTTGATTTGATATTCATTTTCATTACCATGTCTGAAGCCCATGTGAGTGTTGTCCCTCCTTGTTTGAAGCGGCCTATCGTGAGCTCTTTCTTTGAAAGAAAGTCAAACACCCTGACTGAGGCTGGGTAAGATAAAAAGGTATTTGTCAATGTTCATATAAAGCACATCATAGGTCTGTGTATGTTTGGTCAGGGTTACATTTTTCCTTACAGTCCAAGGCTGTAGTGGCCATGAGATGGCTACTTTCAGAAACATCCATGCCTTGAATGGCGCCAGCATGAAATGAGAAGAGACACTCTGGATCTTGGGTCTGCAAAACAGAAACATTCTTATCGGACCTACCATGGAAAACTAAAAGATTAAGCAAGTGTTTAAAATGACTCACAATGTTGGAGAATGAGAGATCCAATTTCCAAATACAGCCATTTGAGTCCTGTTAAAATCAAACACAAAAAAAGTCAGACTGGGCCTTGTTTTAAAATATTGTCAAAAATAAATAAAAAGCAAGTTCCACATCTAAAAGAAAACGCTTGTACACCTGAGCAAACCAGATGGAGGTTTCAGGGATGGAGCTCTTGACCATAGAGTATAAGCTGACATTACGCCCTATTATTATCTCATTCATGGGTTCAATCTCAAACAAGCCGCTGTCACCAACTACATCTGCGGTGTCTATGGTCTCCAGGTTCCAGCCCTGAAAAACGATGGAGAAATCGCTTTAAAAATGTCTCACCATGTAATATAACCATGTCAAAACATCCTCACCATGTAATAATTTGCTTCAAATAAGGTTATACTTTTTAGCAATAGCAACAGTGAGTGAAGTAGCACAATCTCACTTACTCTGACTGCTCCATCAGATCCTATGGTCATAAGTTCTCCCTCATCCAGGTTAAATTGGTAAATGGCTCCGTTATGGCATGTGCGTCCACCTTTACGGCATAATTCTACCTTAATCAGACCCCCCTCCCAAAGGAGCATGTTCCCCCACTCTGATCCTGACACAACCTGAGAAAGACAGAGAATGAATTTCTTCTAGAACTTGTTCATTTAAAAAGTGTGTAGTTTGTTTGTGTAAATATGCTAAATAAGAAGGCGCTGAACCTTTCCATCAGGAAGCTCCACATATCCTTCTATATCTGTAACTGTTGTTTTTCCAAAACTTCCCAGCAACCCTTGCAACTTTAAACCAGTGAAGGTATTGGCCATTTTCCAGAATCTAAAAAAAAAAACTCTCTCAGCACATTACCATTCAAAAGGGTCAGTAAGATTTAATAATGTTTTTAAAAGAAGTCTCTTATGTTTATCAAGGATATATTAATTTGATCAAAACTACAGTAAAAGAATAATATTGTGGAAATATTATTACAAATTATATTATTACATAGATGTATACTACTTGAATATATTTTCAAATGTAATGTTTTCCTGTGAATATGGCAAAGCTGAATTTTCAGCAGTCATTACTCCTATCACATGATCCTTCAGAAATCATTCTAATAACATCCCGAGTTATTGCTCAAGAAACATTTCTTATTATTATTAATATTTAAAACAGTGGTGCTGCTTAATATTTTTGTGAAAACCTGACACTTTTTTTTAATGAGGATGAACAGAAATGTATTTTAAATAAATATTTTAAGCAAACAGCGTAAAAGTCTTTAATTTAATGTATTTTAAAATTCTTTAATTTCATAAAATACAAATTTCTAAAAAACATCTTAATGACCCCAAACCTTCCAAACTTAATATATATCAAAATAAGTTATTGAAAGCAAATACAAAAGTGAAAACATTACAGTAATACAAACCTAATGTGCCCAGTTCCAGATGTAGTGAGCTGCCCAATGCAGTCGGGTGAAAAGGTGACCCTGAAGACATCCTGAGAAAAAGCTTTATTGCACAGTGTCACCTGTTCCTGCCTCCAGTCCCACAGTGTAAGCATGTAGTCTGGAGCTCCACCCACACTGGCCAGTAAAGAGCCATCACGATTAAAATCCACAAAGCTGTATGCACTGCCTGTGCCACCTTCAAATTAAACATAAAGAAGCTAAAATTATGCATGCATGATTCTATCTTAAACCCTGTCTTGTTCAAATTTATGTAGCTGCTTCTGATGTCCTACCTCTGAGGATCCTGTAAGGCCGCAGGGATGGGTACTCATATATGATAATGTTAGGCTGATGGCCTTTCTCTGCCACTGCAAGATACTGCTTACTTGGATGAGTCTTTGAAGAGAGAAATGATATATTAGGTCATCAAGTACACAAAGCCTGATAAGTGCTATGACCTTTCTCATGTTGCTAATACACTCATGTATAAGGCCATTCTTTTTTTTCGCTGTTGATATTTTATTTTGCCCTTGCAGTTTTCCTTCACATATAATAATCGAAAAACAGTATTAATATACCATAATGGCTCCGATGCCTCCCCCGCTGCTAGAACGGATGTAACGATGCTTTGTGGTGAGCACATCCAATAAGATAAGCAGATTTCCGGCTATGAAGGCCAACGTATTCTCATCCAACAGCTGCAGGTTCCCTCTCCGACCACAGTCATAGCCAAACGAATGTCTGGGCTCAGTTTAAGGAGCAAATTAAATAAGCAGATAGTCATGAATCCTCCACCCTTCATCACAGGCCAACAAACTACTACAGGTCATATGCTTGTAACAATTGCAGTTTATGTTTTTTTTAAAGTCTCTTACACTCACCAGGACTGCATTTAAACAAAATCACAAATAGTAATATTGTAAAGTATTCTTTCTATTTAAAATAGCTGTTTTCTATTTTCATACATTTTAAAATGTCAGTTATTCCTGTGATGGCAGAGCTGAATGAATTTTTAGCAGCCATTAATCTAGTCTTCAGTGTCACATGATCCTTCTGAATTTTGTTGCTGATTTGGTTATTATCAGTTATTATTGGGGCACAATTATTAATAATGGTTCTTACTATTATCAATGTTGAAATCAGTTTTTGCTGCTTAATATTTTTGTGGAAACCGTTATACTTTTTCAGGATTCTTTAATGAATAGAAAGTGAATTAACAGCATTTATTTGAAATAAAAATATTTTGTAACATTATAAATGCATTTATTTTGTCATTAATGTCTTTTAATGTCCCTTGTGATTAATTTATTGTGTCTTTACTGATTATTATTTGTTCAATATTTTGTTATACTTTTGAATGTGTATCACGGTCTCCACAAAACCATCATGCAGCAAAAACTGTTTTCAACATTGAAAATACTAAGAAATGTTTCATGAATCAGAATATTAGAATGATTTTGAAGAATCGTGTGACACTGAAGACAGGAGTAATGTCTGCTGGAAATCACATGAATAAATTACATTTTAAAATAGATTTAAAATACATTAAAACAATTGTAAAATTGTAATAATACTTCACAATATTACTGTATTTACTTTATTTTTGATCAAATCAAGTCATGCAGCTTTGAGCATTAGAGAGATTGTTCAAACATATGATAAACAATATCAGTTATTCCAAACTTTTGACTGGCAATACATATATATACTGAAGTAATATATAGTATGTGTTTTTGTTATATATTTATGTTAGCTGCTGTGGATACGAGAGATGCAGCAGGTTCTGTGGGATGTTGGAGTCTGCAGTGATGAATGGTTTGGAGCACAGTTCTTCATAGCTGTAATACATGTCATCTGGGATTGACTTCTGCTCTTCCTCAGGGTTTCCATCACACTCTTCAACCCCCACAACAGCTGTCTGCTCTGAAATGAAGAAGCCATTAATTCAGGAGTTTCTTATGAATTCATTACGCATTTGACACACAACGGAGAAAATATATAAGATGAATGTGATAATCACTATTAATCAACAAAATGTGCTAAACAATTAGAATATTTATCTGACGTTACGTGACAGTAATTGTTTGTTTGGCAAACGGATGTCAAGTTTGTTTACTGCTGATGATGACCTAGAGTTAAAACGTTCAGATTGTTTTAAAATTGCACAAGAATTGGGTGAACTTGAAGAATTAGTCAAAAACCGTGTTTCTGGGTCAAATTAACGCATATAAAGTGTTATTTCACCTTCATCTTTTAGCGTCTCCGAAGCGTCCATGTTCGTCTGATTGCGTTGCTTAGTAACCGTACACTTCGCGCATTGCGCACTGGGTACTGTAGTCTATCCTTTTGCAACGAGGCCAAGTGCTTTTCTATTGTCTCAACTTCTACTCTCAAAATGTGAACCTCCGAGTATGAATATCATACCTTATAATCATGATGGAACTGTTAAATACTTGTTTTCAGCCTTTAGAGCAACTGGTACTCCATTAGTTATATTATTAGTCTATATAATATAAAATTGTTGACTAAATGAATTTGCAGAGATGCCACTAGATGGCAGTAACGTACAGCACACAGTGCTTATGAATAATAGGCGCCATTATGCCATAGCAGTCAAAAATAATAAAATTATTCTGTCCTTTGACTTAAGATTAAAACATCATAAACAGTGTCTGATAAACAATTAAATGTCATTCACAGAAATTCAAAAAGGCTGGCATAGAAGCACACAATACACACCCAACCACTCTATGCTACTTCAGAATTTACAACTTGGCCTTTCAAATGTGAGCAAACTCACCTGCTCACACAAAAACTGTACATCACTCAGCAGTGACTTACAAGCCTAAACACACACTTCTGCTCGCACGCACATAAACACAGTCCCCATTTCAAACAGCCATTAACAATCCACCCACACACATCTCTCACAAACTACTACTCGGTTTACAAGCACACACATAAGGTTTATATATATATATTCTGTCAAAGTTAATGCGTTAAAGCAAATTCATTTTAACGGCACTCATTTTATTAACGCGCGATTAACACACATATCTCTCTCTCTCTCTCTCTCTCTCTCTCTCTCTCTCTCTCTCTGTGTGTGTGTTTGTCTGCTCCGTTCAGCGCGCGGCAGCTGAGGAGCAACGCTCTCAGTTAAACACAGATATTATGTTGTTTCCAATGGTGTAGTCTAGTTTTTTGTAGTGAGTATACTGTGATTTTTTTCCTTCCCAGCCTCATACTCACCCGTACCAAAGCAGCCTCTCATAAGCACCACCACACTCACTAAACAGGGCTCCACGCTTACTTTTATTTTTAGGAGCACTTGTGCTGCTAATTAAAAAATAAATTGTAAATAGGGGCATGGTAAAAAAAAATCAGGAGGATTTTCTCCTCAATAACACAAATTTGCCTTCCCCTTACGAAGTAATATTGGACTCCTTAAAGTGATTTACAGGGGCATGTGAAATCATACGTTATTTCACGTCAAATTCAAAAGTGTATTTTTATAAGCTTTTATTTACATTTCTAATTAAAACAATGCAATAAGAAGAATAGGTTACCGATCAAATAAAATAAGTATTAACACAATTCATTTGCACTAGAGGCACAGAAGAACACAAAAGTGGCTTGTAGGTAGGCTATTTGCAGAGATTTAATGAGGCTCAGAGGTGGCATGAGTACAATTAACTTCATAAATTCATGTTGAGATTAATGTTTTATATATACAATTTTGAATATAGAAATATTCAATGATTTAAATAACTGAAATGATCCTTTAAAAATTAAACTAAGACTGCCATTAGGTGGCGGCAAGTTACTGATTTTATCACTGAATCATTCATTCAATTGATTTGTTCCAATGGCTGATTCATTCAGGAACAAATCAAGTCCCTGCATCCCAATGTGCATATCCACCCTATCTGCCCCAAATAGTATTGCAACTTACTAATATCATTTAGTAACATTTAGGATGGATAGTATGCACATTAGAACTCAGGCAGTGACTGTCTTTATGAATGAGTAATTGAATTGACTCACAACATTTTGTTTAAGCGCAGATTTATTCATAAATGAAACAACGCTGTGTTTGAATGGAGATGTGCATCAGCTCAATTGTGAGTTTATTAGAAACTATTTTAGTTGACGAAATAGAGCAAAATCATGCAATAGGCTACCGTTATATTTAGACAATGTAAATCACTAAATATTAACTTTTTGTTTATTGAAATCACTCATTGTTCTTATATGCTTACAATCCCCTGCTGTTACAGTTAAGTTAATGACAACGTATACTCTACCACGTACCAGGTAATGTTACGATAGCATCGGCCTTGTTTTATGTAGCTACCGCGTTGAATAGCATCAGCCTTCTGGCTTATTTTCTGTCGTTTCTATAATGTTAACATTCCTGTCATCTGCTTGCAGTGTGTCACCCGAAGCAGCAGCAGCTTCAGGAGCAGGCTTACGAAAACACTGAAAGGGTGTAGTTTGTTTCATATCTCCTTTATTAGTTCTCCGCTTGAGAGGATTCCAGAGACGCAGCCTGTAAACTTTGGTTCTGACCGCATTATTTCCCAAGCATTTTAGCGCTAGAACGCTTTGTTTTTCAGCGGGAATGCTATTAATTTCCTCAAAACAACATAGATTTGACCAGTTTGTAATGTAGGCTGCGCACAAATGAACGTTAATGTTAATTAAAAATGAAATTAATCATGAACACAAAAGCCACACCACACAAATGGCTTTTAATTGGTTTATTTTGTTAGCAAACATGCAACTATAATTGTTAAGTTTCCATCGATAAATGTCTTACTTTCACATTTAAAATATTTCATGGTTAACATATACTCGAGGCGCATTGGCCTCGAGTATTTGCCAAAATATATTTCTTGCTCTAAATTATGGCATAATTTTCATTTTTGCTTGAACTACCTCTTTAACCCGATACGCGGGACTGTGTGCGTGGGTGTGAGTGACAGCACGTGTAGGGTTACTCATAACGACTCATTCTTTTATCCAAAAAGGTCATTCTCTCCCCCTCACCTTGTGCATGATGAACTCACTGTTATCTGAGGTGAGTCACCTGGCAGGCGTGTTTGTGTCTGTAACACACATAGATACACATCTGTCTTACTTGAGAAGATATTTTTCGAAAGCAAAAGTAAACTTTAATTACAAATGCTGAGATCCCAAACAGTATTCATGAGGTCTCCAAAAAAGGAATTTAAATGGGAAAAGTAGTTTGAAAACAAGTGAAAATCCAAGTTACCCACTGAGCGATTTAAATTATGGGTTTTATAGCAAAGTTTGAAATATGCAATTTTTCTGGAAATGAGTAGTTGTTTTGCAGACAGATCTAAGCTCTCGCTTAACAGTCCAGTCCAAACCAAATATAGCATATCTCTGTGAATAAATATGCAAATGATGTTATTGTGCAGGGAGTTTAATTTCCTCTTTGTCAAAAGTAATCGTTCGTACAGCTCCGCCCCCTGCTGTGAAACTTAATTAGTGTGTACTGCATGTGCCCACACTGTCATTCAAATTGCACACACTATTATTTATGAAAAATACTTAAAGCAGAACGTGTGTGTGTGTGTGTGTGTGTGTGTGTGTGTGTGTGTGTGTGTGTGTGTGTGTGTGTGTGTGTGTGTGTGTGTGTGTGTGTGTATGTATTGGGGAAGAGAGGCTAGCCTGTGAAAAATTTATTCCCTTGTCTGCTCGCTCTAACTAGCCCGCACAGCAGGAATCATGCTTTGATATATCTCTTATTTGGAAAGAACTAACAATTGCACGTGTAAACATGTCTATGCTCAATTCGACAATCCGTTGACAGTGCGCACTTGGCCTATTTTAAGCCTCCCTATACAGTGCTGTCTGTCAGTATGCAAACGTCATGAAGCATCTGTATATGTGCTCATATGAAGGTTTAGACATAGATGAGGCCAAAGTAAGAGTCTAAGCATATATGTGCATATTTTGTGAGTTAGTCTGGTTAGCGCAGAGCATTGATGATGTGCTCTGCGGGGGGTAAGCCGCCTCATAAATCTCTGGATTTTTGCTCTTTCATGGAGGGTCTGCAACAGGAATGATAATGAAACATAAGAGACAGTGTCCCTGTCTATCATACGCACACATGCGCACACACATACTCAAAGATCTACTTTAGACATCTCTTTGAGCAGCCGGTAGAAATGGTGTTGTGGAAGTGCAGGCCAAGGCTGCAAATGCAGAAAATGTTCAAGTAAAGTTGCAGTACGCAATAAGTATTTCTTTCAATACAGATATTATGTTGTCTTGCATGGTGTAATCCTCGTGTTCTGTTTGGGGTCTCAAAGATTTAATTTGAATAGCTCAAAATACAGTGAAGTAACCATATAATTATATGGAAAAAATTTGAATTTTTAACATTTCATCACTCTCTATGAGATGTTGCATATGTTTGGTGTCTGAGACCCCATATTTTCATTGTGATCGAAACAGAAACAGCAAAAATGGATACTTGTATTGTCTGGATACTGGATACTCGTCACTAGTTTTGAGTTCGAACAGATGGTTACAGCCCGATCTCACGTCAATCCATACATATTTTACGAGGTGGCTAATTTCTACGAATTTGTATGACCTCACACTTACAAATTCATACGATTTTTGCTAAATCGTACCTATTTTATGAGTTGCAAATTTGTATGAATTTGTACGAATGACCTGCCAAACCCGCCCCTATACCTACCCCTCACTGGGGTTTAGAGAAATCGTACTAAATCGTACGAGTGAGGTCGTACGAATTAGCCACCTTGTAAAATATGTATGAATTGCCGTGAGATAGCTTTGGATGGTTAAGGCTTCAATAATACCAGTCTAATGGCATTTGATTAGGTTACTTAAAATCATTCAATGGGAAAATAAGGTTAATTTTTAAATGGATGTTGGATTATTACCATAAATTAGAAATTATCATTGGGTTTCTGGGACTGCAAACATAAACACAGTCTCAACGGATCGTGGCGTGAGGTTTAGGACAATTTGAATTTAAATTAACAAGTAAACATCTGTTTGTTAAGCATTTATATTCTGCCTGATTTGCATGATGATGGCTGTACAGTGTGATTTGGTTTATTCTAAATGAATATTCCTCTGGCAGCATATGTTCGATTATGTTCTGCTGCCTGTCAGTTTGCTGTCACACATTAAATATTATTTGTATCCATACTTACAGTATACAGAGCGATTACTTTACTTGTAGATCACCGTAGTCCTGAACCATTGAAATAAGCTTTGAAGCTAAAAATTATTTGTGTTTGAAAGCATTTGGTAGGGGTCACTAATGAGAAGCCATTATTGTTGCATGCTTGTGATTGTTTCTGTCACAAATAGCCTGTTGCAATATGTGCATTTAAAGGCCTCAGTGAGCAAAATGTATTTTACATTGTACCTCATTTCAAGCTATATTGCTCATTTAGGCCTTCTGTATAGTTTTGAAAATGACCAACAAACATGTTTCTGGCTATGCTATTTTTGGAAAACAGCCTGTTATGTCAAAACATATGGCGTAACAGCAAGCCACGGAACTGTGCTCCACAGTCTCGGTGCCTCCTATTGAATGCCATCAGTGAATATATGTCTGCATTCTAGGCTAATAAATGCACAAATAGAGATCCTTTCCATTTTATGTAAAAAAATATAATGACAGATCAGCCAATCAGCTTTATAAGGTGCAGAAAGCATTGAAATAACAAGAGAATGAGTTATGACTATAAATTCGTACAGCTGTGAATGCTGATCACTAATATAGTTGCCCTGCATTCAACATTTTTATTTAATAAAAATTCAAATATTAAACTGCATAATTTTATATAGTTATTGTAGTGTGATTGTATATATTTTGTATTTTAATATTTTTTTTATTTAATGAATATGACCATTGAAGCTGATATGGCATTTCAAAAATAAATAAATAAACTTTAAACAATGTTGCTTTACCGATTAGTTTTCATTTAACATTGCAATGAATATCATAACAGGCTACAATAAAGGACAAAACATAGATAAATACAAAGCAACAAGAAAAAAATAAAGACTTAAAAGAAAACAAAAAGGAAGCTGGAGGTGGACAAAGGCAGGAGCGTCTGGCTGCAGAGAAAATGAAAACACGAGAGACGCTTTTGTGAGGAGAGGGTGCGGAGCTTCGCAGAGGTGAGTCAAAGTGACAGCCGAAAGAGAGAGTGTCAGTCTGGGTCTGTGTGCAGGGTAAACCCTTTAGTCCTGTGACCCCGCTCTTCTTTAGCTGAGCACTGGGACCACAGCATTTCCCTAATCCACCCGCTCTAAAGCAACCAATGGGCTACTCACAAACCCCATAATGCACGGTAGCCTTTTGACACAGGCTCATTAACATGATATTAGGTTCCAGACACAGACGTGTGTGTGCGTGTGTGTGTGTGCGCGTGTGTGCATGCGTGCGTGTGTTTGTTTAGCTAGTGTGTAAGCTGTACTGGTCCTTTCATTGCTCTCTCAGTCTGATGAGACTGGACAGTCTGACTGCTTGTAGCGAGGAGATACTTTCCTTTTATATTGTATGCCAAAACAGTGCTGGAGCAAGTACATTTAAATAATGACATGTTATTAGGTTTTGTGATAATGCTGAGCATGTGTAGATCAATAAATGTGTTTCTAGCCCTAATTACACACATGTACTGTTATAATGATGCAAATTATTATGTAGTACACCTGGAAATGTTAAATAAAGTTTAATAAATACAACAAAAGCATAAAGCATATTAAATGTTTAGGTATAATATAGATTTTTTTTAAGCATTACACACCTAATTACTGGTAGTTCTTCAATGCATTATTTAAGTTGTTTGCATGTTTTGAGTCACGTAATTCCATTATAAAGTAATATGATTAAAAATATAGTGTATAAAGTCATATGTCTATCTTTTAAGACTGCTCCAGAGGACCTGGATTTCTCCCTATAAGTTGGCCTAAATATTTCTAAGGCATTCTGATACATTTTTCATTTTAAGAAATATTAAACGAATGCTCCTTATATCATTTTCTGTGCAACTAAGTGAGTCGGTTTCTGCTTTCCCAGCTCTAGGCCCATGCTGTGCACAGTTGGGGGGCCTGAAGCTCCAGCAGCCTCTTATTTAGGGAAAGAAAAGCGAAATCTTCAGTCTTCCAGCCTCACTTTCTTATTACAAAGCCACTGAGGTCTGAACACGGTCTTGGTCTGCTTATTCATTTTCTTTTAACGTCATTGTATGTCCTTATGGACCAGGCATCAACCCTGGATACGGAGATTCCAGTTTGAGTTAATCGACATGCAAATATTCCAGCCATTTCACGACTAGCTTGGAATAATATATATATTTCTGAGGAGGAGATGAAGATCTGAGGTATGTAAAGTTATGGGTTCAGTCAAAACTAATTCTGTGTACTGGAACACTATTCTGACAATACCGAGTTGCTCATATTTGAGGATTCCCATTCATTATTGAAGCATAATGATAGCTTGATAAACATTTTATCACATAATGAGGGGTTTGAGGAGATTCGTCATAATTCGATCAATGGTAGAAATACCTGAGGTAGAATTGTACAGCTTTTGGAAGCTGGTCAATATTTGTCTCACCTCTCTGGGTGTGCAATATAACAGCAGCTTTGTGCTGAAATATTGCTTAAAGTCAGCATATGCTCACATTTTCATATTCTTGTTGGCTCGAGTTCAAATCCTTGCCATAGCGGAGAGTCTGGGATGTTTGGTTTGGTGGGAAGCTAATGCTGAAAATGCCATAATAGTCACTGCGGGCCTACCAGGAACTAAATTTACAACCTATTCAGAACATGTGAATATGGGTTTGAATACAGGCTAAATTGTTTGATATGTCTCTAGTCTAAATCTGTGATTTAAAACCAACCCCCCAAAATAACCCACTTTCCTGAAAATGAAAACATGACAAAGAACTGCATCTGTGAGTGCAATATGCTCAAAGTGTAAATCTTAGTCTTTTTTCTTTGTGCTGTTAGATTCAACACAAGCAAGGGCATGAAATGGGCCGTTTTGTTGCACGTTGCAGTATATCAGCTTAGGATGATTACAAGGCTTTAGGAGATGAGGTGAGAAGTGCAAACTGTTATTAGATGAAAGACAATTTATAATCCCTTGTATCCATCTAGAAGGAACGCAAGAACACTGGTATTAGACAGATTCACATGAAACACAGGGCTAAACAGGAGCTCTACGGGTATTGAACTGTAAATTCTTGCATATCCCTTTCTGTACAATATAACTTCATTCTGTGTGTTAATCTGAACAGTTATTACATTTCCATCTTGATGTAATTTTCTGCTGATTTACTGATTTCAAAAATAGAAAATGTATTGGTCTGTGGGAAACAATGTAACCGCCTTAATACATGTTAAAATTGCCTTTATCCATTAGGTTTTCTATTAATATCTGTTTACACGCTAAATATAAGATGCACAGCAATTAACATAAATATATTTGTAGTTTTCTCATTTTTATCACATCCACCTAATGTAATCCCATATGAGATTACCATGGTCTTTACAAATGTGAATGGATTTTCATTTCAGGAAAAACTCATTTTGTATTTAGTGTTTGAAATATGCAACTATATATATATATATATATATATATATATATATATATATTGTTACACACACACATGCATGCATATATATATATATATTTATTGGAAAATTGTGCAATGTTCTATTACAAATTATTCTAAGATGTAGGTGGTATAAAAGACTAAATATGAACATTGCTAAGGCATGTATAAAGTGTGTAATATCATTTAAAACATTTGATATTTCAAAAGAATACATGGCTTTATGATGTTTCTCTTTAAAAATATTTGTATCTCCCACTTGAAGTCTTATGGGTGACAGAGAACACCTCAATAATTTGAATGTTCACACAGAGTAGATATGGCCTTTTCTTTATCATTTCCTCAGTCCTCCCTCCTCAGTTCAAACATCAAACATAGCAAGATAATTAATTAAAAAGACTGTAATAAAAATTATTTGACATTATATAATTTAGTAAATTACATTACTGCATATGAAAATAGGCAGCATAATTTTGGGAGTCTGCAATTTTACATGTATAAAATAACACAGCTTTGATCTCAGCATTTGTCTCATTCATTAAAGCACACGATGTACTACGCCTACAGCTCTGAATCATACAAACAAAAGTTGTAGCGAATCAGAAACTGTAATTTTGTGTTTAGGTGACACAGAAATGCTGAGGGGAGACTGAAACGGTGTTGGCTTGAAAGAGGTGCAATTTGAAACATGATTACCAGCAGAATAATCAAATTAATTTAGTTAATTTCATACCACAGGTTATGCAACCGTTTTGAACATACAATTTAAGATGAATCAAGGAAAACCACAGCTTTAATTTGAATAATATCAGACCAAATAAAAACATTTTACTCTAAAAATAAAGACCTGCTGTTGGGAAAACTATCCATCTAAATGGATCCTCACTGTACATTGCTGTCGCTACATTTTCACTTCGAACTGAACATCAGCTGTTTGTCCATCTATAAAGTCAGGCTGCAAAATGGAATTTATGTCTCTTTTGATATAAAATGAGGCCTTCAACTCAAAGGCTGTTTGTCCAAGGGCATATTGAAGTGATGGGCTATATAGGGGATTCTTGTATTGTATAATACAATCTGAAAAGGCACAGACATAAATTTTCACTTATATTCCACCCTTCTTTCCTGTCAAGGTTGATGCTATGAAGGTCATCATTCCAGCAGCAGCTAAGAAAACTTGTGTGTACATTGAAGATACGTGTATATTGGGTGTCTTACGGACATGTCTTGATGCCAAGGTTGTGCTGACAGCATGCATGAGTGAGGAGTGTATGTGTGATGAGTTTTAGCCTCACCCCTGCTACCTTTAATCAATACTCACAATAAACAAAGATAGATAATTCCCCTTATAATCTGTTTAGCATTCCATGCAAGCTCACGATGAGTGTATGATCTCTAAAATAAGCCTTCAGATATTCACATTAATGGTAAATGTGTGCATATGTGTATCCAACTTATTTACTACATATATATTAAACATTTATAGTAATATAAGATTTTTTAATAGCATATAAATATTGATTCAGGGGAATATTTAAATATTTAACACAGTTCATTTCAAAACTGTTGACACTTTCATTTATTGTTCAAAAGTTGGGGCTGGCAGCTTTTTTTAAAGATTCATTTGGAAAGTCTCATTCTAAACAAGGCTGCATTTATTTGATCAAAAATACAGTAAAAAAAATGATATTGTGAAATACTATTACATTTTGATTGTTGTAACAATCAAATAGAAACATTCCTTGTATTAGTGTTGAAAACATTTGTGTCGTTTCATGTTTTGTGGACATTGTGATACGTTTAAAACGGTGAGGTATATTCTTTAAAAAATAAAAATAAAAAATGAATTGATGGTTTTAAACAGCAAGGACACTTTTACTGTCAAAAGTGACAGTAAATATATTTATAATGTGTATAATTAGATATTTATGATAAACAATATTTATGATATTTATAAATGTTTATAAATGTATAGTTACAAATAAATGCTGTACATTAATCCTAAAAAGTTATTATAATTTCCAGAAAAATAAGTAAAATCCACAAACAGAAAAGGTCATAGCACCAAAAACTCGTCCAAAAATCCAGTAGGCAAATAACATAAGATACGTAGATCCAAAATATACAATAATAGAAAGATGAAAGAGATCCGCACTCATCCAGATTCAGCCAAAAAGGGTATTAACTCTTCCTCAGTGCCAAGAAGTGTTAATGCCTGAAAGCGTTCTGCACCTTTTCGGCTGAATCTGGACGAGTGCGGATCTCTTTCATCTTCATTTCAGAAACATAAGAATTACCACATATGTCAATATTCATTATAAATATAAAATATATTAAAATAGAAAATTGTTGTTTTAGTTTATAATAATTTTCACAATATGTAGTTTTACTGTTTTTTCGATTAAATGAATGCAGCCTTGGTGAGCATAAGATACTTCTTTCAAAAAAAATATTTCAAAAGATACAGAATATTTGCATTTGGTTTGTCTTTGTTTGCTACAAAAAAAGTTGCAAAATTGCATCTGTTCTTTATTACAGTCTAGGCTATAAACAATGCAAAGTGCAGCATCTGTCACAGGATGATGTCCTATTTTTTGACACACATATACAAGTGTTGTGAAAACCGACAGCGGCAGTGTGAATGATGCTGATCAGAGGAAGAACATCTAGTTATGCTGTATTGAAGCAGATTCCAGCAGCAGGCTTCACTTCATTCTCTGAGATAGAAATACATATGCACAGTTTAGATCATGATTCTGGATGTGATTATATTTGGGGATGAGGAGGAGGAGGATGTGAAATGGAGAGAAATTATCCTCCAAAATGTATTGCCATTCAGTGATAAAGCTTTCACAATGCTTGTGCTCATTAACTCTCTCTCACTCTCAAACATACGATCTATTCCAGGAAAAGTATTTATTTTTAGTGGAACTGCTGT
Source organism: Gymnocypris eckloni scoliostomus (assembly GCA_027564155.1). NCBI lineage: Eukaryota > Metazoa > Chordata > Actinopteri > Cypriniformes > Cyprinidae > Gymnocypris > Gymnocypris eckloni. Next base: position 9,946,260 of record CM050421.1, read on the forward strand.
GTGCGTTTCATTACCAGCATAACTGCTTGTGAATTATTGTAGGAGAAATAAAACAGGCAAATGTGTCATTTCATAACAGGATTGGTTAAAATATATTTCATAAAACCACAGGGTGTGATGATATGGTTTACTGTAAAATACATAAAGCCAACACACCGAATAATGTCATTTCTAAATATTTGCTAAACAAAGCGTGTCAGATGTATTGACCAATATCTGGTTACTTTGTGGTTTGTGTTGTCCAAACCTTCCCTCACGTTTTATTCTATTCTTTTAAAGATTTAACAATGCTAAAAGTTCTCCCAAAAATGGGGTTAATGATGTATTTAAAAAACAATGGAGCCATTTCTAGATGTTTTTGTTTGTTGGTTTTGACTGGTAACAGTTTGTGTTCCACTATGCTGCTTTTTAATTGATTTTCTATGTAAACGTGAGCTGCATTTTTTTCTCTCGCTATTCTTCTGCTCATGAGTGCTGCATTTTTAAGATGCCATGTCAAGTTATAAGAAGTCCAGCTTTTAAAAATGCACCTGGAGACCTTGTCTTTTTTCCATTCTTTAACATTGTGGTTTTGCAGTGGAATACTTTTGCACCAAAATCTGCCCCAAACATTGCACTGTTTTTAAAATTATGTTTTGATGGGGACATCCACCATTGCTCAGCTTATTCGTTGTCTTGTGCTAAGCCTTTCAAAATTCTGCTTCGATTCCTCTCGCATTTTTTCAAACGCAAAAACACATTTGGTGAGAACAGGATTGAAAAAGGTCTAATATCATGAATCCAGTGCAGAGAAGAGTGCGCATTTGTTTGTAGCATTTGTGCAAAATATGGATGGACAATGAGTGATAAACACAAAGAATAGAGACTGCTAAATAGAAATAATGAATATAGGCTTATCCAGACTCCTTATCCAAGCATAATCCTGCATTCTTTTCTGGTCAAACGTCCCGCTGTTTATTTGAAGAGCTGCGATGCCAACCGAGCCCCTCACTTCTCATCTCACACATTACTAAAACTGCAGGGTTGCGTCATTTGCCGAAAAGCACAACAAAATATATCTGAGGTCCTCTTTTCCAAGAAAGAGCATACAGTTTTTTTTTCCTTTTGTGCCAAGTCCTTGTACTCCTTTCACACTGGCCACCAAACCATGTCTAATGGCTCCTGGGGAGAAGAGGCCCAGATTGCGGCATCTTTTCCTGACAAAAAGAGCTTAGAAAACTAGGCTTAAAATTTCAGGGTGCCACCCCCGCCAACCCACCCCTCCTGGAGCGTGCATCTATCCCAGGAGAAACGAGAGATGAACTCAGAAATGGATGTGAACGGTGAACGTGAGCAACCGCAGTCACTCTCAGATTCTCTGATTTTGGATTATATGCTGTAAATAAAAAAAATATATATATATATATATATATACTCCAGGAGAATATCTGAGTTGCCAATATGTGAATCTGACCCATCAGGAATGGAAGATGTTGCACTTTATTATCGGTAAGATTTAGCTTGAATACATTCGTCTATGCTAATGTTTTGCTATTGTGGGTTTAGAGTAGAAATCAAAGATGAAGATATATTATTCAGGCACATCACAGTGTTCAAAGAGTTGACAATGAAAAGTTCAACAGATGTGGAATATTGTATGATAATAATGGATTCAGTTTGCATATCATGTAATGAAATGGATTTCATAAGACTGAGTATATAAATAGCACATTGAATGATTATTTTGTTCACTTTTGCATTTTCATTATATTGAATTAATATTTTACAATTACATTTATCAGACGCTTTTATCAAAAGCGACTTACAGTACATTCAGGTTATACATTTATTGTCAGTATGTGTTCCCTGGGAATTTAAACCACAAGCTTTTGCACTGCTAACGCAACGCTCTACCACTGAGCCACAGGAACACAGGAATTTTAAGCTTAGGTTGTACCTGCATTGAGGATCAAATGTAAATGATAGTAAAACACTGAAATCACAGCTTACATTGTGGTATTTTTTTTTACCAGTCAGTGGTCCATACGAGAAAAACTGCTTACTAAATGATGCTTTAATTAAAATAAAAAATGCAATTTGTGGAGGTTTGATTTAGCTTGATAGGACAGAAAACACAATTACAAATATATAAGAAAATTTAATAAAACCTAATACGTGTGTGTGTGTGTGTGAGAGTGTGTGCAAACTGAGCATGAGCAGAAGGAGAGGATTAGATCATTGGAGAGGATGAGAGAAAAAAAGGACAATAGTCAAGCAGTGTATAAATGAGACCAATGGGAAAATCTGTATAGTGTATTGAATATACAATACTTCCATCAGGAATCTGTGCATGCTTAGTGGGAAAATACATGCCAAAAAAGGACAGAAGGAGAGGTTTTAATCCAAGCTCTTTGTTCATTACAATGCCATATAATATGTTCACAAGCAAGCAGATGACAATATTACAATAATGTTTGAACCAACCACACACAAGAGTTTATTATAGTGAAGCGCAGGATTGTCAAAGCTGTATTACGAAGCGGCCGATTCCTTACATCTGTTCTGTTTACACACACACACACATATCCCCACCTTTTAAGGCGAGGAGATGAGAGTTGATTGATTTTCTGCTATAGTTTATGGTGTGCTCTGGTTTTTAAGAAGAGCCCTCCAAAAAGAGTAAAAGACAAACACAGTTCTGTGAAAGCAGAACAAGATATGGAGTCTATATTAAGATGACTCGAGGAGCCCTCCTTCGATTTCTGTGGCGTGTACGCTGTAAATGTTAATGTGATATAAGGTGACGCTAACATGGCATCAATATGGATCATTTCTCTCCTTTTTATTGCATACATCTGCAATCGATCTGTGCTCGCTAATCTTCATTACAAAGGCCTCAGTCTCACTGTTTTCCTGAGGATACAATGTCGATGGGGGACTGTGTAATCTGTGTTACATAAAAAAAGAATGTATGAAAATAAAGATAACAGCAAGCTTTTGATAATTCATTTTTGTTCCATATGTGTCTGATAAATCACATCATAAAGAAAACCATAAAAAGATATGTATTTTTTTTATTCTTTAATTTATGACAAACAAATGATCTATTTATACAGATTATTAGTTATTAGTTAAACAAAATATGTTTGCAGCAATTGTAATGTATTGCCTAAAAATGAATGAATCATGGATTATTTGTCATGCTATGTTATAACACGGTTTCGATTTACATTTCATATTTAAATTGTTGATTAGGTTTAAAATGCTTTTTAACTCTAGAATTACTTTTGTACTTTAATGTTAAAATGACTCATGGTAAAATATATATTTTTGTTTAATGCTAAAAAGGCATCAGATCCACTCCAATATAAAATAAATAAATAAATATTTCCCCAAATTCTCAAAGCAAAATTTTAAGATGTAACAAAATCAATATATTTCTAAGGCACCGTTTCTGTATCTGCCCGTGAAGGTAGACAGACAGATTCTGTAGGCCGCAGTGTACTGGGGAATGGCGTGTTAGGGAAATAGGGAACAGGAGGAGGTTATTAAAATATGAGTTTTGGTTGACAACCTCACACTTGGTACTCTCAGCATGAACTGAAAGTGAGCCGTTCCTCCCAAAAGAAGAAAAATACAGCTAAATAAAAAATGGGTAGCTATTTTTTTTTTACTATAATGTTGCATGTTTTTTTTATTTGTATTCCATTACGTAACGGCAACATAAAAACTAACAAAAAAACTTGGTAATGTTTTCATTTCCTAATCAAATCATTTTCATAATAATGCAATTACCAGCCCTACAGAGTTCTATTAATGTATTTATTTAAGGTGAACAGGCCCATAACATAAGAGATCCTATCTGTTTTGGGAGCGGGTCATGGGGGTTAGCCTGATGAAAGCAATAAAGCTCTTAAAGTTGTTAAGGACACTCCCACCATTCAGAAGCACTTAGTGTGGCCACTCCCCCAAATCTGCACACACAATTACCATTGGAGGGTGATATGAAAACACACACAAGCACGTACAAACACTAATGCTTTTAATTAATAAACTGATGACATTTTCCAGGTGTTTTGTTACACTGGATTTAAGAATAATGTGCTAACACAAATTAAGTGTATGCATCTATAAAACAATGTGATCTCTAAATTGCATCCATCCCGAAGCAAGTTATGTAAACAGTCAAAGGTGCTGTTTTTACAGTCGGTATATTTCTATTAAAATTATGAATATTTGCTTGCTGTTAAATGTAATTGTGCTTGTCATCATCACCTGTAGATAATTAACGTTTAACATTTATATTAAGGGAAATTGATGTTCTCTTGTCAGAAGTGCTAAATAGGCTACTTTTTTTTAGCTCTGCATGTTGAATAGATGAATGAGGAGTGTACACACACACACACACACACACACACACACACACACACGTCTGCAGAATACATAGTGATTAAATCTGCAGCCTTAATCACCACTCTCAGTGTTAGACAGCTGCTGTTTAAGTATGTAAGTTTCAAATAATATCTTATTTAATACATTTGTTCATTTCTCATATAGAGTCTATGTTGTATGTGTGTTCCTTATTCTAGAATCGTTATATTTTAATCTGCAGTTTTTTTAAACATGATATGTGAACTTCAGATGGGCGTTATTTTTTTATCTTTGATTGTTGAAATAATAAAAACATACACAATATTTACAGCATTTGTTCTTTCTTTTATGTCTTATTCATTTATAGTGTGACTGTTTTTAGGTTGGATGTGAATTGTTAAATGCCTTTGTAAATCGGAAATCACATTATTTTAAAGTAAAATCACAAAAGGAAAAAAAAAGTTTAAAAGCAAACAGCTAAATTTGCTATAGTAAAAAGAGTATTGTTGTTTCGAAACTGACTTATTATTCCAGTTAAATTAAATGGCGAACATTCTTTATGAATCACAAAATACAGTGACAGCTGTAGGTCTACTGGATGAGCGAAACTGTTTGTGTTCAGTGTCCGTTTTGGTCCTAATGATTTAACAAAGATAAAGCAGTATAACAATGTTACAAAAAATTTGGCTATAATACAAAAGAGGGAAAAATTTGTATTACTTAAGTTAACCATCCTGCAGCGCTTGCTGTACCTTACACAACCGTTACCTTTGTATAGCTGCTCCCGACATCTCCTTCAAAACACCCCACATTCCAACCTAATGGACGCACCTCGCCCTTCCTGTATATTACTCCGCGCATACCATATTCCCGGTGTCGACTAAAATACATCTAGACCTCAGACGAGGTACTTGGAATATAAACATGTATTTGATGATTATCACTTGTCACTTCATACATATTATACTAACGCGTGGTTTCATGCCGGACTAAGCCGCTGCTGCGCCCTAGTTTTTCGGATGCGTTAGGATACATGACCTGCATTCCTCGTATAAGAGCTGCTTCTGAGCGACGCCATTTTAAGATCTAGATTCACATCAGCGCGGAAGGTTTGACGCACCGCTAACGCAGGAGAACAGCGACCCGTCCGGGAATCTCACCGGCTGTTTTATTTCTACTAGGATACCGACGCGTTAGTCAGGCTTCACCGGCCAAATAAAGGGATTCATCTTTTTAATTTCAGGTAAGCTTTTTAAACGCGGATTGATAAACTCCTAGTAGTTTGGAGATTTAAGCATCGGGAATATCTTCCCAGGGTTTCCCATGCTCGACCTGAGGCTGGATCTACCTTCCCCGAGCTGAGCATTTAAAAATGCCTCTTTTAGGTTTTGCTTTTTATTTGACACTCGTTTTCCTCTAAATTGCAGGTTTACACACAGCGCACATTGACTCTTGTGTTTGTTTACGATAACAGTTAACGTTAGCTCCGCAAACTGGCTAACGTTAGCTTTCATTCAGTTCTATGGCTCGAGCAGCGAGCTAGCAGCAGACCTCAATCGATAAACAAGAGTAACGTTAGCATTTTGGTAAAAACACGATTTCACCAGGGACTCCCCGTGACTAATATTCTACCCTTGTTTTTGTTAACTGCATCGGGATTTATTTGCCTCCGCTTCAACAGTTTATGTCGTCAGACGTAACTTACCGGGGAACTTGTATTTGTGTAATGTTAGTTTGTCTTTTACAAATAATAATGAAAGCTGAGCCGATCGAGTATGATTGTTGTAGTATGTCAGATTGCCAGGTCAGTTGTGTGAAAGTATGTCTGCAAGAAATCCAACAGTTTTATCAATTCTTGAGAATATTGAAAAACTTTTTTCCACTTTTTGTAAAATATTTTATGTTCCGTTGCATAACTATGTACATGTTCGTCAACCTGAAAAGAATGTAATTATTGCTATAGAAATTGTCCTGGCTTTATCTCCTCACAGATTTGGTGTGATGTTATGGTCACATTTCTCTGTCATCCGATAGGCCGGTTTGCAAGTTAGTTTTTAAACGGAGTCGAAACATTTCAGGGTTCATTACTCTTCCTCGAAACAAAGGCTCCGGTGGCCGAATTCCTGCGTGCTTTCAGGAGGGGCTCGGGTTTCTCTGCTCCCAGAGTCCGGAACAGCTGTTTCACACACTTTAGTTCGAGCACCCACCTTGAGAGGCTCGGTGGAGCTGACCTCAGATCAGCCACCGTGCGCCTCTCCGCTGGAGGAAGTGTGGGCGGGGCTAAAGTCCGACGGCAGAGTGCGCGCTGGAAACTCAAGAAACTTTTCCACGAGAACGCGTGTGTGGTCGCGTTTTTAGCGTCGAGCGTAGTTTGGGTTTCGTACCTGTGTGGGGAAATACCCGCAGCAGTCTGTTTAAAAACAACCTCGGTTTCCCATAATACAGTGAAATGCCGGGTTTATGGAAGAACCTAAGAAAATGATAGCCTTTGGAACATAATTGGTCTTGTATATTGGGGATGTACTTTAACGTTATTTATGCTGCTTTCAGCAAACCGAAGATGTTGCTTGTCTAATAGTTATATATGTTGGCTTTTTTGTGAATTATATAAAATGCTTTAAACAAAAGATTGTTTAAATTAATAGTTCAATTCAAGATTATTTGTATAGCGTTTTTTACCATGCAATCGTTGCTATGCATCTTTACAGGACATTAAATTTCTACAATATATTTATACATTGCAGAAACTTAATATATTTAACTTATGGCAAAATTTAGTTAATTCTGTATACTGTCTGAGGGTTGGCTTCCTTTGAGTGGTTGGCATCATCTCTTCTCAGGTGTTTGGTCATCTCAGATCATTTAAGGGTTGTATCCTGATTCCTGACTGAAGCTTGTGTAATTCCTAGTTACAGAAACCGAGATAAAAATAGAGACATAATTAGCATAGCTGTTGTTCCATCCAAGCAAAAATAATTTGTTCAACAAGCTAAAGCATAATGTGCGTTTGATCAGATATAACTGCAGTACAAGATTGTGAGATGCATTATATGAATGCTTGGCTAAAGAGATGTGTCTTTAATCTAGATTTAAACAGAGAGAGTATGTCTGAACCCTGAATATTATCAGGAAGGCTATTCCAGAGTTTGGGAGCCAAATATGAAAAAGTTATACCTCCTTTAGTGGACTTTGCTATCCTAGGTACTACCAAGAGTCCAGAGTTTTGCGACCTTAGGGAGCTGGTTGGATTGTAGCGTGATAGAAGATTAGTTTGGTACACAGGAGCTAAATCATTTAGGGCCTTATAGGCAAGTAATAATATGTTGTAACCATTTACTCACAAACAAAACTTGTCACTCACTCTTATGTTTCAAACGTGTATGACATTGCCAAAAGTAGTATATTCACTTTCATTGTTCATTGTATTAGGAAAAAAAATCTGTGGAATTTAATATATAAGAAATAGTTAGCATTCTTTGTGTGAGCGAGGCTGTCAGTTCTGTTTCTGTTTCAAATCTGTTATTTTGTGTCATTAGCAAATATTTTGTTTTTGGCATCAACAAAGGAGTTGTAATGAAATAAATAGTCTTAAAGGGTCAAGTCACCTTTATTTGTATAGCGCCTTTAACAATACAAAGTGTGTCAAAGCAACTGCACAATATCAAAATACGAAAATAGTGTGTCTATGTAATATGACAAGATTAAACACTCTATTTTCAGCTGAAGGTATTTCATTATTTAATTTCCATTTCCAGCATTTTATTAGCCACAGATGCTGGAAATGCTGTAGCTTTGATTTTATTAGATCTCAGCTCTGCTTTTGACTTGGGTAATCATAACATGCATGTCTCTCATCTAAAAAAAAATAACATTGGTCTGAGAGGCACTCCGTTAGAATTAGGGATGGGTATCATTAAGGTTTTAACGGTACTACTACTTTTATCGATACTGCTTATCGGTCCGGTACTTTAACGGTATTCTTATCGGTACTTTTTGTTATTTATATATATACATACATATATACATACACATATATGTATGAAATATATATTTCTATGATAGATTAGCAGCTTAATTAACATGGCTTTATATTCTGAAATGTTAAATAAATATTTCATTAAATAAATATTAAACATAAATTTGTAAATGCACCAGTGTGCAGGCATTTTTAGTGTTTTATATACATAAGATAAGATAGAGTAAGAACATGAACAAAGAAACAAAGTTAAACAAACTGACAAATATACCATTTGTCATACCATAAAACAAATGTACAAATGTAAAATAACACAGTGCTTTCATTTATCTATGATGGTCTACTAACATTAATGTTCAGGTAAATAATAGCTACAAAATAAATCTAAAAGTGATCAAATGTAAATTAACTCTGCAGAGTTTTCACTGTATATATTGATAGATTAATGCTTATTAAAGCTATTACTTTATTCAGATTAAGGGCTGTGAGTGATTTTCTCTGTGTTTTGTTCTTTGATTAACATTGAAGAAGCTCCAATCTGTCACTGAGACAAAATATTGACACACAATTTTCTCCCAACTGTTCTCGTTCACTTTAAGATATAAACTGTGTTTAAGTGAATACTCTCCAAGCCGGCCGTTTTTACATGCTTTGTGTGTATTTGATCGTTTGGACGCGCCCGAAGCTCAAAGTGTACTTTGCTTGTCTGTTTTGAGCGCGCCGCCGCACGCACACACACACACAGCCGCAAACACACACACACACACACACCACACACTTCAGCCTGAGGAACAGCATCTCTCGTGCGGATTGTACTTTCAACATTTTATTATCAAACATGTCCAGCAATTTAGTAACTGTAAAGACGGCATTTTACAACAATCGACAGACGATTGATCTGATTCTGATGTTAAGTTTTGGTCAGGGAGGAACGAATGCGCGCCGCTGTGAAGAGAATATATATATAAATTAATTACCTTTTGGGGTTGATTTTTCAAGAAATATGGCATTTCTTTCCACATATATGGTGATGATATACAGTTGTATCTTTCTTTTAAACCAAATGGAGTAAATGCACTAGGAGATCTATGTATCCAGGAACAAAAAATATGGCTTACAGAAAATGTTCTGATGTTAAATGAAAGTAAAACCGTAGTAATTCTATTTGGACCCAGTGATGCTTTTAATGCTAGTAATTATAACCGTGGTAATTTGCATCGGTGGGTTACTTCTTGTGCAAAAAACGTAGGTTTTCGGTTTGATTCGGGTTTGACAAATAGATAAATGGTGTAGTTAAGTCGTGTTTCTTCTATCTTTGTTGCCTGGCTAAAGTGAAATCGTTCTTATCAACAAAGAATTAAAAAAGTAATGCATTTGTTATTACTCATTTGGACTATTGCAATTCGCTTTATTATGGGCTAAATTGTTAATCTATGAAGCGGTTGCAACTGTTCTCAAATGCAGCAGCCAGGCTCCTGACTGGAACTCGCAAATATGAGCATATTTCTCCTGTTTTGATTGCATTGCAGTGGTTGCCGATAAAATTGAGAGTTGAATTTAAAATACTAAATCTGTTTTTTAAATCACTAAATAGTCTTGCACCGGTTTATCTCACGGAGTTGTTGCTTTCACACAAACCAGTGAGATCACTAAGGTTGGTGCATTTAAAAATGCTATCTGTTCCTAGGACCAGACTGAACTCTTTGGAACAATCTCCCTGTAGCTATCCGAACTGCACCTTTATATACTTTTGAAATCTATGCTTAAATCTTATTTATTTGAAAAATGTATGATGGGTTAAAATATTTTTTTTATTGTGCTGTTCTACTGTTTTTTGTATATTGTTTATATCTTGATTGCTGTTTTGTTTTCAATTTCCTGTACAGCACTTTGGTCAACCTTTTTGATTGTTTTAAAATGTGCTGTATAAAGAAAGAAAGAATTCAGTGATGGCATCGTCCAGCTCAGTTCACTTTAAATGGTATCTGTGCAATCAAGTCGACGATATCGCTGGAAATGAAGTGTCCCCAACTGCTGCAAGCCAGAGGCTTGGACATGATACAGGAACCAAAACTCCATCGGTGACAGAATGGAGAAAAAACCTTGGGAGAAAGGCTGTATAGGTCGTTTCTAGTTGCTGATCCACCATCTGATTTGGATGCGGACTGGATCTGGTGACTGCAGTGACCATCTGGACTGGATTCGGACCGGATCTACTGGATTTACTTACATTTCACTGCTGATTATATTTTGCATAATTGTGTATGTGACAAAAAAAAACTTGGATCGGGTGGCTACGTTAAATTCGGAATAAGAAAGAAACGGACTAATATTAGCGTAGATGTTAATCTTCTTATGATGTAGCAAGTACATTATGTGTTTTAGGAAGTGTTCCCGGTTCCGGTTGACCTAATTAATGCAGCCTAACAATCCTTTAACGGATTTGAAAATTAGAAGTATATTAGTGTGCTATGTGTATGCCAAGTTAAAGAGATGGGTCTTTAATCTAGATTTAAACTGACCGAGTGTGTCTGCCTCCCGAACAGTGTTCGGTAGATTGTTCCAATCCACCCAAAACTACCAGAGAACCACTTGAATGGCTATTGTAAATAGTGATGTAAAACGATTAATCACATCCAAAATAAAAGTTTTTGTGCTCATAATATTTGTATGTGTACTGTGTATATTTATGTACACTTAAATACAAACACATACCGTGTATGGAAAGTCGTGGCCTAATGGTTAGAGAGTCTGACTCAGAATCCAAAAGGTTGTGAGTTCAAGTCTCGGGCTGGGAGGAATTGTGGGGGGAGTGAATGGTCATGGGTCATATATATATATATATATATATATTATATTAACTTTATATTTTTGTTAAATATATACAAGCATGTGTGTGTATTTAGATATACACAGTAAACACACACATTATGTAAATTGCCGTTTATTTTGGATGTGATTATTCATTTGACTGCACTAATTGTAAACTGCTTTGCTTGCACCAGCCCTGTGCTGCAACAGTTCAGCTTGTGTTAACATGATACAGTGAATAAACCTTAAACGAGACCATCAAGAGAGCAAATCATGACGGCCTTCCTTTACTTTGAAGGTTCAGTTTCCAAATCCGTCCCATAATTACATAGTGATTCATCTGAACGTCCTCCTTCCGTGCGCCTGTATGGAATGCTGACCGGTGCCACAAGGAAAACTCTGTAAGTTCGTGTCTGACTCCGTTCAGTGTTTATTGTCTGGTAATTTAATTCCAGTTCAGTCTCACCGCTGAGTAGGACTACACATGCATTTTGCATAAACTACCACAGCTGCCTCTTTTTGCTCTCAAATCATCTCTCTGCCTTTACATGCACCTTTTAAAAGCCTAATTTATTAACATTGGCACAGTTTCACAGCAATGTATTTCCCGCTAGCAGGGTCTTTCAGTGCAGGCCTGTATTTGAAGTGATGTGTCATGCAGAGTCAGACATACGCACACGCACACACACACAGGAAAGGAATGTCCAGCGTTGACTGCAGGATGTTATCATAGGCAAGGTTTTCTGTAAATACCTGTATATAAAAGCAGCTCTTGATGTTTTAATTTGGAGGTCATGTCAAAATATTCTGCTACGGTAGTGCTTTACAGGTAATTCTTTTCAGAGATATTTTTTGAGTGCGAGTAAAAATTTGAAGTGGTCGCACACTGATCACGTTAAGAGGTGCTTTCACGTGAGTGCTTTGTGGTAGAGAGCCTGGCTTTACGTGAGTGCTTTGTGGGTAGAGCCTGGTTTACATTCGCCGTGTCAGCATGAGCACTCCAGTTTATACTCACCGCGTCAGCACGAGTGCAAAGGTGCACGCAGCAGACTGAGCACAACGGAGGATTTGGTTTTTAAACTAAAGTAAAACACCGCTTCTTAAACCAGAGAAGGTGAACATGTTGGTATTCTTGTAGAAAAAAAACATGCAAGTCCTGTCAGCGACAGCCAGTTTAATTTTACTTTTCATTTTGAAAAGCTCATCTTTACTGTTTACCTCATGTTACGCAATGGAGGCTTTCCTTAATTTTTTTAATATTATATATTTGAATCCTTAGTCAGTGTTTGTTAAACATTCTGTAATTTATTAGTCTGTATATAACAGCATGTGGTGTATAACATGCCTCGTCTAAAGGCCCGTACACACCGGGACGAATATCGGCACGCGTTATTCGACAGCATTTTCCATGCGTTTTTTGTGTTCACACCAAGCGATTTTCGCTGACGATGAGCTGAGTGAACATGCAAATTCATTCCCTGACATTAGATGGCGCTTAATGTAAAACAGAAATACCCCGGTACACAAGGTGGCGCTGCGCAACTTTATGCTTCTGACACTCGCTTGTCACTCAGAAGAAGAGAGCAAGTATTTACGCGCTTGTCAAAATCATACAAAGAAAACATGGATATTTCAAGCACCAGTAGCTCCAGCGATGAAGAAATGATTGTTCTGTTGCATGATTTCTTATTTCTTCCCGGCAGTGTAGACGTTACTTGGCATATATCTTCTTCGTCGTTACGTATGTATGTCTTTGTGTTTGAGCGCCCCCAAGTTGTGGTTTACTGTAACTTCAGCTGCTCCAGACACGTGAGCAAAAGCGACAATCTCATTGGTCGGATAGTTTTTGACGCGGCGTGTCAAACCAAAAAAACGAACCCGAGGCTTTTTTTTTTAAATGACGCTTTCACGCATGCCGTTTTTCGCGTAGGTGTGCACACTCACATTGGCGCCCTTTGTTTAGTCACGAGGCGTTAAACATCGGCGAATATGGCGTGCCAAATTTGTCCCGGTGTGTACGGGCCTTTAGTCGTTTTTGTTATTAGAGGTTATGTAAGCTAGTTTGTCATTGTAACATACGGTTTTATTGTTATGCTTTTCAATTAAGAACGGGTGTTTTCTCCGAGGAGGCAAGGGAGGCAGTGTCTCCTCCACTCAAAATTGGATAAGAAAATAATCGATTTTACATAAATAAAACCGCGCCAATATGACATTAAAAGTCTAAAATGTACTTGTTTTTATAAAGTAACACAGTCCAACAGCAACAGCCGCAGGTAAAGTTACAGCAGATGCTTACTCCCTTCGGTCCATTGACTTTCTACAGAGACCCCAAAGCATGTGGTGACTTTTCTGGAGGCTCATTGAGATGAATGAAGGAAACTATAATTGGATATGATCATTATGATTGGATGTGTTTGGTTCGTGCGATAAATCACGCCTTTTGTTTTCGTGAGTCTGCGCAGTAGTGTCATGAGGTGGAGCCGCGGAATCAAATTCCCACAAACCCAATCAGCCGTAATGACACGCCACATTTTTATAGCATCAAATTACTAGCTAAAATCAAATTTATCACAAAAATTAACAATTTAACATGTATCAGCGTGATAACAACTACCTTACATGACCAAAACCATATTTTGGAAAAAATTGTATTGGAAGGGCAATTTATTTTATTTTGACTGAAGTGCCAATCGTTTACATGGAGAGGGTGGGGTTTATGACCTGTACTGCAGCCAGCCACTAGGGGGTGATCAAAGAGCCTGCAGCTTCACTTTGAAGGTGACCATGGACCATGACCATGTTTGTGACCGCTTTTATGACGATGACTCAAATAAGTTGACTATTTAAAAAAACAGCGGAGCATCAGTTCACAAATAAAAAATGCAATGTGTATTTACAAGTGCATATAATGCGCCTTGTTGGCCGTGGCTATTTACGTTAACTCCGCCCACCAATGTGTGATTTATTATTAAAATTATAATTTTCACACTGTTATTACTGCATACTGTTTTATAATGTACTACAATACGGAGGTGCAGATAATTGCCACAGTTTGCAATAAATAGCAGAAAATCCAGCTGTAAACCGAATCTATAGCTATTTGCACGGTGTAAACACATTAAGTGTAACGGGACATTAATTATATATATATATATATATATATATATATATATATATATATATATATATATATATATATATATATATATATATATATATATATATATGTGTGTGTATGTATGTAACTTAACTGCCTCATTTTAAAACACCACCGCACGCCACTGATTAAGAAAAACAATGAATCCATCTGTTGCTTTAGTCTTAAAGTTAAAGGTGTAGATATAAGCAAAACTTGTCAAATGTGACACCAAGATTGCGAAATTGAAAGTGAAAGCGCACGAAAAAGGAATTCCTGTTCTCAAAAGTTTAATAAAAAATAATAATGATGAAAAAGAACAGGTTGAATGTTGAACACGTTCATTACCATATAACTATAAACTATGATAAAAGTTCATCAGCATGCATTGATTAATCAAATGTTGTATCAACAAAAAGAAATGCAACCAAATGATGTGCTCGTGCAGCCAACTGAGAAAGTTAGTTGCAAACGTGCGACCAGTGGGAAGAATGAGTCTAGAGCCCTGCTTTTGGTGACTGTGAAGGATGACACTGTGATTCTGCAGCTTCATCATAAAAGCGGTTCTCACTCAGCCGTATGTTCTCAGACAGCCTGGATGCTCATCCAGCTGAGAACTAGCACTTAACCTACTTACAGAGGATTTCAATTTAGCATAAGAGCTCTGGCCTGCATGTTACTTGAGTGGTGTTCTGATTCGCGCAGTCTCTGTACCCGTGACCATGGGACATCTATGGAAGTTCAATTCACTTGACCAATTTGTTCATTTGGAATAACCTGCAGTGTCCTCAAATGTCAGATTAGTATTCAGCAAATGTGCACTCATAATTTAAACAAGGCCTTTAATATCTAGCAAACATTAGAATTTTTTTACAAACCTTGAAGGATATCTGCATTGGCTATCCAAAAATCCATAATGGTCGAGCACTAGGTTTTGTTGTAAATAACTAAATTGTTCATGGTTGTAAAAGTTGCTCTGATTCCCTTTGCCTCATGATGCTCTTTGTATCAACGGCACCAAATTAATTATTAGGATGTTTGTTTGTAGTCGGGTCAACCACACTTATTGATGTTGCCTACTGTGAAGTTAAGTTGGAAACGAGCCTTTCGGTATCTTCCCATGTTGTCGCAGAATGTAATTTACATTTAACCCCGATATCATGACGCATATTGGGTCTTTTGAGGCTTGCAGGATGTGAAAGCTGATGTTCTTTGCTGCAGCAAGAAGACCGATTTAGTCAACGTTTCAGTTTCCAAGGCTTGTCCGCTTTCGCTATTTATTCTCTGAAATTGTCCCCTCAAGTCAATAAGGCTATTAATTAACATCTTTCTATGAAAGAGTTTAATCTGAAGCTGATTTATACTGAAAGATGCGTTGATTTAGACAGCGTATTTTTTTTTTTTTTTGCTTTTTTTGAGCCAATGGGATGTTAGACTCATTTCATTGATTTAATTGCAGCTTGGCGCACTGTAGTCCCATGCAGGAAGGAAGACTGGCCCTGAGGCAGACATGAGCAGTTTCCTATGGAAATAAAAATCGACTGCTCTGGTTTGAGGCCAGCGTGAGGAAACATATTTCACATTCTTAATGCTTGGCAGCTTTCGTTTCTTTGTGGCATCTTTTCATGCTCCTAAATGTGTCCTCTACCCCATGAACTGGCATCACTAGCCTCCCCGAGGTTTAGAGGTCATTATAGCACTGTGATTTAACGTCAGACACTTGCATGTTTTCTAGCAAATTCATATTGTCTGTTAATGCTTTATACACTACCATTCAAAGGTTTGGGTTCACTAAGAATTAGGGCTGGGCAATAAATCGATTTTATCGATTAACTCGAATGTATAGCTTGCGTTGATTTGTTTGAATGAAAATCGGTTTTCTCTTTAACATCCGCCGATGCTCCTGTAGTTCTAAATGGCTCAGCCCTCCCCCCGCACGTTTGCCATATGTTGGGCCGATAGACAATAGGTGTGTTCAACTTATAACTGAATTATCACTGTGACAACAACATACCACGAGAGCGATAAAATAGCAGACGGATCCTTATGCTTTCATATCACTCTCGCGTAGGGATGGGTATCGTTAAGGTTTTAACGGTACTACTACTCTTATCGATACTGCTTATCGATCCGGTGCTTTAACGGTATTCTTATCGGTACTTTTTGTTATTTATATATATACATACATATATATACATACATACATACATACATACACATATATGTATGAAATATATATTTCTATGATAGATTAGCAGCTTAATTAACATGGCTTTATATTCTGAAATGTTAAATAAATATTTCATTAAATAAATATAAAACATCAATTTGTAAATGCAGCAGTGTGCAGGCATTTTTTGTGTTTTATATACATAAGATAAGAGAGTAAGAACATGAACAAAGAAACATTTAAACAAACTGACAAATATACCATTTATTGTGTGTGTATTTGATCGTTTGGACGCGCCCGAAGCTTGGAGCGCGCCGCGCACGCACACACACACACACGCGCGCAAACACACGCACACACACACACTCGCACGCACACACACACACACACGCGCGCGCGCAAACACACACACGCACACACACTTCAGCCTGAGGAACAGCGTCTCGTGTGGATTGTACTTCCAACATTTCATTATCAAACATGTCCAGCAATTTAGTAACTGTAAAGACGGCATTTTACAACAATCGACAGACGATTGATCTGATTCTGATGTTAAGTTTTGGTCAGGGAGGAACGAATGCGCACCGCTGTGAAGAGAAGGAAGTTGTGTTAGAAGAAACACGCTATAATCTTTAGAAGCTAAAAAACATTAAATAAACTCAGTTTAATATAACAGCCACAGGCCTAAAGTGTAAGCATGTTTTAATGGTTAGTTCTCTTTTATCATAAACAGGGCTTATGTTGCGCATTTTGAACTCATCCACGTGAGCGATCACGCTTCTGATTTGGGAATAGCAAAAATGCATCATAGACAAGAGTTTGAATATTATTGCATATAAAAACAGCTGGTGACTCTGGCGGGATATGATTTGCAAGATAATGTGTGTATATATATATATATATATATATATATATATATATATATATATATATATAGCAATAATAAATGTGTGTGTTTTCTTAACTCCAGTACCGATAGCAGAACCGTTAACGTCCAGAGCTTATCGACTTGGTCTTTCATAATTTAGCCCCGAGACCGATTAAATACAATCCCTACTGCGGTACTTTGTCACACAGTGATCATTCTGCGCAGCGCTGCTTCGAGTCGAGCACATCTCAGGGTTTTTCCTGCATGGAGAATTATGAGGCAGCCGCCTCTACCAAATTTTGTGCCGCCTCTGGTTGACAACTCAGGCAGTGCAAGCATCACTGAACAGCATGCATTAGAGCTTTTAGTTCATGTTTGCAAAAATACAGATTTTTATGTTAACTTTGTATTTCTTTACACAGAATCATCATTTCTATTCAATATCCACTTATTTACGCGATCTGATGAGCATTAACTCGAATTACGTGATCACCTCCATATGAGTGAATGAAAGAGACGCACGGTTTCATTTACTACACATAGTGAAGCGTGCGCGTGATGTTCGCTGTGAAGTTGTTTTTATGCATTCAAATGATTGCTGCAACAAGGAATTTGGTAACAATAAAACACGGCGAAAGAAAATAAAACACCCACTTATGAAAGTGGAGAAAGATTTTCAAATTTCTTGAAGTCTTTAACGATCTAAAGTGATGTTTATGCTCACCTATAGCCTACTACAAAAGGGCCCCTTTTTATCTAAATGTTGTATTTAATTTAATGGTCAACCCTTTTTTTTTTTTTTTTATAAATGTAATGTTATAATTGTCATTTTCTTCAATCATATAATTACTATAACACTTATAATGTCGCTTGCCCATACCATGTTCTGAAAGGAAATGACATGTTTTTTGAGAATTCTTAAACTTGCGCTAGTGATGGCGAAGTGAAGCGTTCTGAACCAGTGAAGCTTTCAAACCAATTCTATCGGGAAAAGGTTAATTACTCGAAGCTTTTTAAAACAGTTCATGCTGTGGCCATCTAGTGCTCTTAAAAATGAATAACACCTTCCAAAGTGCTGTGATTCATTACAGCTGCTGGTTTCACATCTGGTTCTACAACTGATTCCTTGTTTTAATTTATTGTATAAAATAATGGCCATTGTTAAAGTCATTCATTTTTGTCGGTGTACTGCCACTAAAATAATTCAAATAAATCAAACATAAACTCATGAATTAAATCTGTGATCTGTCAATGTTAACTTTGCCTCAGTCCTTAGACTGTTATTTCATGGGCAAAGTTAATTTGACCATAATATATAAATTAGGATAAAAAGAAAATGCTAATGCATTATAATGTTATTATTTAAAGACAATGGCGCTGAGGTTTGCTTCGTTTGAAGCAGATACTGAAGCAGTCAAGTAGTTTTCAGTCGAAGCTTCGGACGTCATATATCACGTGCTTTTGGCAAAACTAATCAAGCTCCGATACAGCGCTTCAATGTGAGATGTTTCGTTTTTTGATACAAGCTTTGTAGCCTCGGTGTCAATCGTCACACTAACTCGCACTAGACTTGAGTCAGTCATAATATTCTTTGACAATATAAGTTCTTTAATAATTTATCGCTTAATTTTCAGCAGCCATTACTCCAGTTTTCAGCTTCATCACAGAAAATCACATTTTAAAATGGCTTAAAATAAGACTTTTTATTATGCTATTACATGGATCACAATTTAATAAATGCAGTGTTCGTAAGCATAAGAGACTATACAACCATTACAGATGTTTACTCACCCAAGGTTTTGGTCAATTAAAAACCATACATTTTTTCCTGCTCTACCATTCTTTAAATACCAGTTAAAGCACAGAATAATGCTCTCAGCATCCGGTCACGTAAAAGCCTCTTGGAAAAGTCGCAGTCATTTACACTTAAGCATCTTGCAACGTGAAGGTTGCATTTTGTGACCGTGTCAAGTAAAAATAGCCCATATTCTTAATGTCTTGAAGTCCCCGTGTTCTGTTCAGTTGTTGCACTCCATCAAATTGCTTTTGAACAAGAATGTGTCTTGTGTAAATACCCCAAGAAAAGGTCTGTTTTATTTTTTTTGTATTTTAAATAATTAATGCTTAGTTGTAAATAGTCTAGTTGGTGGTTTAGTTATTTACTTAATGCACTTTTGTATACTTGTAATCATTTCCTTTCTGTGTGGCCCTACAGGTTAGGCATTGTTTTTCAGTTACTTGCAAATTACGCTATCTGTTTCTGTAGTGATCTAAACCCCCCCCAGGGGCATTGTCATTTCAGCTCAAATCACCTTTAAGTGGCTGATTATTTATAACCTAAACAGACAATTTGGTTACACTTTTATTGTGAAACTTAATGCTTGTTTTCTTTTTCTTGAAATTTGGGTCTATCCCATTATCCCAGAATAATGGGATTTAACCTATAGTGAAGTTTGCTGCTTTAATGGCAAAACAGGTAAATCTGATTTTATTAAGTTAAGATCCAAATAAACAGTTTAAGATCAGTGTTGGTTTCGTGTCCTCAGGCTGTTTAGAACCAGATAATTTGTGGTGCTTGATGCTGTATTGTTCTCATAAGCTTTGTATAAATGAAGCTGACTAACCCCTCAGCATGTTTTTACTGGCATTGCCAAGATGACTCTCGACTTCTCGCGTGACACCCTACAGACTAAATGAGGGGAGTTTCCCACAGTTAACACTACCTTTAGGGTCTGTAATGTAGATTAAAGCCTCTTTCTCACTTTTAAAACTGCTGGTGTCTGAGGAGAATAGCCAAATGTTGCTGCTAATTTGTAAAATGGAGCTCTTTCTTGACATTTCTATGCTTGACAGGTTCTGTTATGTAGTTTTATTTTTGTCCTTATCGGTTTTATTTATTTTCTACAGGTTTGGACGTCACTCAGGCTGAGGGATTGACGCAACGATGGCTACTCAGTGTGAGTAATTTTCTAAGTTAACCTATCAGTTTATCAGCATGTTTGTCCAATGACTGTTGCTTGACGCAGACAAACACAGATGAGCTGATAAGGAACAGGTTTATTTACTGAGTCATTTCGGTTAACCCTCACAGACCCAGCTACGGAATTGCTTTTGGAATTGCAGTAGCATTTCCAAATTTAGCGTTTATAGGGTCATGAAACCCTAAAACACATATTTTTGAGGTGTTAACATATATGAACAGGTTGCAAATCAGTGAAAACAACAATATCACTGATTAGGTCTATTTTTGGGAGCAATTAGTTTTTTCTGCTTCAAAACAAGTTGAGCCTACATCACGAAAAGTGACGTAGATGCATTAATCTGGAGTGGTGATTGGCTGTCATGACGGAGTACGCATCTACGTCATCAGTTTTCTGAGCTGTTACGCCCCGTCTAGGGAAGAAGCACAACATGAAAAGACTAACACGAACTGAAAGATTTTCAACAACAATGTTTATTGGGAGTTTAAGTTCAAGAGCCAACAAGGCCAAAATAACAAACAAAATGTTCTGGGTTTTAAACCTCTACCTTGCCTAACCAAAAATAAAATTCACTACCCTAACTTCCTAACACCAAAACAGAGAACAAAAGTATTCACAAACAAAAACGGCATCAGACTCCCTACTATCCCAATTTAGTATTTACAATATTTTCAAAACTATTTACACAGCCAAGCAAAACCAAGTTTAGAGGGCAATCCAAAAATCAGTGTCGAACAGGCAAATGGGTCAAATAAACCAGTATATCTTTGATACAAACAAACACAAAGCAAACAGTACTCACAACTCTCTAAATACAACCTCTCACTAAAACTCTGCACTATACAAAACTAACTGCTCGGATCACAAGATGGCAAAACATTGCCCCTGAGGAAGTGATGTCGTGACTTTTAAAGTTCTGTAGACCAATCAGGAGACGGGAACAATCAGCCTGCAGGAGCCAATCGGATGGCTTTCCCTAGGGAGAGCAGAAACAGACAGCCCCAACACAGCAGAGTAAACAGAACAACCACAGGGTTGTAACAGAACTATTCTCAGTATTCATGAGAATGAACTCTTACCATTAATCACTGTGCTGTATGATGTATGAGGTCATCTTGCAGCGGAGAATTTAAATCTCATGAAGCTTCGTGCTGTCAGTTCATTTCTGTGAATATGACCGCAAAAATATTTAATGACATCACGTGGAACGCGCAAAAGAGAGCGGTTTCTGCGCGGAAAGCCAAGATGGGTTTAATAACACTCACTGCCCAGATCATAGTTCATATCCGGACCAGAACAAGCATTTGAGTTTGGGATGTTCATTTCGATAATTTTTCCTAACCGACTCTCATTAACCGATTATTAACCGTTAACCGACAAGAATATTTTAAATTAGAACTGAATTAAGAACTTAGAATAAGTATCTGTGACCCGTAAAAAATACTAACATTTGTTTTCCTGGGATTAATTTATACATGCGCAAAAAGCAGCAAACAACAGAATATGAGGATTCACAAGATCATATATCATATCACATCACGCACCTGCAGCACTTCTGCCAGCGGAGAAAAATATTATAAAGCTAGGTGCTATATATTATGACGAATAAATGGGCCTATGCTAGAAATATATTTTAACTTAAATAATAATTTAAGAAAAAGTGCAACAAGCAGCCTACTCTAAAAAATCCTGGGTTGATTTTTTTTTTTTTTTTTTTTTTATTATCCAAATGCTGGGTTGATGGTATTTTTTTTTAGGTTATTTTATTTATATAACCCAATGTTTGGGTAGTTTTTTAGTGTTACACGGATCCGAGTAACCCAGGGGTTGGGTTATTTATCGCAGGGATTTTGTGTCGACTTTGGGAGAGAGCAGTTCTAAGCACCATCGAATTGAATAATTTCTTTGATAAATACAGGTTTGTGTACATTTAATTGTATTGATAAAATCGTTTCTGTGCTGTATATCATTCAATTTTATGCAGAGCAACATACTAGGCGCACGGTGTGAATCACTAAACCAGTGGTTCTCAACCCACAGCCCGCATGCGCCCCGTCACAAATCCAAATGTGGCCCACCATGCTGAATGTTAGTCTGATGAAGAGTCTGATGCTTTGCATAAAATAAACTATTATATTTATAAAGACACAGAATACAAATACTTTGGATGTTAAAATATGTCCTCTGAGCTGTTTACGGTTTGTTTTTGGGCAGACTATGAAGGCAATCGCAGTACATTTCGTCCATGAGTGAAACACAGGGCGGCGGTCTTATCCGTGATCAGTTCCCCGAACACGACTCCAGTTCAGGTGCTAGATACAGCTCCGTTACGGTCGAAACAGAATTACAGAGTGGTCGATTTTCTCATGAATTAAGTCTGTTTAAGGTTTAATCTTTACATCTAATGTTTGTTAAATGAGATTAAATAGGCAATGTGTATAGCTTACATAAAAACGAGATAAACAATTCTGTAAATGAGAAATAAAGGAAGCTATGTAAACCAGTAGTTCTGTAGTATTTTACAAAAGTTTAGAGGATTTAAGTTAATCTGTAAACATTCTCAACCCAATTTACTGGGTAAAATTAACCCCAAATGTGTTCTGTCCTAGATTTACCCAGCCTAACTCTAACCCAATTTGGGTTGTTTTTAACCCAGTGTTTTTTAGAATATGCAGCGTTTCAGTTCATTTTTGTGCTGCGGAAAGGAACCCAGGCGGCAGAAAGCGACATCTTATTTTACCAAAAGCAAAAAAAAATTCCAATTACCTTCATTACTAAGAGGAGTAGTTGCTTCCACTGTTAGAAGGGGGAAAAAATCAAGTAATTTCTCCAGCGCTGCATGCACGCACACATTTAAGCATTCTACCTTGACAATACAGCCTGTTAATTTATCATTATAAAAAAACAACCGGTCAAACATACGGAAAAAAACACACTGCTCAGTTTAAATATGTAGTAAAATCTGTACCGTTAAGCGTCATCACCGTACCGCCGTGAAGTTATGCAAAATATTTAGTTTTATGTGGATATTGGAACATGAGTGAAGTAGGCCTACATAAAAGGTAAATAATATTTTGATGCATTCAAATACATTGGGAATACAGAAAAAATTATTTTGTCGAACGAGAGACACAACATTGGTTTCAGTTTCATTTTAGCCTAAATTCGTTTTTTTTGTCGTTTATAGCTATAGCTTCTTATATTTTTAATTCTTGTTCTTTTCTAAATAGCCTACTGTTAATTGAAAGGATTTGTTGTGCAGTGAGGGGAACTAAAATAGCCTAGCTATGTTTACAGTGTTTATTATAATGTTTGTAGCCTAATTCGTTTTTCTCGCTCTCTAAAAAGGTTTTTTTTTTATACGCGTAGCTTATTTTAACCATGCAGCAAACCTTTTAAAATATTTTGATAAATTACTGAAAAAAATAAGTGACTTTAAACCGTTTAACTAATTGTATTAATCGGTGAATTCTAGATAGATATATCTATCTATCTCGTTTATTGTGATGTCACTAAATACATTGTTTAAGTAATACCTTTTCATCATTTGAGTGAGTGCTATCTTTATACGCCGCCCACCACGGGGCGTGAAGGAGAGACAGAACAACCAGCCAGGACAAAACCAGGAGCTCGTTCCTAAATGAGGGACTACATCTGTAGCATGGTCACGCTTTAAGCACTGCAGTTAACAAAAACGATTTTAAGCCGTTGAAACTCAAACAACAGACCTATATGCATGCGCCGTCTCTTTCTATGTGAGAGGAGAGCGCTTTTTCTTTTTTGCCGACTTTAAACAATTACATAAACACATTTATATGCATCAGAATCCCCGTCTTTGCAAGTATCCTCATAAACACAGCGATTTAGGTCTTAAGAGATAGTAAACGGCAGAAAGAGAAAACGCAATGTAACGGTGTATTAGATCCGGACTTTGGTCTTAAAGGGGAAGCTGTCCAATATTCGTTCATGTTAAATCACAGCACACTGCTAGAAAATCTCTCACTGCTCTTGACTAAATCACTTTTGTTACTTTAATGAGAATAAATAAAAATATAAAAATAATTTATAGTATGTATAGAATCTATACATAATACACGTATGAATTATATCTATCATAGATAGATAGATATAATTAACACAGTGAAGACTAATTAATTTACACTATGTAGCGTTTTTATTTATTGTAGTTTTTGCCCTATTGCTTGCAATTAGTTTCTTAACCTCACTGATAAATAAACAGTCAGTGATGAAATAAGGATGAGGTTTTTTTCTCTCTCTCTTTAGGGTTGTATTAGTTTGTTGACATTGGTGAAAAGGATTATGAAAATTCTATGGTATCAAAGATTTTAATATAATAACCTTTTTAACACTATATATATATATATATATATATATATGTTATCATGATATAAAATTGGTCATATCGTGATATAAGATTTTGGTCATATTACCCACCCCTAATTCTTATCGGTCAGTTAAACAGTTAAAATGAACATCCCTAGTTTGAGTATGTTTCATATTCTCTCGCGCTCCAAACATGAACCAGCACCATGCACATGTCTTCAAATGAAATATGCGTGAATAAGGGTGCTGATACAGCGGTACGTCTGATCATGAACGCGGATTAATGTGATACACAGTAAACAATGATATAGACTGCCAATGCAAAGAAGAGTTAAAGTAACTATGCCTTTATTCTTCGTTTTAAATCTATTTTAATATTCATCTGTATATAATGAGTGTTGTTGGACTGTGTTTTATTGGTTGTTTCTCACCTCTTTCCACCCACTTTTCCAAAGTTTTACTGGGTCATCTCTGATGTCTCTTTCAGATCTAAGGTGTGAAAGACCAGTGCTGAAACAGGGGTTTCATGACCCTTTAAAATGAAGATTTCAGATGGGTTTTTTTGCATTTAGTTATTAGTTCATTTCAGACTAGAAGTCCTAATTGTAATGGTGTAGAACTTATTCATGAATATATAGCCTTTGCTGATATAGCAATAAAAAATAGCGGCAATGCTTTAATAGATGTCACTGCAGCTGCAGGTGTTGAAATATGCAATATCTTATCTGAAAATTCAATGAGGCGTAGGAATATTGCATGATCATTTGACTTCAGAGTAGATCCAAAAATGTCTTTAAATTAATGTCTGACATTGATGTCTTATGTCCTGTAGCTGACCTTATGGAGCTTGATATGGCCATGGAACAGGATCGTAAAGCCGCTGTGAGTCACTGGCAGCAACAGTCCTACCTGGATTCAGGTATTCACTCTGGAGCCACCACCACAGCGCCATCTCTGTCAGGCAAAGGCAACCCTGAGGAGGAGGATCTGGACAACCAGGTGCTCTTTGAGTGGGAGCAGGGCTTCAACCAGCCCTTCACACCTGAGCAGGTGACAGGTATGTGACAGTATTTGCTTCCAACACATTATGCTTGTATTAGGAAAAAATGGAATCCCTCTTACTGGATATTCTCAGGCTTGCTCTTTTCCTGTCTGCTGCATATCTGGTTAATCACAGCGTGTCCGTGCTGCCATGTTTCCTGAGACTCTCGATGAGGGCATGCAGATTACTTCGACCCAGTTTGAATCTGCCCACCCCACCAACGTGCAGCGGCTGGCCGAGCCTTCCCAAATGCTCAAACATGCCGTTGTAAATCTCATTAACTACCAGGATGATGCTGAACTGGCCACCAGAGCAATCCCTGAGCTCACCAAACTTCTCAACGATGAGGACCAGGTTAGAAATGTCCCATACTTAATCAAGTCAAGTCATGTTGAGCTTTATTGTCATTCCGCTACATGTGGGTACACACAGTGGAATGAAACATCGTGCCTCACAGGACCACGGTGCTACATAAATACAGGCATACAACAATGAAGTAAAAAAGAACACTATAAACCCTATACACAACTAATCTCCTAACAGATTTTGACTATACTATATAAATAAATGTTAAATGTTACCCTATACGTAGACTAAAAAAGACAAACTATACAAGCTGTACGAATGCTTCAAATGAATACTGTACATGTGCAGAGAGAAACGTCGTAAGTCAAGCCGCTGGCTGGTGAACTGTGTAAGGTGATTTGTAGTGCATGAGCATGTAAACATACATATACTATTGAGTCTTTTGTGAGATTATGTACACACAGTAATGTGTGAAAAGTGTCTAGTGCGAATACAGGAGTGTTACGACAGGTGGTTTGTACAGGCCCACTCACCTGTGTGTAGCACACTTCAAATTGCACAAAAAGTTTCAGATTTTTGTGATTTGGGGGGGGGGGTGATGGTCAATGTTTCAGGAGGTAGAGGGTTTGTATAGGGTTTCAGAGAGGGACGGGGAAATTTGAGTTCAGGGCTCTTGCAGCCTGGGAGAAAAAGTTGTTGAGCAGTCTGGCGGAGCGGGCTCTGATGCTCCAGAACTGTCTTCCTGATGGTAGGAGCTGGAAGAGACTGTGGGAGGAATGGGTGGGGTCCTTCACGATACTGGTAGCTTTACTGGGGCATTGTGCATGGAAAATGTCCAGGATGGAGGGGAGAGGGGCACCGATGATCTTTGCAGCTGTGTTCACTGTCCGCTAGAGGAGCTTGCAGTCTGCTGCACTACAGATTTATGCTTGTTAAGCTGTCCAAATTGTGATTTCCTTTGACAAGACTTGCTTTCCTGCTTCAGGGAACATTTATTTGCAGCTGAAGCTAAAAATGGAAGATCTTTTAGCAAAAAGAACCTTCATTAAGATTATTTTTAGCCATATAGTGACTTCAAGTTTGAAGCAATGTCAGTTCTGTCTGAATCACCTTAAGTTTTGCTTTTGGATGTTGTCATTTGTGTACGGTAGTGGTTTTCTGTTTGCAGATCTGAGATTGGTAGAGAAAATTACTAGTTTGAAGTGACCCTTGAAAGATTTCTGCATCTGACAAGCAAATTAGTCACTTTACTCCAGATTTCTCTTGTTGATCAGTCTCTGTAGTTGCACTGCAAAATGACAAGTAGCCAAGCAATTTCAAATCTGCTCCATCTGGCGTACGTTTATCATTCACTCTTCCTGCCCAGGTGGTGGTGAACAAAGCCGCAGTGATGGTGCACCAGCTCTCCAAGAAAGAGGCCTCTCGCCACGCCATCATGCGCTCGCCCCAGATGGTGTCGGCCATCGTGAGGACCATGCAGAACACCAATGATATAGAGACTGCCCGTTGTACTGCTGGCACCTTACACAACCTGTCTCATCACAGAGAGGGCCTCCTCGCCATCTTTAAGTCAGGAGGAATCCCTGCCCTCGTCAAGATGCTGGGGTAAGAGCAACAAAGCAGAAAAGCTGATGCACAAATGCTTTAGTCTTTAATAACAACATTTGACCATGACGCTGAAGGTTTAATCCTTTCTTGTGGTGTCCTACTTGTACTGGTTCTCCACTAAATGGATATTACATGATCGGTTTTCCAGGTCCCCGTTGATAGTGTGCTGTTTTATGCCATCACCACCCTCCACAACCTCCTGCTCCATCAGGAAGGTGCTAAAATGGCTGTCCGTCTAGCTGGGGGACTTCAGAAGATGGTGGCCCTGCTCAACAAAACCAATGTCAAATTCCTTGCCATCACTACAGACTGCTTACAGATCCTGGCATACGGCAACCAGGAGAGCAAGGTACATATATTGCATGCATTGGTCTTGCTAATAGATGTACTCATGATAATTTGGATGTACTCATGATAGCTCAACTCTTGCCTTCCACAGTTGATCATCCTGGCCAGTGGAGGACCTCAAGCTCTGGTCAACATCATGAGAACATACACCTATGAGAAACTACTCTGGACCACAAGTCGTGTGCTGAAGGTGTTGTCTGTGTGCTCCAGCAACAAACCCGCCATTGTTGAGGCTGGTAAGTTACATTTCTGCTTGTGCCAATTGAGCATGCGTTCATGTATGTTACATCAGGGTCTCATCTTGCGCTTCTGTGCATTTCAGGTGGTATGCAGGCTCTTGGTCTTCACTTGACGGATCCCAGTCAGCGTCTGGTTCAAAACTGCCTGTGGACTCTCAGAAACTTGTCAGATGCTGCCACCAAGCAGGTGAATTCATGCAAACCATTAATGGTTTGGTTTGATGTTATGAATATTTGAACAACTTTTATTAAAGTCAAATTTTTCTTTGTAGGAAGGGATGGAAGGACTTCTTGGCACTCTGGTTCAGCTTCTTGCTTCAGATGACATCAATGTGGTCACATGTGCCGCTGGCATACTCTCCAACCTCACGTGTAACAACTACAAGAACAAGATGATGGTTTGCCAGGTGGGTGGAATCGAGGCCCTGGTCCGTACTGTTCTCAGAGCTGGTGACAGAGAGGACATCACCGAACCTGCTGTTTGTGCGCTACGCCATCTAACATCCAGACACCAAGATGCTGAGATGGCCCAGAATGCAGTGCGTCTTCACTACGGCCTGCCAGTAGTGGTCAAACTGCTGCACCCACCCTCACACTGGCCGTTAATTAAGGTATGTGGCCAATTTTTCAGCGCATGAGCTTTTGAAATATTGCACATTCTAACGAGTCTTCCCACATCCTTCTAGGCCACAGTTGGTCTGATCCGTAATCTGGCGCTATGCCCAGCCAATCACGCGCCACTCCGCGAGCAGGGTGCGATTCCCCGGTTGGTCCAATTGCTGGTGAGGGCACACCAGGACACCCAAAGGCGCACTTCAATGGGTGGCACACAGCAACAGTTTGTGGTGAGTTAAGTTTGGGTTTTGTAGGCATTTTCTGTACTTGTGGAAAATTTAATTGACACTAATTGTCTGATTGTAATATTCAGGAGGGAGTTCGTATGGAGGAGATTGTAGAAGGCTGTACTGGAGCACTTCACATCCTGGCCAGAGACGTACACAACAGAATTGTCATCAGGGGGCTCAACACCATCCCCTTATTCGTACAAGTATGTCTAACTTGCTGATTGCCTACGTTCACACAATCTACGTGCAAGATGGCTGCCATTCGTGATCTCGTAAACCATGAGTTTCTTAAAGTGTTTCTTGTTCTGTAGCTGCTGTATTCTCCTATTGAGAACATCCAGCGGGTAGCGGCAGGAGTGTTGTGTGAGCTGGCTCAGGATAAGGAGGCAGCAGAGGCCATTGAGGCAGAAGGAGCTACGGCTCCTCTCACAGAGCTTCTGCACTCCAGGAACGAGGGAGTGGGTGAGTGACTGCCCCTTATTGACAGATACCATACAGCATTACAACAAAAAATTCTCAATATCAGTGGACCCATCTTTCCAATTTCTTTCTTTGGTGTGGATTGTATTACCAGCTAAAGGTTGGAATGGGTCTAGGAAACACACAAGCTTTCCATTAATCTTGAATCTCTCTTGTGTGTACTTATCTCTATATAGCCACATACGCTGCAGCAGTTCTGTTCCGCATGTCTGAGGATAAGCCTCAGGACTACAAGAAACGTCTTTCTGTGGAACTTACCAGCTCTCTTTTCAGAACAGAGCCCATGGCCTGGAACGAGGTACAAACATTAATCTGCTCTCAGATGAAGACCATTAATGCTCTATGAATCTACTTTATAAACCAAAACTGTTTTTTTGTCTTAGACTGCTGACCTAGGCCTTGATATTGGTGTTCAGGGAGATCTTGGATACAGACCAGATGGTAAGACATTTTTATTTATTCTTTTTTAATTTATAAATGTTTAAATAAATATATAAATTATATATGTACACACACAAATAATCTTGAAGTGTGTGTAAATGAACGAACAAACAAAAAAAATTTGTATTTAGAGTTTTATTTCAACAAGACTAACAATCTCTCATCCTTCTTAGACCCCAGCTATCGTTCTTTCCACTCTGGCTACGGTCAGGATGGTCTGGGTATGGATGGCATGCTGGAGCACGAGATAGGAGGCCACCATCCTGGAGCAGAGTACCCTGTAGAGGGATTGCCCGACTTGGGCCATGCTCAGGACCTGATGGATGGCCTACCCCCTACAGACTCCAATCAGCTGGCCTGGTTCGACACGGACCTCTAAACCCTCACAGTCTACAAGTATTGAAGGTAAGATGAGCTTCAAACACTTGTTCACTGCATTCTGCTCAAGTTTCAAAATGAACATTAATGAACTTCGGTCTCTCCACAGCTGTATGATGAATGAATCTGCATTGTGAATTGAAGAGTCGTGGAAGGTTTGCCAGAGAGAAAGTGCCTGATACAACACACACTTGTCGCAGACAAAAGGGAGATGTCTAATGGGGAAATGGTGGATATCAGTCTCCTTTATTGCTACGACCCCTTTTTTGTTGTTTTTTTGCCCTGGATGGAAAAATGCAAGTACAGAGGGATTGTGACGTGGATGCTGACGAGTGCACACGAAAAGGATCTTTTAAGATGGAACTATTTTAACTTTTTTTCTTTTTCTTTTTTTTTCTTTAATCAGACTTTTCATGGTACTAGCTTGGTTTTGAAGCCAGGACTTATTTGTTGTTTCTGCCATTTTTTATTTGTATTCCATATTTTTTTCTTTTTTATTTGAATGTCTTCTATATTGTTAAGTTGTAGTGGACTTGCCTCATTGGTTTCTGGATCTTCATCACGTGCTAGTGTACAACACTAATCTCAGTTCCTATGTAATCTGACTGAAAGTGTAACAATGTGTAGCTTTTTATATGATCAGTTAAAATGGTGGTTGTTGGGAGTACAAAAACGATATGCATTCTTAAAAAATGCTTGACCTTGAGCAAGGAGAAGCTGTTTTCAATGTCACTATTGTTCCAAAAAGGGTGTGGACACATCAAGAGTGGGTGGGGGGTAGATGGGGTTTATGAGGTATACACAGAGACAGAAATCTTTTCTATGCTATCTGGAGGTAGTCTCTCTATTGAATCAATGTCATTGTTTGTTAGCCTGTGTGGCTTCGTTTGGGAACATGGCTAATCAATAAAAGACTTTTATTCCATTGTGTTTGTGATACCTAAATATAAAAGACAACTGTGACTTTCATAAAACAAACAGATTTTGCATTGTTTGGCCCTTTTCCTTTCCCTATCAATACCTTAAAGCAGTAGTTAACCTGAAAATGAAAAATAGCTGATGGTAGATGAGTTTTCCTTGTTTCATCTGAACAGATCGTGAAAAATTTCGCATTACATAATTTGTTTACCAATGGGTCCTCTTCAGTGAATGTGTACCATCAGAATGAGTCCAAACAACTGATAAAAACAGTAATCCACTAAACTCCAGTCCATTAATCAACATCCTGGGAAGAGGAATGCTATGTTTCTAATAAATAAATCATTAAACTGTTTTTTTTTACTTCGACCCATTGCTTTTGGCTAAAATATGAGTCCTATCCGTAATATTGCTTTCTCTAGTGAAAATCTCGTCTGAATCAGGAGAGAAATATGCACAGATCAAGTGCAGTTTAGATGTGAAAACGGTTCTGAAGAAATATGTGGATTTTGATGTGAGAGGATAACAAGCAATGGACTTTTAACTGGAAAAATTCACTATATAATTTAATTAATGGACTTAAGTTGTGTGGATTACGGTGATGTTTTTGGACTCATTCTGACGGCACCCATTCACTGCAGAGGATCCATTGGTTAACAAGTGATGTAATACTAAGTTACTACAAATCGGTTCCAAAAGAAACAAACTCCTCTACACCTTGGATGGCCTGAGTCTGAAGGGGAGTAAATTTTCTGCAGATTTTTAATCGTTAAAATGCCATCCATGAAGTACAATCCATATTGACTGTGCATTTATAAGATGCCTATAACCCTGAATGCGTTTTACTGGGTCAGAGTTTGTCTTCTCTGCTCCCTGCCATTCATTTCCACTTCTCTGGAGGCCACTTACCATCATATGTCTGTGTGAAATCAAAGTTAAAGATTCATTATCAGTGAATCAGCCTTGGAGGGGTGGAGATGATTTCCGTTCTCTTATCTGAATGTGTGGGGACGAGGGCAGGCGATGAAATCTGCACTTGTGCATGCATATGGGTTTGTTAGCTACCCCCTTTTTCTAAATCGGATCCATGTGAGCCTCAGACCAGAGAGTGTGTTTATCTTTACGGATGTTTTGAGCTTGGCTGATTCAAGTCAGTTGGATTTAATTAAGTCAGACAGGCAGCAGTTCGGATACGATGCATTAATCTCATGTTTGATGTGCTTTTTAATTGATTTGTTGAAGCTGCAAGTCTGTTGCCCTTAGAGTTAATTTTTTATAGATTACAGGGGAGTGTACATCCTTTCATATCTGAGATTATCTTTAAGGCTTCTTTGCATGTTTTTTGTTGTTTGATATCCATACGAACATAGATTGTTTTACCATTAAATGAGCTGTAATGCTTCAGCATTTTAACTTACACTCTGGAAGTTTTATGAACGTTTCCATTTTCTGCCTCCACCTCTTTTTTTCTGTGGGGAGAGGAATTTCACTGAGGCCTTGCCAAATGGCGGCTGTAGTTTGAAGTGTTGCCAGAGCGCTTTGTGCTGAGCAGCCCTCACCGCCCCCACAAAAAACACACTCATCCCCCCTCTTCAGATAGAAAAAGAGAGGGGGTGGATTTGCACAGTTTGGACAAGGGGCAGGGCAACATGTCTGTACAATGGACTATATGAGCCTCAGAAAGTACAGGAGCCAAAGATCCTGACTATGTAGGTGTTTCTTTAACTTCAGTCACACAGGGGTAATTATTTTAATTAAAATTAATTTAAACCTTATTTTTCATATGATTTAATAATTGTCACATAAAAAATGTTTTGGAAACTTTTTTTTACACTAAAATATTATCAGATTTTCTCAGTTGTGGTGTCATTTCCACTGCATCCAACATTTTTTGCCCCTAATAAAGTTTTCATTGTTTTTGTGTACTGGTGGGTGACAACACTGTCAACAGTGTTAATAAATTGAGATAAATATGAGACATGATTTTTGAAGGGAATTAATTAACACTACCTTTCAAATGTTTGGGATCAGTAAGCATGTTTTTGAAAGGGGTCTCATATCCACAAAGGCTGCATTTATTTGATCAAAAATACAGTAAAACCGTAATTTCATCATAAAATGTTACAATTTAAAATAGCTGTTTCCTATTTTAATGCATTTATTTGAAATATAAATCTTTTGTAACATTAGCCTATAAATGTCTGAATAAAAGTATTCATTTCTTTCAAAGAATCTACAGATTTTTAAACGGTAGAGTACATATCACGTAAGAACAAAATATTTTTTATTTTGTGTCATGTCTAATAAAACTTTTTATTCAGAGCACAATAATGCTACCTAACAAGACATAGTCAGCCTTTTTATTCCAGAAACAAAATATATAAATGACAGAATTCCCTTGTGATTCATGTATGTCCACTATTGGACAATTAATGTTGTGGATAAAACAAAAGTATTAAACGTGTGTTTTAATAGACACAGGGCAAACCCCATATGCTAGAAGCTTACAGAAATGCATAAAAAGTTACGCAACTGTAACACTTTCTTAGAAGTCACATTGTCAGATCCCAAAAAGAGAAGGTAAGACAGAATATGGGAGATTTCGGCTGCCCTGAAGAAGAGAGACAGACAGCCCAAGAACTCCCTGACCTTCCCTCCCACACACTCCCTTACCTCGAGGCAACACACCTGTGTGGACGTCTGTGTGTTTGAGTGAGACAGTCCGCGAGATCAAAGCTCACAGACAGATCATGATCTAGTGTCTGTCAGTCCCTGCGCTGTGAAGATGGCAAGTGTCAAGCTAGACAATAGTTTACTGCAGTTCATGTTTCTTTCTCTGGAGCCATGTGAGGTGTGGAGAAGATAAATTCGAGATTCTAAGAGCGCCTTTAAAATGACACCAACGTGAATGTTTTTCTTTATTAGCAATGTTTAATAAGGTCAGCAGGAAAGGTCCGGAAACCTTCGTGTGTGTCATATGCGATTTATGTAATCAGGACAAGCCTACTGTTTGAGTTGGTTTAACAAATTGTTATTTTCGCTTTGTGAAAAAATGAATCGGTGGGTGAGTCAGTCAAAAAGATTCACGCCACAGCTTCGCTCATGACTCCGGTCGATTCTAAGGACCCAGCGAGGGAGAGGGGGCCCGGGATGCATTTCATACGGCCAACCCAAGTCATGATCACAGGGGGGCCCAAGTCAATGGTGTTCAGGGGGCCCAGAAACGTCTTGGGTTACTCGCGTAACCCTTGTTCTCTGAATAGTGAACGAGCCGCTGCATAGCTAAGACGTTTTCGGAACGCCCTCTGGGTGTGCTGATTTGTCTGAAGCCCTTATAGAATCACGCCAATTCATTGGCTGATGGCGCGGATGCTGTCCTCGACATTCTTACGTCGCCATCCTTATAATGGCAAACGCGCCATCTACTCCTCAGATTTCTCTGCCGAAAAGGCCTCTGTTGGCAGCGTGAGGATCTTGGCAGCAAACGCAGCATCTTGTTTCCGATTCAGAGAACAAGGGTTTACGTGAGTAACCCGAGACTTTCTCTTTCATAGGTTCCCTCAACGCTACGTAGCTAAGCCGCTTTGGGAACGATATACCAAACACGCCAAGCTAAAAATGCAGCCCTATCTTGCCCGATTATGAAACAGACAGCATACACGGCTGGTTCACGTGGATAAAACCTGGGAACTCGGAGCCGTGTCAAGATCCAAGTTATAGAACCTGATAAATGTGCAGAGGGGACCATCTTGCCGCTACACAAATAACCTCTAGGGGGACCCCTCTAAAAAGAGCTTGAGAGGATGCCACACTCCTAGTAGAATGCGCCCGAACACTGAGAGGTGAAGAAAGACGATGCACCTCATAAGCCAGCGAAATAGCATCCATCTCCCAGTTATAAATTATGTGCTTCGATGCAGCAAGCCACGGTGGCCAGCACCAAAGCTAAAGTGGGCTGGGCCGACGTCCCGAAGGCCAATTTCTGAGAAGTGAGTCTTGACCCCCAAGAAGGGGAGATCAGAGGACTCGAGGCTATAGAATAGCAATCCTGATCAACCACATTGCATAGCTCTCTGTCCGGAGGCCTCAGCCTCTGGAGGAAACGTGTATCAAGGGGCTATCTGCCCACTGACTAGCCACCAAGAGGGCGCGTAGGCCAATAATAATGCCGCCACGTAGACCTTCAGGGTAGAGTGGGTTAACCCTGCGGAGGAACAAGCCTGCGAGAGCTCCTGAACTGTACCAATCGGGCAGTTGACTGTGTCAAGCTGGCGACGTCCGCACCATGAAGTGAAACTTCCACTTCAGGGCGTACAGTTTCCTCGTACTCCGGTGAGCAGAGGCCTCAAAATCTCTCTGGGTATCCTGTGAGTATGTTACCTTCCACTCACATAACTACCCCAGCGGAGCTCTGGCAAGCGTAGGCCTCTAAAAATCTCTGTAGTAAGAGGATGCGTGACGACACTCACCGAAACAGTCGAACTCTTGGAGTGGAAGCCTCAGCATGATGACTCTCTAGATCGAGAGGAGACCTTCTACACTCCATTCGCTGGACATCTTGTAAGGAGGCTCACTAGGGCCTACCACTCACATAACTGCCCCAGCAGAGCTCTTGCAAGCGGAGGCCTCTAAAACTCTCTGTAGCGAGAGGAGGCCTGACAACAGCTCTTGGAGCGGAGGCCTCAGCATGACAAATCTCCAGATTGAGAGGAGGTCTACTACACTCCATACACTGGACATACTGAGAGGACGTTCACCTATCACTCACATAACTGCCCCAGCAGAGCTCTGGCGCTCTGGAGGAAACATGTAACAAGCGGGTGTCTGCCTACTGACTGGCCACCAAGAGTGGCACGGTAGGCCAATAACGGTATGCAGAAAATGGCTGCTTCCAGGATCTGGATAACTCATGATGCAGATCGCTGAAGAAGAGCAGCTTTCTCCATGCAGGCCTCGAAATTAGGCCGCTCAGAAACCGCTTAAGATGACTGGGATTCGTGGTGCTCGTGGGGCCAATCAATAGAAAGCTTCCCTGAAGCGTGTGCCAGCACTTCTATAAGCTCGGAGTAGGCCATGGAAGGCCGCGCTTCCTGCTCGCTAAGCGGGAGAGTGTCGGCTGAAGCAGGCCCGAAGTCCTCGGAGTCGGATGCCACGGTGTACAAAGACTTTTCTAGCCCGGAAGAAATTGTTTAGCATGCCGCCGGGCTAGAGCATAACAATCATATGTGTAGTTAACCTGCAAATCAGGCCATGGATTCACGGAGGGCCTAGGCCGCTTCTGGAGCGCAACGGGGAAAGACGGTCGACTTGAACAGAATATTCATTTAGAAGCGCCGTAAATCGCATCGCACGTGTGTGAAAATTCCCAAACATAAAGTTAATACGCTTACCGTGCGGTTCGTCACTCACGATGAAGCGAGAACATGGTAGCTGGCGGTGATGAAAATACATGCACTCCACCAAGAGGAGAACAGTGTTCCACTATTGCAGTCGTCGAAGTGCAAATGAAGAAAGCTCAGCGAAAAACAGTCTGAATATCAGGCCAGAAAAACCGCAACAAAAGGGCTAATATAGCCACTTCGTGAAGGCAGAGAAATCTGAGGAGCAGATGGCGCGTTCGCCAGTATAAGGATAGCGACGTAAGAACATCAAGGACGACATCCGTGCCATCAGCAAGTTAATTGGTGTGATTCTATAAGGGCTTCAGACAATCGGCACACCCAGAGGACGTTTCCAAAGCATCTTAGCTACGCAGCGTTGAGTGAACCTATGAAAGCGAACCATAGCGGCGCCCCTAGTTGTTAAACTGAAAAATATGTTTTCTTAATTTGCTGGTGCTTTTTCTGTGTTTTCTGAAGTTTCAGCACATTGAGCTCTCTCGGCCACCAGACAAATTGGCCTATGAAATGTTCATTAGATTATATTATAACATTATTAATATAAAGGAATAATGTAACATCATTATATCACACTTTTTCGCCTTTAATTTGATAGTACTGTTAGGCTAAATGGTATTTGTGTCATAGTATGTGTGTGTGTGTGCACGTGCGTTTTTGTGACAAATGAGGACATTTGTATAATGGCACAGGTATTACAAGGTGAAGGTGACTTTTTTCAGGACATTGCCCCATGTCCCCACTTTTCAAAGTGCTTATAAATCATACAGAGTGAGTTTTTCTGGGGAAAAGAAGAAATGCACAGTCTCATGTGAGGGCTAAGTTTAGGTGTAGGGTAGGTACCGTGTATGGCAGTAGCACATACAGTTTGTACAGTATAAAAACATTACGCCTATGGGATGTTCCCAACTTTCACAAAAACAAATTTGTGTGTGTAACCTGATTTTGTCAGAATTGTTATCAGGAATAGAAAGTATCCTACTCATATTTTTTTCCATTAAACTTAAATTTTTGGATTTGTCTATAATTATTATTTAATTTTGTTCAGTTTATACTGAAAAAAATGCTGTCTTATAAGAGAAGTCATGGACAGTTTTGAAACAGGTAGGATTTAGTTCATGGCACTCATTCATTTCAGCAATATGCACAACACTGTTGCACAACACGGACAAGATTTTCTGTCAATTCTATAATGATTGGTTATCAAGGTCCAAGTTGTCCATTGTGCTTTCTCCAATTGTCGAGCTATGGAGGTTGGCATCTGCCAATAAGACCATCTTTGCTTATTTCTCACAACAACAGAAATTGTTACTGTGATGTGTAGGTTTCTAAGACTTTTATCTGAATAGATTCTGCAATTTGTCAGATAAAAACGTCTTATTCATCAAATGGTTCGCTTGTAATGATTTGTCAAAAATCACCTAAC
Source organism: Gymnocypris eckloni scoliostomus (assembly GCA_027564155.1). Taxonomy (NCBI): domain Eukaryota; kingdom Metazoa; phylum Chordata; class Actinopteri; order Cypriniformes; family Cyprinidae; genus Gymnocypris; species Gymnocypris eckloni. The sequence continues at coordinate 9,984,323 of CM050421.1, forward strand.
TGACCAAAAAAGGTCAAAAACCTAATAGACTTTGATTAAAGGATATCAAGGAATGATGATAATAAAGATATTGAGTCATTTTTGACTTGTTCCAATAACCAACCACCTAGCAACCACCCAGAACACCCCAGCAACCACACAGGAATACCCTGGATCCGGCATTGTGCCAGCCAGTTTTGCACCAGATCACTCATTATCATCAGAAAATGTCATTTAATTCAGAGCTACTCTCATAGAGAAACTCTACTACACTAATTCAAACTACCATCAAAAAGTGTTTTAATAACAACCATCAATATACAGCCAGGCTGCCATGAGTGATTAGCTGACACAACAATCCTAGCACTTGCTGATTCACCATTCGTTTGCAGTTTGAGTATTTGCTTGCAATGTATAAAAGGTTGGGAAGCCCCATAAACACACACACACACACACACATTTAGACATGCTTATTCAGCCTCTCTGACAAGAGCAAGGGGCCTGTTGCCTAGCAACCAGGGGGTTTATGGCAGGAGAGGCACTTACAGGCACACTGGCGCTCATGCACATCCGTGCACATGTGTGCAGGTGTCTGTTGGTTGAGCAGAGAGGATGGGTGGGGACAGACGCACACTTGAAACAGGGAGATGAAAGCCTGCTTTTTACTCAGATGAAAGAGATGAACTAAGAGATAAACCCAGAGACGCTGAGTTCTCTGCTAATGTACAAGCGTTTTAGTTAAGAGTGATGGGAGAGAAGCTTCATTATTTGTACAAAGAGAGCTTGAGAGATAATAATGATGTCAGTGCTCCAGTAGAAACCCACAGGAAAGAAAAATCATGAGATCTCTGTAATATCACAGCTGTTTTTCTGAGACAGCAATGAGATTAAATGGAGAGTTGTAAATATAAGGAGACTTGATTTGAGTAAAAATGTACCTCTAGAGCTCCAAAAGAGATCTCAACAATGTCTCATAACCAGTCTATCAAAGGACAGAGATTTTGATTTAAACTTAAATATTTCTCAACAAATCAAAGACAAAATGATCTTGATTATAATTTTTTTTCATTGTTTATCTTTTATAGCTTTATATACTGTTATTGTGATGTCAGTTTGTTTAATTTTTGTTCATTGTATTATACCACTTTTAAGATCATTAAGCAATTTTAAGATTCATTGTGAGACAAACATCGTCTTGAGACATAATGGAGTATGAAAGTGAATCAATTTGAGCAATAACATTGTACTTTGGGAATCGGGTAAAGCACTATTATTACTACCACTACTACTACTCAATAATAATAATAATAATAATATACATTAATAAAACAGAAAATGTATTTTTAATAATTACATAATGATTTGTATTATTATTAGAAAAAAAAAAATAAACACTGTTATGGATGCAGAATCACACAAAGTGTCAAGGGATAACAAAAGGAGTTTATTGACTGGAATGCAGTAAATGGAGAGAAGCAGGTGGGTAATACATCCAGATGATAAGTCAATGTGGAGAATGGGTGTTAATGGTGAAATCTTCTCATTACAGGAACTCGTGGAATACAAATGAGACACACACCTCACACTTGGTGGATCTAGAGGCGGGCTGACTGGAGATCGCTGAAGACGGAGTATACTGGAGCAGACACAGAAGGTAGGTGATTCTTCAGAAGGTAAGTGGCTCGTAAGCAAAGAGAGTCCACATATGTATAAACGCTTCCATGCAATGTAAACACACTAGATCAGACACTGGAGTGCATTGAGGTGTGCGTTTAAGTAGGGGTGGTGATGAGGTCTGAATGAGGTGCAGGTGTGCTCAATGAAGGTTCAGGTGGAGCCAGGTGCGGGCGTGCATTGAGAATGGAGGAATGAAAGACAGATCCGTGACACACACATAGATTAATATAATAATAACTCCCAAAGTATGTTATTCCTCAAATTCATTCACTTTCATACTCCATGATATCCCCAGGTTAATAATATAACAACAACAACAATAATAATGCCCCAGATTAATAGTATAGTGAAAATAAAAAATAACAATGAGAAGTAGAAGAAGCCTTGATTAAAAAATAATATCTGGAAAAAAAATCGGACAACTACATTTCAGTTGCTATTCTCTCTTTCTTTCTCCCAGTGTATCTTATTCTAGTATATTCTTTGTTGCACTGGTTACAACTGGTTTATTTAATCTTAGATTATGTATTTCACAGCTATCTCATATATGAAGTCTTAATCATGCAGGATGATATACAAACTATTTAGAATGTAATTTATATTCATATTCGTATTCCCAATGCATCTTCTCCTCCAGCACCATTTACAGGCCTTGAGCTGTGTGTGTGTGTGTGTGTGCATTGATTCTCTGAAACATACTGTATAAGTGACCTTCACAACCCTCACACTAGGCTGGAGGCAGCAGGGGTGTCAATCATGCTTTGCTAGGAGAGATTCTCAGTCTTTGGAGCCAGAGGCAGGTTTATCTCAAACCACACCCCCTCCAACCTATGACAATGCACAGGGAAATCAGACACGGTGACCTGTGATCTCTTGACCCGACGACCTCCCAGACTCCCCTATTTGCTCTAATAAGCAGCTCGGTTATGTGTGTGTCCTTGTGAGAGAGAAAAGACAATGTGTGTTTCTCACAGCAGAGATCATTGTGATTGACAATCTCTCAGTCTCCAGTGAAATCTCTATTGCTAATGAAAGCTCAGCTTACAAGCCTACACAAAGTAATCCGCATGAGAAACATACGTGAAACATTTCATGTCTGTCTAGAGCTTTGTGTTTGACATGTATAAATCAGACAAATGACTTACTGCATATAAAGTGTTCTGAATCATTTTACTACATATATATCCATGTCGTTGCTAGGATGTTCCAGAAGATTGCTAGGGAATTGCATGCTGACTCAAGTTAAAAGATCCTATCCCAAATCAGATTGTATGTTTGATATAGCTTCAATGACATAGCACTTGTATACAAGGAGTAACTTAAACTCTTGGGCTAAATATTGCCAGTTACTTTGTTTATTTTTTATCTGCCAATGAAAATAATTCTAAACAACTAATCAAACCTTGGGTCTTTTAGAGCAACACCTAGTAGTGTAGTTATTGTTGTTTTTTTCATTTTTGAATAAAAGCGTTTTTGAACAAATTGGTTGATTAAATGATTCAATGACACACTCCTAAATACAGTCACTTATAATGTTCCTAAAACAATTAATCTATTTTTTTAATCAGTTGATTTAATGATTCAGTAAATCATTCATAAAGATATTTGCTTTGTTTCTCAATGGCTCAGTGTTTTTGGACGGATTAGTTGATTAAATTATTTAGTCACACTCATATCATCACTTGTTTCATTCCTAATTTAATCAGTATTTTTAACAGATCGGTTGATTGAATGATTCAGTGACACTCACTTGTTTCGTTCACGAAAAATAATCTGTGCTTTTGAACAAATCATTTGATTGAATGATTCAGTGTTTTATTCATTATTAATTCCTGAATGTATTAGTGTTACCATCTTCCGCCATTTTGGAGAGTATCCCAGAACGTAATCAATGTAGTCAGCGTTGTTCACGTTCATTAGACAGTGCGTTCATGCTGAACGTAAACAATGCTCATTACATTGGTTATGTTGAAGAACAGCTGAATAAATTGTTATTATTGTTGTTTTCTTTGCACACAACATTTATTCTTGTAGCTTCATAAAATTACGGTTGAACCGCTGATGTCACATGGACTATTTTACCGATGTCCTTGCTACATTTCTGTGGGTTGATCGTGGTAATATCATTGCAGTCTATGGTGGAGGGTCAGAGAGCTCTCAGATTTCATTAAAATATCTTAATTTGTGTTCTGAAGATGAACGAAGGTTTTACAGGTTTGGAACGACATGTGGGTAATTAATGGCAGAATTTTCATTTTTGGGTAAACTAACCCTTTAATCATAAAAAACATCATCAAATTAACTTTCAAACTTTCCATCTCGAAAGATTTTTTTCTTCTCTATGTTCCTTCTGTTTTTCTCTCCAGCACCCCCACTGGATAAATTCAATCGCCTCATTGAATATGGCCCAGGGCTATGAAGTTCGACAAATCTAAAATCCCAAAAGGTGGGAAGAGTAGACTAATGAATGACCCTTTTGTGGGCCAGCTGCATTTATGTATATATTGTACTTGAGGAGACAGTCCATCATTTAATTGGGAACAGAACTGCTGCACTTCAGTGTCTGAAAGTGAGGCGATTCATTTGACTGACAGCTCCTCTGAATGAATTGGACAGGAGGCCTTGGCCCAGGGGATTGGAGACCCTTTTAATGGTTGGATGCAACCACGCCCCTTTTTGATGACCAGACACTCCCTCCAGCTCCCAGAAGACATCGCAGGGGGCCCAAGAAAGACACAGTCCACTGCCTCCTCTCCATTTTCTCCCCCTTTTCTTTCTTTCTGTCTTCTCCGTCTCTCCCAAGGGAAATATGGTTGGTTAGGCTCTCAATTGAGCAAGTTATTTTAAGCAAAAAGCCAAGACGCAGCCATTTACAGAGAGAAAGAGATGCAACTAATTCTGAAATGAACTGAGGGGTTTAATAAATGTGTGATTTTTGAAAGCGTGCACCCATATGAAGGAAATGTCTTTGATCCTGAGTGAAAACATATGCACCTTAATATGATTTGTGCCCAATCAAATAACGAAATTTGTAGTATGGGTCTGTGGCTCTTGTTGTTTGTAGCCTAAGAGAGTTTCTATACGCTAATGTTTTTTTTTGTAAATGAATATGACACTAATGGACATATTTCTTGGCTGTGAACAAGGGTCTCTTTGAAGTAAACAGTGTCTGGCCTGTGTCTCAATGAGCATTAAGGCCCAGCAGTGATGTTTGGACTGAGCAAACACACACTCGCACAAACACATTGATCTTTCAATACATATTTAAGTGACACCAAATAGGTGGATAACGAGGGCCGCTGGGACCTCTGGTTCCCCCAAGAGACTCTAATCTCTCTCTCTCCCACTCACAACACACTAGACAGTGGTAATACAGTTTGCCACTGGACTCAATGTCGTTGACTTCTAGAGGCCATAAAGCCCACACACCCACACCCACACACACAGCCACACACATCCACACACACACACACGCACACACACACACACACACACACACACACACACACACACACACACACACACACACACACACACACACACACACACACACACACACACACACACCACACCCACACACACACAGCACACACATCCACACACACACACACACACACACACACACACACACACACACACTCACAAACAATTTTTTATATGACAGGACAGTTTATGAATATGTGTCTCTGAAGATCAGTGACCTTCAGTTTCTAGGAGTTTGTTTGTTTTAAAGTCACATTTAAATCAAATATGATTTATTTATATATTTTTACAAATTACTTAAAGTTAAATACTTTGCCAAAATACATTCATAATGGATTACACCTTATAAAATCTTATAGTAATCCACGGGGTTTCTATATTTAATTCATTATGTGCTTGTTATTTTTATAACGCATCATAAGTCGCATCTAAATAACGTATTAATTATTCAGATATTTTGGTGATTTAAATGTGTAAATACTTTTAGGGTACTGTAAATACCTCCATTATGTATTATGTATTATATAAACCTAATTTCAGGGGGTGATTTAGCACTTGTACAGTAGAGACAGACATGAAATTATTAAGGAAAAAGAGTTGGGTTTGTGGCATTACAGACCTGAATAAAACCTGCGTTTCCCATGTGAGCACCATGGTTCAATGTATCAAAGCATGAGTATTAGCCATTACGGAGTTATTTTGCCTTTATAGCTTAATAAAGTGTAATTGGTGTATATCTTGGCAGCTTTGATAAAATATTTATCATGAAGTTTTCTCTCACCCATTTTACCATGAATCCAATTGAATCAAACCTCCAGTTACATCCTACTCTTCATAAAAGACTGCATTATATAAGTATACAATTATTTTGTATGTGCAGGAGTTTGTGTAAGGGTCTGCGTCGTAATTCTCCTCTGAATTTGTCAAAGTCAATGCTAAACAGGAATGACAGCAGCGATACAGTGATTTGAGTGATGAAGAGCAACCCCAGTCACACATTCATCCACAAACACACAATTCCCAAACCAACTCCGACACAGATTAAATATGGAGTAAACCTATTTGCATTTAAATTGTGCCATCAAATATTTCTTCCAAGTGTGGCCAAATAGAAAGCACTTACAAGACTAGAATTTAGCTATTCATCGACTACGCCACACAGAATAAACTGGGAAATAACAGCCTTATTATCAAAAGGCACATAGGTTCACTGCCAACTTCCAAGGCAGTGTGAGCATGGAGACGTGGACAGGAAAAATAAAGGCAACAGGCACTTTATTGAAATACAAAAGTTCAAACAAAATAACAAAACAAAAACAACAGATAATCAAATATCTGCCTATAAGAGACAAGTAGCAAAGACAAAATCACTTCAATGACTCAAACACAAATACAACACATACTCACGCAGAGCGTAAACACAAACTTAACAAAATGAGACCCAGGCAAAACAGCAGCGCCGTCACTGCAGTGGATGTGATGTATTCTGCCCCAACTAACAAGAATCGCAGAAACCCTTGCACACGCAGTTACCTGCCGAACATGGAATGATAAGTTACTCACAATAACTGGGAATTAAAAACAAAGGAACAAACAATGATACATACCACGGGAGCATTATGGCGCCGTACTACACATCATTACCAGTCATAGGAAATGGTGGCTATTTGTATGATGACAAACATGAACAAATCAGCCTCTCTTGTTAATGGACAAGATTCCTATTAGCACGGAGATAAGCCTACCTGTGAACCATTGCGAGCATCCAACACACAGCTGCTAGAAACCAGAAACAACAATCCTGGCGATAACAAGCACAATATTACCATCCTCTTTATCTTTCTGCAAATTTGTAGCTTAACCGCTACTACACCTACCGTCAATTCGCAACTGGAAGGATTCACAAAATCGGTAACACTGATGGTGCATCCTGAGCCACAAAACACTCATTTTTTAATCCCAAAATCGACTCTGATAGGTTTAAAGTTTAAACCTGACACCAGCCAATAGCAATAAGGGATATACCACCTTTATACATTCCATCCCCACATTATGTATCGTCGCACCAACGATAAGTCCCCAAACTCCAAGAATCAATCCCAAGGCCTGAAGAGAGCTATCACTGAATTAGATACTACACCAGTGGGTGTCCCAACACAAACTACAGCCTCCCCCACTGACCTTGGCAAGCAATTAACATTTGAATATTGGCCTGCTGTTGGCCGCCTCGACCTTCGAAGTGCAGCTTCATTCTCCTGAGGCAAATCCCCAAATGATGGCTCTGGGGGTAGTCCTCGACTTACCTCCACATTACCCAAATGGATTGCCCTGTCCAAACCACCACCTATACCCATACCTGAAGTTGGCTTCTCTACAGGGACAGAAGCATCTCTACATTCTTGCATAGTTGGCAGGGTCTAAATTTGGTATAAAGCAGAGACGTGACTCCATTTATTTCTTTATTTATTATATTAATTGGGGTTTGCTCGACTTTGAAACAACAGCTAGTACATTGGTGTACTAGTTGTAATTTCCTCTCCATCTTTTCTATTTAGACCATCACTTTGGAGGAGGATATGCAGCAATTGCGAGACCTGGTGGCCCAGCTTAAGCTGATAACGAACGCCTGCATCAGGAACGATCTGTGGTTCAGGCAAGTTCTATTGTTGTGCCCTCCGAGCTTAATGATAGGAGGGCGGGGTTAGACACGGGCCCAAGGTCTTCCTCCAGTGGTAATTCAGTAGTGACGGAAAGGTTGCTTTATGTGCATGGGGAGAGGAAATGTCCTGTTTTTTAAGGCTGCACCGAAATTAATAATAATTATAATATTTTTTTATTTATATAGCGCCTTTCCGACACCCAAGGTCACTTTACAAGTTAGACTTAAGGAACAGAGACAAAAAGACATCAATACCAGAAGACATAACATACCAAGAGATGAGATTAATATACAGAAACCACTTACAAGATTAGATTAGAGATACAGAGAAACTGAAGATAAACATCCATAACAGGGTGCAATTCACAGACTATGAACTGAAGAGTAATACTCTTCAAAAAAAATTTAAGAGGTTTTTAAAGAAGAGAAGGGAGGATGCCTGACGGATGTATTGGCGAAGAGCAATCCACAATCTAGGAGCAACAACACTGAAGGCCCTAGATCCCATAGTCACCAGACGGAACTTAGGGGTGACTAACAATCCTTCACTAGAAGATCTTAAGGAGTGGGCATACATAAGGCAGAAGTAAATCAGATAAATAAGTAAGACCAAGGTTATGGAGAGATTTATAAGTGAAAATTAGTAACTTGTAGTTTATACACAAGGAAACCGGGAGCCAATGAAGATGATAGAGGATAGGGGTAATGTGATCGTTCTTTCTTGTGTGAGTAATCAAGCGAGCTGCAGAATTTTGAACATATTGTAGTCGTTTGATATTATTAGCTGAGAGGCCATAAAGTAGTGAGTTACAGTAATCTAATTGTGACGTAACAAAGGCATGTAAAACAGAATACGAGAGATATTATGTAGATGGAAAAAAGCTGTCTTTACCACTTTACCAATGTGATCGTTGAATGAAAGAGTGGAATCAATAAGAACATCAAGATTGCAAACTTTAGTGGAGGGCATAATCAGATCACCATCCAGGTCCATCAGTTGACTAGACTGCTTACATACAACAGCTTTAGAGCCAATCAGAATTACCTCCGTTTTATCAGAGTTAAATCTAAGGTAATTTGCCTCAAGCCAAAGCTTGAGTTCCTTGATGCAATTTGTTAATGTAGGTGGAGGAAACACTGAAGTGGAAGGTGTGCTAAAATAAATCTGAATGTCATCTGCGTAGCAGTGGAAGTTAAACCCATGGTGCTTGATTATTTGTCCAATTGGCAGCATATAAATGGTGAAAAGGAAAGGGCCCAAAACAGAACCCTGAGGTACAGATGATCTGTGATTCTGGTGTATATAATAAATTGTTGCCTCCCAGTCAAATAGGAGGAAAACCATTCAAGGGCTGTGCCAGTAATTCCAATTGCTGAAAGCCATGAGAGTAGTATCTCATGACAAACAGTGTCAAAAGCTGAGCTGAGGTCTAACAGAAGTGCTAAGTGGTGCTATGTTCTAAGTGGTGCTAAGTGCTAAGAGCACCAGAATCAGAAGCTAAGAGAAGATCATTAAGAACATTAACCAGGGCTGTTTCCGTACTGTGTAATGGACGAAAGCCAAACTGGAAGGGCTCGTAGAGGTTGTGTGTGATGATTCAACTGCGGGCGCCATCTTCTGGCAAGATGCGGGAATTCATTCAGTGCAACTTTCACGGTGCATTATGGGATTCACTAGCCGCTGAGTGTACATCGGTTGTACACTCGTTTTTGCAGTGCATTTTGGGATTGAATGAGTGCACTCGAGAACATTCACTATGGTTTCGAACATCACTGTCCCCTCAAATAGTGCACTATTTAAGGGTATAGGAGGCGATTTCGGATACAGCCTGTAATTTTGGATACGTGTAATTTTGAAAACTCTTCGTTAATAACAATGGCTTCTGGGTGGGGGCACAGCCCCGGATGTAAATATGCATCCTGAGGAAGAACACAGGTGTATACATAACTTGTGATACCCTCACACTTTATAATGGGATAAGATAACGTTACTGCGGTCAAGTCAAGGCCATGGCCAGAATTGAGAGAAAATATTTAAAAGTCTCAAGAATTTTTTTTTTTTACTTCTGTTTTAATATCCCTATTATTTATTGGTGTCTTTGACAGTTGTGTGTTACCAGATTTTGTTTTAAAGATAAAATTTCGGTCTCTCTCGCGCATTTTCGGTCTCTCTCTGCTCTTGGTCACACTCGATCTCTCGCTCGTGCACGTTTGGTCTCTGCGAGTTCGCTTCTCTTTTGTCTAGTATGGCGCCTCATACATATTTCCCTGGGTGCAAGTCCTAGGGTGGCGTAGTCGTCTCTCCACTGGACACCACGTTGCTACACAAGGATTAATGAGATTAAGTTTTGGTGCAGTAGTATGAAATGGCTATATATTTCATTTATTTTCTGCCTTGAAAACAATCACTCACCGCTCATTTATCAACAGAAGAGAACTATCACTTTTTTCTTCCTTCTGTTTGCTCAATATATGTCCATCGTTAATACATACACATGCTTCTTTGACTATTATATCAGAAGTAACTGCAGATGGGGAAACAGTTTATAGCTATATTATTTTGGGGCCTTGGGGCCTTTTATCCAATTTACCCTTTAGCTGACTTTTTATTTGTTTTTAATCAAAACAAACATCTTATATTTTTCCATAAATTTTCAATTAATAAAATCCTTTTACTTTGGGACCAAAATAAATGTTTCTAGCACAATTGTAACCCTACATTTATTGTAGCTTTCAAGGCAAGATGTTGTGCCATATTTGTTCTAGATCTGAATAATTTTATTAAGGCCATTTAAGGATTCATTATCTGGTCAGAGTATGACCGTATGTAATAATAATACAACAACAATCAGCTTTGAATGCGACTCTATAGACCAGTTCAGATGTATTTGTTCTTTTATTAAGGCCCTTCTATGCGATATGTTTGGACACATAGAGTGTGTTTAGACATGTTTCTGTCTTGGATTCTTTTTCTCTATTTTATATCTCAGAGAAAGACCATTTTTTATACTCTCAGATCCACTCAAAGACGCTAAATCTTTTTTCCTTTAAATCGTTTTTTTCTTTGTTGTCTCAGCACAGGTGAAGAGAGGGGCCTGTAAGAACATGACTCTCTGTTTTATGTGGGTAACCTCACACACACACACACAGACATACTACACACAGCACATGAGGTTTTGTTGTTCAAACTCATCCTTAGGTGTTATCTAGATTTATAGAGTTCTTCATGCCCTTTGAGTGAGAAAATATCAATGCTGTCCTTGCTAATGTCATCCAATGTTCCCACTCGCTTTGTATAAATTGATTTCATCTGTTAAAGTTTTGTTACAGACGCCTCCAAACCAGAAGGATGGCTTCAAAACATTCATCGGCTCTTTCCTCTGTACTCTTCTTTCTCTGTTTCATTCCCTTTCTGGCGCATATCTGGCAAATATCTTTTTTTTTTTCTCTGAATGCTGCTGCTCCAGCTCACATATCCACTTAATTTTTTTTTTTAAATTCATAACTTTATCTATGCAAATTTGCAGCAGCCACTTATCAATCCAATTTCAGCCAATTAGACTTCTTCTCATTAATCTCCCTTCAAGGCAGCGAAGAGAGCGCAAAGAGGAATATTAAATTTGATACAACAAATGTCACATGCACAGAGTATTTGACTGAGTAATGAATGTGTGTCAGAATAATATGGGTTATGAATCTGAACATTAATGGATTAGTCATCTAAATTATGTCAATCATTAAAGCTGCACATATGCACAAAGAATATAGTGTTTAAATGGAGTTTTTAAGATATTAGATATAACTATGTTCATTTATTAATTGTGCAGAAGCGGTAGCTTAGGTGCGGGAGTTTATAAGAATCCAAACAACACAAACTGATATAATTTTTGCTATTTGCATTTTTTATCTAATTGTTTAGAAACACACCTGCTTAAGAGCCACCTTAAAAAAGCACTAAACATTATTAATATATTATTATTATTGTAATTTGATCAAAAACATCAAAGCTAAATAGTTTATTATTATTATTGATACTGTTGTTATTATTATTATTATTATTATTATTTTATAATATTATTAATTAGTAAGTACTGTCTGGTATAGTACATTCACTACCATTTAAAAGTTTGGACTCGATACTATTTCTTTATTTTTAAGAAGTCTCCTATGCTCACTGGGTCTGCATTTACTTGATCAAAATACAGTAAAAACATAATTTGAAAACTAAGTGTTTTATATTAAATATATTTTAAAATGTTTTTTATTCCTGTGATGGCAAGGCTGAATATTCAGCAGCCATTACTGTAGTCTCAGTGTCACATGATCCTTCCGAAATCAATCTAATATACTGACATTTCTTATTTTGATAAATGTTAAAAACAACTATGCTGCTTAATAGGTTGAAGTCAGCTAAAATGGGCCACGTTTTGGTAAATTACTTGTAATACCATCAAATAAGCTATGCATGAGATCTAATGATATTATTATAAATTAGCATGGGTCTCTTAAATATATTTATATTTTTTAAATGTGAAAAAGTAAAAAAGTTTTAAAATTATGAGAGTTAGAGTATCAAGGTTCAAGGTTTGTTTATTCGTCACATACTAAATTATACAGGGTATAATCAGAAGTATGTAAAATGTATCAGCAGGTACCTTCTTGAGCCACGGCACAACATTCAGGTAAAATGGGCCAATATAAAAAGAGAATAACACAGGTAATTTCTTAAATCATTTTATTTTTCACAGTAATTTGACACTATTGTCTTTAGTGTGCCATAGCAACACCACAAATGTATTTCATTAAATAAAAAGTTGAATAAATATTTAATTAAACAATGCAATTAAAAATGAACTGATCATGTTGTATAGGTGTGTATCTATGCATTGGTGTCTTTTGTGTGCATGTATGGGTGTATGCTTGTATTTATTTTAAAGACACATATTTACAGTAGGCCAATAAACCTATTTTCACTCTCAATTTTAGTGTAAATGTGTGTGTATGCAGCCCATTTTACCGACATCTTCCTTTCTTTCCCTTTCTCTTCTCGTCTCTTTGTTTCCTTTCTTTGTTTGTCCTCCTGCCATAGTTTCTGCAATGTAATTTTTTAAAAAGACTGTTAAGATTTTGTATGGATACATATCCAGGCCTATAAATCTATTTTCACCCTTAGCATCCGTCTAAAAGTGTGTGTGTGTGTGTGTGTGTGTGTGTGTGCAGCCCATTTTAGCTGTTTTTTTTTAAATAAATTAAACTTTTTAATTCGAAAACATGTCAAAACATTGTTCATAAAACTTTGCTTTGTTGTTAAGCTTACTTATGATTGCTTTAGTACCTTATAAGTGATTAATGAAATTTTCTGTCAGGCTCAATTACCTTACAGTTTCTCTGACAAGCTTCATGTAACACTCTGCCCTGCTCGCCTTAAAAAACTCATCATTGTTACAAGTCAACAAGTGTTGAAGCAACAATGCAAGATCAGTTATTGTGATTTTCTGTAAAAATTTGTGGTGCAACAGATCACAAAACTCACGGTTCGGATCAAACTACGGATTTTGAGTCACGGATCGGATCATTTTCGGATCAGAAAAAAAAAAAGTTAGCTTTTCATGAATTACTTAAAGCTTACTTTAAGTACTTCTATACCCCAGCAGAAACTACTTGCTTAAAGTCAGTAATAAAACAAGAACAATTCAATTACAAGCATAGATGAACAGCATACATGAAATTATAAAAAAGACAGTAACAGTAGTATTCAGGTGCAGAAATGTAAAAATTAAGTGTAAAACAGCATAATAATGCTATGCTGCATAAGTTAAATAGATTAAAGGTATGATTAGTTCACTTTCAAATTAAAATTTCCTTATAACTTAATCAACCCCATGTCATCCAAGATGTTTATGTATTTATTTATTCAGTCGAAAAGAAGTTAAGGTTTTTGATGAACATTCCAGGAATTTTCTCCATATATTGAACTTCAATGGACTCCAAACGGTTGAAGGTCAAAATAACAGTTTCAGTGCAGCTTCAAAGAGGTTTTATTTGACTGTGGCTCCATCTAGTGGAGAATTGAGAGCGCGCCATCTGCTGTGATGAATAACCCTAAGCCTCATTGGACACTGTAGCACGTGCGGCATACATCCATCACGACTCACTGCAAATATTTTATTTCTAATGCCATCATCAGCAACCTTTGTTCTTCCTTTTTAAATAGATACTTTAATTAACTTTAGTTAACCATGTTCATTTGGAAATGTAGCAGCATCTAACCTGATCAGGTGTACCCGACCTGGAGGAAGTAAACTGTGGTAGAGGATGGGGTGGTCTGTGGGCGGAGTCTTTCCTGCAGCAACCTCAGTTGCCTATGCAAATACACTTTTTTAAAGACTTTGTAGTGGAGCTAGAATTGACGAAACGCAAGGAATTGCCCTCCTCTGAACCTGCTAGTGGGGTTAAATAAATAGTTTACATAATAATAACAGGTTAGTATAATTAATTGCTTAATAGCAGTGGAGCAGAAAGATTTTGGGGCACACTTATGGCGGAGAATCCAAACTCTAGACCTGTAATAACCACCGCGAGCAGTCCTTACCTGGAATGCGAGAATTCAAGCACAGGAACCCTGTGGTACGACAAAGAGTCCGTGCTGAGCCTGTCTGAATACCTCATCTTTGTGGAAGTGGTGAGTACTTTATTAAAACTTACATTCAACTAAAATGGGTAATGGAGGAAGAAAACCATTTTTGCTTGCTTGTCGTGAAGACTTTTGGTTAGTGGTGAGGGAAACGTTTCTACTGTTTGTTTTTACTCTTATCTATTTAGATTTTTCGCCTGGAATTTGCACAAGTAGAATAGCTCTTTGTTAAAGGCCATATCACCCTGCAGCCCAAGACTGGTTGCCAGGGGTGGATTTAGTGAATTGGGGGCCCCAGGCAAATATATGAATGGGGTCCTATACATTGCACACATTTCCCTAGATCAACCTTGAGGTTCTTTTTTGTCGTGAGTCCAATGTTTCTACATTTTTCATGTACATGCTATAATAAAGATTCTTTAATTTACATTCATTCATTTAGCAGACACTTTTATTATTTCATGTCGTAGACCACAAAATAGCAATTGATTTACCGTTGAGATACAAGTTTTAACAAACTAAATAAATTATGAAATGATAAACCTCACAATTGAACCTTTAAACTATTTTTTTAAGAAAAGGGATGAGTCAAAAGTATAAATGATGTTATTTAAAACAGGTTTATGTAGGTGTATTTTCGCATTGGTCTGAACAAAACTGCAGACTGGAATATTGAAAATTCACATTCATTCTCAGCCACTAGGAGGTGCTTTTGGAAAGTCCGATATATAGCGGTTTCCTCTGTAACGGCTGTATACAAAACAGGGCTAATCTCATAAATAAAACTTTATTGGGTAAAATGAAAACGCCATCTAAACTTTTCTGAAGACTATCGGTTCCCTTCAGAGGTTCTTTCATATAAAAACTTGAAATAGCAAGAATGAGAAAAGTGCGAAAAAAAATATAGCCTATATTGACGAGGAAAGATGAGTTACTGTGCGTTCACACCGGACGTGGCAAGTTTACGGGCTGCGTCTCTGGAATCCTCTCAAGCGGAGAACTTCTACGTTCTGATTGGTTGATGCCGAACCGCATCATAGGTCATTACCATAAAGTTGACCTGATTTCAACTCTCCTCGACGCTCTCATCTTCCAAAACACGCCCGCGCCGCTCTCGCTGGAGCTCGCCACCGGCTCACATTGAAAATGAATGACTTCCAGCCACTTTGACGCTCTCGCCGCCTACATTTAATTTTCTAGTAGTCATTTTAAATTAGGGCTGTCAATCGATTCTAATATTTAATCACATTTAATCACATTATAGTCATGAGTTAACTCGCGAATAATCACAACTTAATCACACATTTTATCTGTTCTAAATGTACCTTAAATTAATACTTTTGAAGTTTTTAATTTTCTAATCAACATGGGCATGGACAAATATGGATGCTTTATGCAAAATATGTTTATTATTAGTGAAACCATAGTTAACAGAGCATGAAGAGTAGACATATTTCAAAGGTCATAGATGTTTTGTCAAAGAACATGTTCATGTCTATTAGACACATGAAATAAAAACATATAAATACCAGGTTCCTATTACTTCTCTTTCTTTGCATTGAGCCATTTACTGACACAAACTTGTTTACATTTTCGCACGACAGGGCAGCTCACTTCTTCTGAACATGCAAAATGTACATTTATTATTTATTATTTATTATTACATTTGTTTGCCTCTCTGTGCCCACATACTGTATACTGTAACGTTCTGAGGTGTGCAATTAGAAATAGAAAATACATTTTCTACGTATTTCCGTAGAAATGTACGGCGAACGTAGTTCCAGGCAGCTCTCTTGACCGCATTACAGTTCTGTATCACTTCGCCAAATGATTTCTGTTATTTCAAAGGTCTTACAACAGCAAAATAACCGAAATCCACAACGACACTGGCCAAACAAATAAATACAGTAAACAAAAGGATAAAATCGACAGATCTTGTCCTTGTATTTGCCACAAAATTATGTTTTATTATACGGAAAACAGACACGCATATAGTTTGCACACCTTAACATAAGCGCTAATGAAGTTGGCACTACTCTGACGATTTTATCAGTAACATAGTTTAAGAACTTAAAAAATACATGACTTCTCACAAGCGAGGTAGCAACAACGGCGCTGTTCGTGAAGAAAATGAACAAAGTCTCACTATAGACATTGCTGCCGATCACTGACTCACAGGGGTAACATTAATCTCTCTCTCTATCTCATAACTTAGTTATTAACTGTATTAATCTGCTATCAACGGCTGAAGCCTCCGTTACGGTTTAAAATGACGTTTAGGAATTAGCCAGGGAGGCGTTAGATGAGACGCGGAAGAAATAATCCTACTCACAATAGCGATTTAAGTAGAAAAAACGGACGAATGCCTTGAAATATATCATCTGATCGATGTCTTGAAGTGTGGCAATTGTAGTATAAGCGGAATAATTGACTACGAGTCGTTGAATTGTTAGAAAAATAATGCACACCTGAGGCATAACGACCGTTCCGTTTGGCGTCGTGAACACATCACCTCAGGTGTGCATTATTTTTCTAATAATTCAAAGACCCGTCGTTAATTATTCCTTGCATAAAGCGCTATATAAATGCATAATTTATTCATTAATTTAATCAAGGGACATTACATGCGCTGGACAGCGTGGTTGCTGGGAAACCGAATGTTGGCTTTTCTCCTCTCCAAAACGAAGTTATGCAGCACTGTTTGTTAAACTTCCATTCGACGTCGTTCGTGTTAAAGGGCATTTTAAAATTGTAATTGTGAAAATTGCACGGTGTAAATTCATTCACCTTTTCATCGAATCAGGTTAATTGGCAACAATGGGTTGCTTGTTGATTTTAGTTTATCGCATATTTTTTGCATATAACGTGTTCCCTTTTGTCATTAAAGGGCAAATGTTATGTTTTGTAAGACACAGCTAGCCTGTAGCAACTGTAAAAACACATACCAATTCTTTAAGGAGGAAGTAGTAATGACTGGAGGGCTTCTAGTCTACACTGCATGCATATTAAGGCTTTGTAATCTTATGTTTTACAGATATTATGGACACCTAATTTGTTGCTCATTATGTGAGCTGCAAAGTCCCCATAACAAACTTATATGGTTCACGTTATTTGTGGACAGGATCATTCATGAGAGGCCTAACCTACAACTCTTTTTTGTTGATTCTTACTTGAACCTGGCAGTGAAACTCATTTTTGGTACGTGTGATTGTGGTCGGTGTGAATGTTCCCCTTTCTGTTTCAATGCAGGGAAGATAAGGCCAATGAGTAGCAGAGGAAGAGAGATTGTAATAGAGCTATGGCTGGTTTAATCCAAATGACCCAATAACCCAGTTTTGAACAAGTAGAGAACTCAAATACACCTTTTTCAGACATGTGAAAGATACTACAAATTGGCATTTTAATAACATAACTTTCCATTAAGGTGTAGGTTATTTAGGTCCTTTATATTATAGACTATAAATAAGGATTACGTTTAAAAAAATTAAACCGAAAAAAATGTAACATGAAAAAAAAAATATGGACAGGGATGGTAAAATAAATGAAGGATCATAATGTCCTACAACAGCGGTTCTCAAACAAGGGGACAGGGGGACAAAACAAGCATTAAAATAATCTCTTTAAAACCAAGATTTTCAATAATAACCTATTTTAATAACTGCTTTTTTTCTTCAAGGAAAAGGGTTCTTACTGTCTAGAAAATTCTGGAATTATAATAGAAAAAGTGCAAAAAGACATCTAAATTGAGAAAATCTTATAGCTCCATTGCAATTTTTATTATGAATATACATTTTTGTCGTCGGTTGTCAATTTCTGAAATATTTTTTGATATAAATATTTAGTAAAAAAAATACATAAATTACCCTTAAAAACGTACTCTTAATCCTTATCCGATAAATCGAAAGTCTTCGAAAATAGTTGTGGACAGTGAGGGGTTAAAAAGAACCACTGATAACACTGCCCTCCAACATTTCTATTTGAAAACAAAAGAAATGATTTTATTCTTCAGATTTTGGGCCTGCTGGTATGGACACTGATTGCAAGCACAGAATATTTCCGATTTTCCCCATTTGGATGGGTGATGTTTGTGACTGTTTTCTATTGGCTTCTCACCCTCTTCCTCCTCATCATCAAACTGGCCAATGCACAAATCCGCCAAGTTCCCTGGACTACAGTGGTAGGTGCACTTCTGTACAGTTCTATAGTTGAATTATGTCTCTACAAAGCAGTAGAAAAAGGATGCCATGACGGTATGCACAAATAGTTCTGCATTTCCATTTAAAAAAACAGGTCTAAACTTACACAAATTACCTAAGTGGCTAAATGTTAAGGAACATATTGTTGTTTTAATTGTCTTAAATAATTTTAGTTCTGTTTCTAAAATCCTAGGTTCTCGTTTTTAACTGCACTGCGGCTTTACTGTACACGTCGGCCGCTATTGTTGAGGCAACGTTGGTGAATAAAGGGGTCAGAGGACGTCACGATTTCAACTGTTGGGCTGCATCGACGGTAATTATCAGTTTGAAGTACACAATTGTGGGCAAGGCTGTAAACAACATAACTTTGAGGGGAATATATTTGTGGTCCAAAGTAAAATTTCATTTCTAAGTAAATTATTTTTTTATTTTTATTTACATGCATCAAATTATTTTAACACTTGCCTCTTTTTCTCTTTTCTAGTTTTTTGCATCCCTAGTATCTCTGAGTTACGCAGGTAGTGCGTTCTTCAGTTACAAATCCTGGCACAAAGGAGATAAATAAATTGTGCTGGATTGTATTTTTTTATCGAATGTGAAAAATATGACATCCTATTATTGTTCAGGTATGGACTAAACTTGAAACAAATTGTAATACTGTCTTTTATATAAAAAATAAAGAAATATACGTTTTGCTCTGTATGTATTTGCAACAATTCTACACAGATCTGTCTAATGCACAAAATATATTTTTATATTGTATATGGACATGCAAAACTTACATTATTTTAGCTTTGACTGGAGTTGTATCATATCACAGACATACAATGTTTCATTTGTGCTTTGAATGTGCCTTTTAATGTTGGTTCATGTTTGATCATCTAAAATTGTGTTAAAAATCCTCATGATGTTTGGATTTACCTGACTGACGTATGATAGCCTTGTATTTCTAGTGTCAAATTAAAGCTGTTATTATTTTGTCCTTTGAAAGCAGATCTGATGTAGCCTACTTCTTATAAATGTGAAACTCGTATTATGGATAGAAGGTAAATTGCATAATTATACAAACTAGAAGGGGAAGTTCACAAAGTGCATACCCCAAAAATCTCCCATTAGGCTAAATTATATTTCGAGTAATACCATATGTCACGAGAAAAATAAGCTGAATTCGTCTTCAAAACATGTGTCATATTGTTCAACTTCCAGCGAATTGTGATTCATGCTCTTAGGTATTGAGATACACAACATTGAGGGTGAGTAGCAACGGCAGTAAATCGTGATTCGTGTCAGATCCAGTTTTGAGTCTGTAAATATATGTCGATTTGCAGCTTCTGCGTCGTTTGCAGTGTAATTGTTAAATTAAATCCACTTATTTATAATGGGGATTTTATTTCTGGAATACTTACTATCAAAGCAAAAAAAATCTCTATTTATTTTGAGGATACTTTTCCTTCGTAAGTATTTTACCATAACATGATAAACTGACATTGATACTCAAAACTAGATACCACGTTTCATTTTTTTGTCAATAATGCACTTACAAATACTACGGTTGTGAAACTCACCAGTTACTATAACCTCACAGATAATCTATGGAGTATTGTGTGCAGGTGAGAAACAAGAGACCAAAATGCAGATGAGCTGAAGGTCACTGTCAAAGAAAACCTGGGCTTCATACAACCTCAGCAGTGCCACAAACTGATCACCTCCATGCCACGGTCGCCGTTTTGAGGCAGTAATTAAAGCAAAAGGAGCCCTACCAAGTATTGAGTGCATATACAGTAAATGAACATACTTTCCAGAAGTCCAACAATAATTGTTTTTTTTATTGGTCTTACAAAAGCTCAGAAGTATTCTAACTTGTTGAGATAGTGAAATGATGTGTTTCTGTTAAATGTGAGCAAAAATCATCACAATTAAAAGAACCTAAACTACTTCAGTCTGTGTGCATTGAATTTATTTAATACACGAGTTTCACATTTTGAGTTGAATTACTGAAATAAATGAACTTTTCCACGACATTCTAATTTATTGAGATGCACCTGTATTTCTGTTCCAGGTCCACCAATATAAAAACATTGTCTTGATAGTTTTAGTGGTTCTTCTGAAACAGCCCTCAACACAGGAACGCATGGATGGGGAATTGATAAAGGGTATGGTTGTTTTAGTAAATTTACATAAAATAGAATATAATTTATTGCACACATGGCTTATTGCAGTTAGATGGTTTTAATATTATAATTACTATATAATATTTTATATTATAATTCCTTGCCAATAATTTACTGGTGCATTCAAGTTAACAAATGGCTTTTATTTTCAATTTAATGTTATAATAGTTTCAACATTGTTTTATTAATAATTTGTTTACAAAATGTGTCATTACAAAAAATATTTTCCTGAGCACTTTTGTAATGTTAACTGGTTTGGTGGTCAAACTTGCTTATCTAATACTTTATGAAAGAGAAATAAATGTTGAGAAATAAAAAAATAATATACAGTTTGTAAAATGTAGAACTGTTTGGAACTTCTGTTCCATAGAAGATCGGGTTTTGCTGAGATCACAGGCTTCCTGTGTCATGATACTCTCCACCCACACGAAAGAACGTCAGAGACAGCATCCATTCCCAATAAATACAACTTTAATAGAATGATTACAGACCTGATCCAGAGAAACATCACTACATCTTGTGAAATTACAGGACCATATTAGCGTATGTTTATTTCCCCTCTCGTAAGCAGTTCGGTTGATGACTGTACATGCAGGGTGATGCGACCTGCCCTGCCACCTCCCTCCCTCCCCCTCCATCCCATCCCATTAAACAGACAAATCTCCTGCTGAATTTACTCATTTCTCAAACTCCCGCACACACACACTCAGACACCCACACACACACACACACACACCAATGAAAAGACAGTAATACTGAACGTGTTTGCATGATCTCTAGTGCATCCATTAATAAACAATGCCATAACTGGCTGTAGTTGAAAGATGAGAACACACATACACAAAAACATCCAATTTTCAAGCTCTTATGAACATAGAAAACAAACAAACGAGCAACATTTTTTACACTGGACATAGTTGTCAGTCCCATCAATTGTCTTGATCAGCAGTTACACAGACGACTTCATAAACCATGTCTAAGCTAAAAACTCTCTCACTCTCCAGTTAAATGTACTACTTCGCTACAATTAGCCATTGTAAGAGATCATTTTCAGTGTCATTGCCTACTATTGTGTAATAGTGCAATATTTAGATACTTTTAATTGTACACAACAGATCACATCAATCTGACTTAGTGAATCTGTTGACAGTTTAACAGCAGCAAAAAAGGGCTTATGGATATTACAAAGCATTGAAATCATATCAGTTGATTTGTTCTGGTCCTTTGATCGATACAGTTAAGAATAGGCCAGGTATCGAGTGCTAAAGATAAACACCAACACAAGGTGACCACCTTCAAAGTATCGTTTGATCGAATCTCTCACTGAAATGTGATGCTTCCCTTTTTATTTCATTTTTGTTCAGATGATGCTAAGACATTTAGATCCGTAAAAATGTGTATTTTGTTTTATCAGAAGCGGAGTGACTTTTACTATAGTCGAACAGGATCCTTCATATAAGATAATTCACTACCGAAAGCTAAGGAAAAATCTAACTTGCATATAAATACAGTTCATAAGTTCACAAACCCCTTTCACTTTCTAATTCGGACTTCTCCCTACATCCCCATTTCCTCTCTAATCCTCTCTTTTAGTGTCCAATGTAGATCTAGTGTCCTTCATTTCTACAACAACCTTGTCTCTATGGTT
The DNA here is from genome assembly GCA_027564155.1 of Gymnocypris eckloni scoliostomus. NCBI lineage: Eukaryota > Metazoa > Chordata > Actinopteri > Cypriniformes > Cyprinidae > Gymnocypris > Gymnocypris eckloni. The sequence goes on from CM050421.1 coordinate 10,006,770, forward strand.
TTTTACGGATCTGTCCACTGTACATATGTGCGTGTGTGCGGAGACAGACATAGCAATCGCAATTTGCCCGACATGCAGCTTCAAGTCACTGTCCGTACAAGAAATAAACAGGAATAAATCCCCCTTCTGAAGAAGATCAAGAGGAAGAGTGAGGAAGGGAGGAGAGGTGGCAGAAGGGAGGCAGGTTTGAGGGGCGGAGAGAGCAGTGTAAAGGGGAGGAGCTTGCCGGTGAATAATCCCTGCCTCTCATTCAGGATTCGTCATTTTCAGCAGGGGGCGTGGTTGCGTTAGGGGCTGAGGAGTCCAGGTCAGACTTGTTGGCGATCCGGTCCAGCTCAGCCTGGACATCTGTCAAACCCAACTTGGAGCCTGAGAACGAACAAGAGAAGATCAAACTGAATTAATGAGTACGTTGGCCAAAATTCAGATCAGGCTATTTGAAAGCAGTATTAACCTAAGCTTTAAAAGAATATTCTGGGTTCAATACAAGTTAAGCTGTATCGACAGGATTTGTGGCATAATGTTATTTACCACAAACATTTTTTACTTTAATAATTTAATTCCGTGTTTTCAAAAAAAAAAACAAAAAAATAAACAGGGTAATGGGTGAAAGGAGAAAAATGGGACCGGTTCTTGGGAAATTTGAAAGTCAATTTTGCGCGTTATGTTGCCATTGAAAAATTGGATATAAATTTACACATAAAATGTAAGTAAGAGACTTCACAGTTCATGGTTTTATATTTACATGCATATTGTTCACATTATGTGGCCCAATTCACTTCTATTGGTTCAAGGTTCTTTTATTCGTCACATACTCAATTATACAGGATATAATCAGTAGTGAAAAAGAAAATGTAAATGCAAGCGCCTTAATGTAATTTTTACTTTTTTAAAGAAAAGGGACAAATCTAAATAAGTTTTTGTGGTAGTAAACATTGTGTTTGTCGATTGATATTCACTTGTATTAAACCCAGAATATTCCTACATCCTGAGAAGGAATGACAATACACTTAAAACCTTAGTGTGTCAGTGTCTGTGAGTGAACTATTAGCACAAGAGCAAGTGGGAAGCACAAGTAAGAAAGAGCCTTTGCTTTTCCTATAGCCTGAAGGAGAAAAGTAAATACATAGCAATGGAATGACTGGCGATGAACGACTGTCAATGAATCCTTCACACAGACTCACACACGCATTCAGGTTGAAAGCTGCTTTTTTTTATATAAATAAAAGGAAAATCCTGCCAACACTAAGCATGCAGTAAAAACTTTATTAATTGACCATCTGCATATTTAGTGCTTCAAAAGGTACAATTAACAATGCAAAGACAATGTTCATTCAGAACTTGTGCTTTAAGCCAAACATAAGGCTTTGATCTGAGGGGAATGTTATCACGGTTTAAAGACTTATATCATAATTCCAGGCTAGTTATGTGCTAACAATTAGCCCTGCAGCGATTGTGGATTGTCACTTAAATTAGTTTGCAAGACCTTGGTTTTGACATGACCAACAAACCCATCATTTAATTATTCTCATCTATGTTTACATATTTGGCAGACACTTTTATGTAACTTACATTGCATTCTAGGTATATATATTGTTTTCAATTCATGCATTCACCAGCAATTTCCTGTCCAATATATTGCAAATTAGAAGAGGTGCAGTCACACTAGACTTTGTAATCTTCTGAACCAATCTATGATGATGTCTGAATCAACAAACTGAAGACATTTGACCAACAGAACATCTAAATGTCCCAGACTGAACACAAACTTGCTGCATATTTTGCAGTGTTGTGGGGTCAGAAGCAGTGGTGGAAAGAGTACTGGAAAACATACTCAAGTAAAAGTACACAATTTTTAAGCTACTCAAAAAGAGCAATTACTGATTAAAAGCGACTTAATTACGGTGACGTGAGTATTTGTAAGTTCTACTTCCCACCCCTGGCCAGAAGCAATTTCACATTCACGAAGCCTAGTGTGACCGGTAGGGGAGGCTTGGGGGGGCTTTAGTTCCAAAAGGTTGAGAACCTCTGCTTTAAGCCAAACAAAAGGCTTTGATCGATTCTGATGGGAATGTTATCACTGTTTAAAAGCTTATTATGTCTTAATTCCACTAATTATGTGACATGATATTCTGCCTTTACAATGCAGGCACCAACAAACCCATCATTGAATGGGTTTTATGTTTCAAACATTAATATTAATAAGAAATGTTATATTAATAAAATTATATGAATAAAGAAATAAAGAATTATATGACACTAAAGACTGATGCTGAAAATTCAGCTGTTATAACATGAATAAATTACATTTTTTAATATATTAAAATAGAAAACAGTTACATTAAATTGTAATAATATTTCAAAATATTACTGTATTTTGATCAAACAAATAGACTTTGAGGGAATAACTCCCTTTTTTGGAGGGACTTCATTAAAAAAGAAAAGAAAATCTTACCGACCACAAACGTTTGAACGGTTGTGTAACTGCATGTCATTTACTTTTCAATTAGACACACTGAATGTATTATTTATAGCAGAAAAGTGTGTGTGTGGGGTATGGACATAACTAGAAATCAAAATTAGAAATAGGTCATTTAAGATAACCTATGGATGTAATGAAGCTTCATGCAGTGATTATTAGGCGGCCTTAAACTGTGGAATTTAAAACCCAGCATGAGACAGACAGTGTTAATCATAGAGGAGCAAGATGGGGGCCAGAAACGAAAAAAAAGACAGTGACATATAACACAGGCCAAAGTTACACATGCATAGGTGTGTAAAAGTGCTAAGACATTTTTAGTGGTTATAAAAAAGGAAGATGCAGCAGTGGTTAAAGTAAAAGGATGAAAGTGAGGGACAGCCTGAACACACACCTTAGCGTGGCCAACATCCCCTGGCTGACACACATGATGAAAGACAGTTTGAAGGAGTTAAATACCATGACTGATGAGTAATGTGCACACGAATGTAGTTGCTCACTCATTCATACCAAAGTACATAAGAAAAAAATACACATACATGGTAACATGGTCACAGTAAGAAAATCAGGGCACAAAAATGATGACTGGGAGAGGTCACTGTGGCCAATGAGGTGCTTTAACTTTAATACACTCCCATAAACTCATGCTGCATTATGGGTTCAAAAACAAATGAAGATGCAAAAGCATAATATGAAAGGACACAAGAGAGAGGGCCATAAAACCACTGCACTTACTGTTAGTTTTAGAGCTTGTAAGGTGAATGTTGAATCTGTAGAAACCCTTCGTAGGCACGTTAACAAATGTAGTTTACTGCCAAACCCTTTTTTTTTTTATTCTTTCACCATTTTAACTTTTAAACGGATAGTTCATAAAAATAGTTTTTTTACTCATGTCATTTTAAACTTGTATGACTTACTTTCTTCTGTGGGACACAAAATAGGATATTTTGAAGAGTGTTCAACTGACTGAAAGTCAATGGGGTCCAAAAAACGAGACATTCTAAAACTAAAGTATCTTCTTTTGTGTTCCACAGATGAATGGGAGTCATACAGTTTCGGAGCAACATGAGGGTGAGCAAGTTTTTTTTACTTAAATGGAGGTTGTGTATGCTTATTTGCTCTGTTGTTAAGTTTTGTTTTAGATTACTGGGTTATTACTCAGATTGATGCACTGTGAACAATGAGGGTGACAGCATGTCAGCTTGAACGATTAGTGGGGTTTGTAGCTGCACATGCAGTGGAGATTATCAAATATATTCATTTTACCGTCGCTGATGTCAAAGATCTGGGATGGGAGGATAAAGGTGCAGGGGAGGAGGGTGATGAGGGCAATATGAGGACAAACAAACAAAAGGGAGAATTGGGGACAAACTTAAGTGACCTCACATGTGTACAACATGAACAAGACAAGATTTGAAGTGTTTTGAAGATAATCTCACAGACCGTCCCAACACAACTCTTTCTGAGGGCTGCGTATTTTGAAGCCATGACCAAAACAAAAAAAACAGTCCCAAGTCCCACAGAAGCAGGGTGTTTTCATATGCTGACATGCTCTACTGCTTTTATGAAATTGATGTTGAAAAATGGAGGAGAGCCTCAAAAACAAGCCAGAGTCCAATTTGTATAATACATTAAAGTGAATTTCATCAGATTCAATAGTTGTAAAGGTCATTTTACATGGTTGTGATTAGATTGAGACCTTGTCACCATTAAGGTTAAATGTTGAATACAGTGTACTGCTACTGCTTCAGCTCACTGCTAGCGTTCTTGAATTTTGTGATTACTGTAAATACCATATTCTGAGTTCCAATGAGAGAAGAACAAGATTAACAAAATAAAATGACATTTTCTTCTCCATATCATATTTTATTCTTCTAAATTGTATTAAATTACTGGTGAGAAAGTTATAACACATTGTGGTACTCTCGTGAATTGCAGCAGAGACTGACACGGAAGAGAAGAAATTGTTGAATAAAGTTATTTTTGTTTTCTTTGCGCACAAAAAGTATTCTCGTAGTTTCATAACATTACAGTTAAACCACTAATGTCACGTGGACTATTTTAATGTTTTACTACCTTTCCTTTCTGTCTATGGAGGGCCAGAAAGCTCTCGGATTTGAGCAAACATTTCTTAATTGAATTGTTCCGAAGATGAACAAATGTCTTACGGGTTTGGAACGACGTGAGGGTGAATAAATGATAGCAGAATTTAGCATGAACTATCCCTTTAAAAACATTTTAAAAATCTTACAGACACAGACCTTTAAACGGTAGGGTAAATCCCTTTTTATTGCTCAATGATGTTGTGAAAATACAAAATTGTTTAATCCTGCAAGGTGGTACTGATAGAAGTCAACACGTGCCACCTCATACCATGTAAAACAGGTTTTATATAAATGTTCTGTTTTTGAAAAAGTCAAAACACTTCAAATTCACCATGATAGTGGACACAGAAATGAATGGAGGAGTGATATCGTCACAGAGGATTCCTCACCTGACTTGCGGACTGTTCCTGGTGTGTTGCTCCCTCCTCCTGGTTGGCTGCCTGGGCCGGGTGAGCCTGCTTTCTTAGTCAACAGACTGTTGAAGAAGTTAGCCAGCACGCCCTCACTGGTCTGACCTCCTGCCACAAAAAATGACATTAGCACAACCATACAAGCTGAAATTTTTGCAGATACTAGCATAAACTAGATTTAGGTTGCTACAAAACAGAAACATCTACCGAACCCTTATCTGGAATTAAAAACATGTGTAAAGGAAAAAGTCGAAATGAAAGTCTGAAAGAAGTTCAGATAAGAAGCAAGCTTTAATCCCAACAAGCTCTCCTAATCCCCTCCAAACATGGCAGCAATGTTTCTATGATTTGAACCTAAAAGAGTAAAGTCCTTCTTATCTGCATCCTGAAACAATCCCTGGAGACACTAAATGTGTATTCTCAATCACTGCTGCCCAAACAAATACGATTTTCACCCATTAGTCTAGACACAAGATTTGAAGACGGTATCTCATGAAGAAGGTCACATTCTTCCCAAGATGACAGGGTGGTGAAAATCATGAAACCAGATCCAGAGATTGGATGAAATAAATTCCCAAGAACTAGAAATGTGTGACTCCAAAAGCTGTTGCTCCCAATAGTTGGAAAAATGCAGCCAAGGAGAGTAACTACAGGACGGAGCAGAAGGAAAGATACAGAGAAAGATGGAGAGGATTCGGAGGCATGCATCCTAAATATGGCACACTCCTACACACCTTTCATGTTGGGATCAATCTTCTTGGTACCTGATTGCATGGGCATGACGTTTGCCACGTTAACCGCAGCTGAACGGTTGGTCGTCCTTGGTGAGCCAGTGGGAGCTCTGTTTGTTGGGTCCTGTTACAAACACACAGAAATGTTTTAGGATTATAAAATGTAATAAAATAAAATAAACAAAAAAATAATAATTGTATGAGAGGACAACTAACAAGGCTTAAGGTCATTCCACACAGAGTGTGACATTTTCGTCCAAAATGTTCGCACGTTGAAAAATAAATACGGCCTCACGTTGTGTCAATCACGTTTACACACTGCCTCTGAAACTTTCATCCGTCATAAAAAAATTATTTAATTCTTTGCATCCGTGGCAAGCATTTTTGAGTCCAAATTCATCCATTTCATCTCGCAGCACAAAGCACTGTAAAATCCTTGCACACCGAGTTCACAGAAATTGGTGGTCTTCCTTTTAATATATGGCTCTAATATCGCTAACCAAGCATCAAACTGAGCCAATGACATCCTGAAGTAAACTTTGAATCGACCGTGATAATCCCGCAGATCCTTAGTAAGGAGGGGGAACTCTCCATCCTCTCTATATTTTAGGATTGGATGGACCCAATACTTCCTTTCTTTTTTATTTTCTTTAAGAAGCGAGAGGACAACAAAATCATCCTCAATGCTTGTAGACTCCATTTAGTAGGCTACTGGTTTGCAAACTTTTTCGCAACAGATTAATTAATACGCATCCACGTGCTCAGTGTGCAAAGTTTCTGTGCGTGACAAATTTTTAGGATTACAAATGCGAAAAAATGAATGTGAAAATTTCGTACTCGGTGTGCAGAGACCTTAAAGATGAATGTTAAAAATTCAAATGAATAAATCGGGTTGGGTAAAAGTGTCTGTTAAATGAATACATGTAAATGCAAATGTCTTGTAGCAGGAAAAGTATTTTTCCAAAACATGATTCAACAGAGTAACGCTGTGGGCTGAAATGTAAATCGAGCGCATGTAAAACACTCACCACTGGTCTTCCTGCAGTGACTGGAGGCTGTTTAGATAACAGAGACTGAGAGCAGGGCAAAAACAGAAATAATTCAGCCATTATTTCTTTAATATTCTGGCAATGATTTGTTTATCAAACAAGTTTCGTGGATTATTAAAAAAAAACTCTCAGTTTACTAGACTTACAAATACAGGGCTTGACAACAAGAGCATGTCAGTCACACTTGATATATATATTCAGGAGCATTATGTTTTATGAAATTTAAGGTATCCAAAATTGTACAACAATCTGTACAAATTAGCATATTATAAGGATTTATGTAGGATCATGTGACACTTAAGTATAATAATGAGTAATGGCTGCTGAAAAATAAACAATTTTTTTGGGGATGATTATGTTATACAATATTATGCAATTACCTGCAACTTTAGTAGAAATACTTGGTCATCTTCAGCTTGAACTTCCTTCTCATGCACAAACTGGAAAGACGTATCACAAATACACAATCACTAGATTAGAGAGATTCTACAGTTAACTGCACATCCACTGGCAAAGATCGAATCAAGTGGGAACTCTTACCTTTCTAATTGGAGGTTTTACTATTACATCTTCAAAGTTGTCCTCTGCTTTTACTGACTGGAAATTTTCATGCAGGATGGCGATCTTTTTTTCATTGTCCCATCCTGATGGACTGAAAATGAAAGTTAATACAAAGACGTACCATTTAAAGAAACAAAACCATTTTACTCCATTACACATTTGTATTTAATTAGCTTGTAAATACAAGCTGCTTTTATTTCACATTACAAAGATAATTAATAATACTGTCTGTACGCAATTGATTTTCATTTCATGTTGAATGTAATTCATGTGTTAGTGTGCCTTGGCATCCAAATACGTACATAAACACAGAGTCTTTCTCCACCACCTGAGCTGGCATGTTGAAGGGAAAGCCATATAACCTGTGAACGAGGTATTTATATAACAAGTCTAGATTTTTGTTCTCCTTCATGGATGTATAAAGTAGTGCTGCTCCGTCTGAAAGGTCCCTTGTGAAGGAAAACAACAAGGTGAGATTACATTTAAGCAAGGAACATGCGAGCTCTTCACTTCTGCGATTTTTGGAAAGCAGCCATTATTACGGGTCAGCAGATAATGTTACCATATTCCACTGTTAACCAAACAAGATACAAAATATCTACCTGCGTAGCCTCTGTTATTGTATTCAGATGCACAAAAAATTGTGTTCTTGACATAAAGATAAAACTGAACATGAAAATAATCTGGCATCCAGTGAATTATATTCATCATTGCAGCTTTGGTTTGGACGTGCTGATGTGTAAGGATACACTGCAAGCAGAAACGTCGAATGTGAGACTGGATGAAGTCTAAGTGCTCGTCTTTATAATCGTGCTCCTTCTCCAAAGTGCTGATCGCGTCACACTACACAGAGAGAGAATTATGAAAGGGAGACTACATCAACATACCACTACATCCTTGCTTTGTAACTTGATATATTTGGGGGTTTTAGTGAAAATAAAAGCAGAACCACCTTGGGAAACAATGACCAGAAATGGCAAGTTTGTCATATCATTGAAATATGTGGGATCCAAAAGTCAGAGAGCACATCAACAAAAACTAAGCTTCAAAATCTAGTTAAAAATCTGGAAATTTAAAAACAAAAGATGAAGTATAGAAAATATATAGAATTCCATACTATTTTTACTTTACCAGTCAAATTTGTGACATCATGTGAACTGCATTGTACAAAAGATGATGATCAGATGTTAATGTTTGACTTAAACAGTTATGCTAATATAAATACAGAAGTGTTCAAAAGGTTGAGGTCAGTAAAATATTTTTTTGCTGACAAATTGATAATTTTTTCAGCAAGCAATCATTAAATTGATTTAAAATTATAATAAAAAGTTTATAACGTTTACTGTTCAATGCAATTTCAATTTCAAATTAATGTTGCTTTTTCAAATTTTCTATTCAAAGACATCCAGAAAAATGTATTAAGCTTCCACAAACATTAAGCAGCGCTAGTTTATTACATCGATAATTAAAAAATTATTGAGCAGCAAATTAGAATGACTTCTGAATAAACATGTGACAATGAAGAATGGAGGAATACATTACATTTGAAAATATAAAACTGTAATCATTTTTTGCTGAATTATAGTAGGAAATATTGAATTGTATTTTTTGTCAAATAAATGCAGCCTTCATGAGCATAAATGACTTCTTTAAAAAAAATGTTAAACTCCCCAAACTGTTGAACGGTGGTGTGTAAATGCTTGTGCCATTGTAGCTGCTCTTTTAAATACAAGTCGCAGGTGTACCTTAGTGCAGACCACCACTATAGGCAGGCCCAGGTTGTGTGTGAGTGTATTGTCTCCCAGCGGCAGCAGGACGCTCTCTTCCTCGGACTCAGGATTCCTTCTCTGGGGCACAGCTTCCAGGTCACTTCCGGGTTCCACATATTCCTGAAACTGCTTCACCACTGCATACAAACAGTTACATTCAGAGATATTTACTGTACTAACTGCAAACTCATTCATGCAAGTATAAGAACTGTCAGCACTGCCTGCAGCAATATATAGGACTATCCCAGATCCAAATGCATCACCACACTAGATCATTCCTACAGGGTACTTAGCATGCGAACACGCTCACAAAGACGCTACTTACATCTGTGCTCCAGCTCTCTCATGGTTTCAGGAGGAACTCTGAGCTTGTCCACAAAATCCCTCACAACGCTGCCCCATTTCTGCAGTGAATCGAGGGCCAGCCAGGGCCGGGACAGATCGACCACAAATAGAACCAGCGAGTCCTCCAGGTTCTCTGTTGATACGGCAAACTTCTGCAGGCCTTTGTGGTACAGGTCCCCATCCAGCACCCATGCATTACACCGTGCATGATCTGACAAAAAGAGTCGAATTAGATTTAGCATGTCTGTATTGAATTACCTTCTGTTGGTCAGTAGGCTGCCTCTATACTAGTATGACAAACATCACTGATAATTAAGACTGCTTAGGTTGGCAAAAATAATATTTTGAAAACAGTAACTGTATTTTGCTTCAAGTTTATGTTTTTAATTGCTTAATGAAGCCTTAAAATTAATAAATAGCAAATTACACTAAATAATCTCAGTGCTCAGTTATGGAATCTTTTCTTCAAAATATTGCAGCGTTAAAAACCTTTCAACGTATTGATTGATTGTAGTGAATCACAACCAGATTCATTTAAGGTTACACATCTAAAACTGGTCTATATATTGCCAGTATCAAACTCTAGACTAAAATTGAATAATTACCATCAATATCGTCATCGTGAACATTGAAATACAGGAACTCTAAGCCTCGGCCCTTCATGTACTCTTCTACACCTTGAAGTTTGGCCACCAGGGTGGTCTTACCAGACCCCACCTCACCTGTAAAACAAGTCCGATTAACACAACGACAAATAATAAAAACAAACGTAAGAGACTTAGATGCATTTGGATCCGGAAAACAACATATATAATGCATATTTAATTATGGTTATTTATTATTAGTTTGAATATGATTGTACATAAAAAATAATCAAACGCATATAGTATATAATCATGCTGCATTTCTCTGTTCTGTTTTATGCAAATGATTCATGCAATTAATAAAATAGATAAACTGAGAATTGGTGTCAGTGTTTCTAAAGCATATAAATAAGTAAAAGCATATAAATAAACAACAAAATATAAATAAGAGAAACATAATCTCTGGATTTCTAATGATTTTTTTAAATAAAATAAAACAAGGGCCAGGAATTATCAAGAGAATGTGCCAAAAATCTACTGAAAGGGAAAAATGTATCACTTGAACTCAAAAGCATAGTTTTTTTAGTAGTGTCTGATATATTTCTGCCTTAATGTATATGTATCTTCTGTTAAAATGGAGAAGTTATGGAATTAATGTGAATTCATATATTTGCCAAAGACAACAGAGTGTTATATTCTAAAAACGAAAAAGCATAGTTGTCTGCACACTGACATTACAGCTCCAGAAGGTTTACTAATAAAACAACATTAACTTAATAAGGAAAACAACATTGGCAAAAACAGCAGGGAAATAATAATAAATTATATTAATAAAGTAAAATATTTTTTGTAAAAAATTCATTCAACAGAGTTTTCATGGCCATTTATCATGTCTGACGCCCCATGAGTAAAGCGCATCCTCTGAGGCAGCAAACATGAGCCAATCACTGGCGGCGTCTCAAAAACCAGTGAGCTCCCTACCTAGATAGCATTTTTAGTCATCATAGACGGGTAGACAGAACTTTCTAGGCATCACTGGCACATGTACAGACTTTTCAGTATTTAAAATAGTTCAAATGCAGCATTTTGTTTCTCGAGTTTCTCGAAACACATCTATGATGCTGTTTAAGTAGGCGGTACGGTGGATTTTAGGACACAGCCCCTGTCTGAGAGTGCGGATTATCCCTATTCACCAAACCCGAAAGTCTGTGCCATATGCAAATCGTAAAGACGAAATAAATGACCGATTATAAAAATACTGAGTAAAATTCACGAGACAGGCACAAAAGTGTTTTGTGCGCGCGGTGTCTGACGGCGACGACTGGAGACAATGACGTGCGCCCAGTAACAATAACAGCACACTTACAATCACATCAGAGCACATATACGTTCAAACCCTTGCATTCAGTCAGCATTGTATGCTATTTAACGTTATTAATCATGACAAATCGGATGCAGATCAATGGGATGAAACGTAGCAGACATGAAACAGCATTTTTTGTGTGACAGAAGGAAAAAAACACCCACCCATAACCACCACATTCTTTCCTGACGGCAATTTTGATCGGGAGCGCGTAGACACCTCACTCAATATCGATGACCTGAACACAGGGTGGAATTAGCTGTTAAATCACAACGCTTTATGGAGTATGCATCACTGCGATCAGTGATTCAGGCTGGCCTGTGTGTACCTGCCCGACTGGGCAATTTGCAAGTTAGCGGCTAACAACTGTCACATGCGGCTCTGAGCCACCTAAAGCCGTGTTCTGCACATACAGACGAGACTGAATGGGGGATAATAGAGCCGGCTAGGCCTACCATAAATTCTGTCCGTCATCCTCCTCGGAGTTTTGGCTTTCGGAAGTACTGTTATTTACATTTGAGCTAGCCGATAGGAGTGTATTTCTGCCCGTCGTCGCCATCTTCGCAGACTTGAATGACACCCCTGAATGAGCCCCGGATGTTTCGCACAGAGCCGAGTGTTGCTTTTCTGCTGGGCGTGGACCACTGCGAGCCGCAATCACTGCTGAAACTCAGGTTAATAGAATAGAAGAGAAGAGAAGAGAATAGAGTCATGAAAAGGGATATTTATTAGCATCTATGGTTGCATTATTACATCCATGGAGACATTATATTGCACGAAAGGTATTTATAGAGGGAAAAGATTCGTTAGATGATTAAAATGGTCTTCACACTGATAATTTTTAATTTAATTTTTTAACTTTGAAGAACCCAAAATTAATCTGGCATCATTGCAAGAACCCTTTAGAACCTTTATTTTTGTAAAATAGAATAGAATAGAATAGAACCGATTTTTTAACATTTATTTATGTATTGACCTGATAGCAAAAATAGAAAATAATAAAATATAATAAAGTTATTTTAATTAATATAGGCTGATATAATTATATGCCTCTCAAACCATCATTGAATACAGATAAAAAGAGTGAGTCTCAATAACACTGAACACTCAATCAAGGCTTGGGATATCAGAATAGAATATATTGATTAGAATAGAGCAGAATAGAAAACACTTAAATATAAAAAGGTTCTAATAAAATAGAATATTATAAGCTTCTCAGTAAAATGTCATATAATCCATGTGATGAATATGAGCAAACTCAGAACAAAACCACTGTATTAATTTGAAGACAGAGACGTGTTCTGTGCAAGGATCCCCAGGCAAGTGTGAGGACATTAGAAATGTAAAATCATCACAGAAAAAAAGAAAACAATAGAATAGAACAGAATTAAAAAGTCTCATTAAAAGGTTGAAAAAGAAATGATTCATGTACCTTCAAGCTGAAGATGCTTGTTATATCAGCAGCACATTGTCCTACATGGAGTCGCCTCATGAAGGCAGACATGTTGAGATCACTTGACACATTTTATAGGTAATACGTGTTGAGTGTTTTTGCTGACGGAATACATTTATACTAGCTGATTTAGAAATTGATTATTTCCTCAGTAGTATTTGCATCTGCACTGAATTCTGTAAACCTTTGCAAGATTGATTACGAGAAGTCAGTTTTGCTGACTGCCAGACTAGGCTGCAAAATAAAAAAGTGCACATGTAATTGTACTGGATCATTCTTAAGTCCCATTGGAATCATCGTGGTCCCCAGGAATCAATCCAACTCTTTACCCCTGTCTACTAAGTACTGCTCACCAGATCTCATACCAATTGTAATTCACCGAATCAACCGCCAGAGTGCAGGTTTACACTGGGTTCGCACCCTGTCGTTCCTCTCCAGCTCTCACAGCAGAGGATTAAACAGTGAAGTTAAGAGGAGTGCGCGCGCCTGCCCTGCTCTTATGTTCAGAGAGGAGACTGCGGGTCGGACTATCCATCACCTTTAACGCTAGACCCGATGGAGCTGCTTATATCACCGTAGACTATTTGGACTCGGATGGGAAATGAGTCCAGTGCACAAACTGCACTCAGCACGATCTTAACACTGAGGAACTTTTCTTCTGTCGTCGTTTGGGATTTGTTCTTATACTTAAACAGTGGGTAAGTTTTATCCCTATAATATCAAAATACTATAACACGCCGAATTTGATGTTTTACGCATTGACGGAACAACAATTTTACCTCACAGTTCAGTGCATACGAGACCGAATAAGTATGGATACATTTTACATTTTATGTCTACAGAAGAAATATTACTCTGTCAGCAGTGTTTTAAAAAAAGATTTCGGATTTCGTTGTTTGAATGTCATTATGTTACTGCTGGTTTGTGTGGATAGTTAATGTTTAACATTATAAACATTTATTTCGGGGTCATGAATATTCAGGATGTTTATTTAGGGTTGCTCTCATTCCTGGACATTGGTTGCACCACACTGACTTTGATTTCCAAACCAAAGTTTTTAATACATTAATGACATACATTTAGAATTAGACATACATAATATTAGAGTAATTATCTGTAGCCTATACACAATCGATTACAAGATCGTAAGTGGGTAATCTAATATTTATAATTTGATTGGTCTGGGTCTTTAAAATATAAATGTCAAAAATGCGTTCCATACAAACATCTGAATGAATAGGATATTGTCTGAGATTGACTTCTACACAAAAGCCATTCTGATATTTGATATAAAGCTAAAAAGTGTCAAAACAAAAAAAAAAACATGAAAGAAGCCGCACTGAAAGACCGAAATTCTTGAAGAAGGAATCAATGGCAAGTAGTTTACAATAATATACATTCTTTAATAAAGCGAGTATATTTCTATCATTAATGTATTAAAAACTTTGGTTTGGCATATCAAAGTCAGTGTGGTGCAACCAATGTCCAGGAAGCCATTTTGTTGTGACATCACTATGCTTAAATTATATCCTGTGTATGAGAGCAACCCTAAATAAACATCCTGAATATTCATGACCCCGAAAAATTAAAAAATAAATAAAATACAATCAACAAATAATAGATTACTAGATGTTTAAAATGATCTCTTTATCATATTGTACCTTCTTTTGTGGATTTCTTTTTTGGTCATACATTGGACACTTTGTTTAATTTTATATTTGTTTACTTTTTCTAAGTAGTCAGACGTTTTGGTCAGCCCTCGGTAATAGACTATTGATTCTTTCATTGGATTCATTTAGCTATGGTAGACTAGAACACATTTTCTGTGAAAAGGTGAGAGCTTGTACAGGTTTTGAGATTTATTTGCATAATATAGGTAAATCTGCATTTGTTTTCCGTGTACTTATACCTCAAATTAACATCATGAAAACTAGGCCATTGGTCCACATGAGGCTCTCCAGCAGCTCCCCCCACATGAGCACTTGATTATTCATCATATTGCAGAAAACTCAGTGCTTTCCCAGATTGTTTCAGGACATGCAATGCAAATACATGGGAGCACAGCAGTGCATGTACAGTACATGAACACCTGCACAGGGGCTATTCACATACAGTCACCTCAGTTAATCTGGCCAGGTGCATTAAAATGCTGCACCAAAGTGGGACGCTTAGGATTGCTGACTGAAAGAACTCCTAGGGGTTTCTAGCAATAGTTTTGTCCATCTTGCAGGGCTAGAAGACTCTGAAGGGTTTCAGCCGGTAGTAATGGCACCTCTTTTATCTACAAATAATAATGATAACAAAAATGTGGCACTCAAAGGAAGCAGAGGGCATGAATAATTGAGGAACACACAGAGATACACGTTCTCTGTGGTATGGTCTCAGAGTATTGGGGTCAGCGCTTTGCTCGAATCTCTCTCACGGGGACGATGCTGAACTCATTTCACATGGTTGCCTGACTGAAGAGCAATTTATTCATTATAAACTAAAGCAATGTTATCGGTGTCTCTGACTTAACAAGTCCCCCGTTTTCTGTTTTAATCAACACACTCATTATGCTTGAACTTGTCTATTCAAAGGTGTGACATAATTAATTCAAATTATTTCAAGGACTGCCGTCCTCAGAGACAGTGTAAAAATATAAAATTATACAAAATAACCTATAAAACGTGCTTCATCTGAACATAACTGGTGAAGTTCAAAAATGTTATTTAATATAACTGAATCAACCATGAGACTGCACCATTGAAGGCATTTTTTAAGGGTCAGATGGGGTAGAAACCTCTTCTTAAGGTAACCGGCGAGTGAACGAACAAAAAGTGGGGCAGTTTAGTTAGATTCGAGATTGTGCACTGATAAAAAAGCACACTCTTGCTCTCAGCCTTTAAGTTTTTGTGATGCTATATTCTAATAAGCATAAATATAGTAAAATAACCATATTTAAAATAATTAGATATTAAAATAACATTTAATGCAATTTATTTTTGGTGATTGTGCATGTTTTGCTGCATTGTAGAACTAAAGAACAATTTAATAATATTTTTTTTCTTTGAAAAGTGATCAAAGTTAGGGTTTTGTCAAATTAGGTCTGTGTTATTGCTGGTTATTGCATGTCATTAATGCTGCATTTAGATTTTTGTGGAAACCATGCATTATTTTCATAATTCTTTGATGAATAGATTTGTAATAGATATAAATATAAATACAATATTTAAAAAATGTATTGCATTGGGGATTTGGTGCTCAGGATACTTTTTTGTTGTTGTAGTTGTTGTTGGTGGTGGAAACCACATCACGATACATTATTTTTCATGCATAGAATGTTCAAAACTGCATTTTTTGGGGCAATGTAAAAGTTTATACTGTCACTTTTGATCAATGTGTTGCATCCTTACTAATGAGAAGTATTAGTTTCTTTAAAAATATCCTTCTGACCATTTTTGAACTTTTGAGTGTATGTATCTGTTCTATGTCATGCTTTAAAGTTTTAACTAATATTTTTATGTTCCTGTGGCTCAGTGGTAGAGCATTGTGTTAGCAGCGCAAAAGGTTGTGAGTTCAATTCCCAGGGAACACACATACTGACAAAAAAAATGTATAGCCTGAATGCAGTCGCTTTGGATAAAAGTGTCTGCTAAATGTATTTTGTTTTTCACAGCTTGAACGCGGGAACTCAAAATGAGTAACATCTACGAGTCTGCTGCCACCACGCTGGGCCTCTTCAACAGCCCATGTCTGACAAAAGTGGAGCTCCGCGTGGCCTGTAAAGGAATATCTGACAGAGATGCGCTGTCCAAGCCTGACCCCTGTGTCGTCCTCAAGATGCAGTCCCATGGGCAGTGGTTTGAGGTGTGTTTATGTTCGAGTTTTGTTTTCTCTAGCACAAACAGAATGGTGGTTTTCATGACGGAACATCTAATTTTCACCTATGCAAAAACAGAATCTATCATGTGTACTTTTTATAACAGTTTACAATGGATGTTTTCATACATCATTTCAAAGAAACAACTGTTTTTGTGTCATACCCTAGATATCTCCTCCGATCACAAACTCCCTTTCCTCACTTTGAAATTGCTACACATGTAGTGATTAGTTTTTTTAGCAAACTTCTGGTGTTATTGTAAGTTTCCAAGCATAATGTACTTCAATAATAACCCTTTCACAAATGGTAATCTGGACTGAACAGAAGCTGCTTATATAGTGCATGAGAACTAACTCTCTTTATTGAACTGTGTGTTTTATGCTTGTGTGTATGTCTATTAACGGCTGATTAGTGTTCTGAGACTGTATATGCTGTGATGTGAAAGCAATATAAAACAGTGTCGTTAGATCACAGAAAGCGCTCTGTCATGCTGTCTTGTGCCTCGCTAATAAACCAAAAAACCAAAGACGAGGACGTGCAGTGCTGCAAAAGTGAAGGGGAGGGTTTCAGTTGCAGCACAAAACGTGTTCCTTGCATACAGGGGTTTTGCTTTGCATAGGTTACGCATAAGGGTACGATTCATAATTAATAAGGTAGTGCCATTTGAACTCCAGCTGTGAGCACTGAAGTTAAAAACAAAGTGATTTGTTTGAAACCGTATATGTCGGTTGAAGGCCAGCAGTCTGGAAAATCTCTCTAAACCTGTCAAGAAAATGTCCTGCTCATATTTCACTTAAAATAGGTAATTATGTTTATATATAAATATATATATATATTTAGAAGACTTTTAGGTTTTTATCAGGTTTTTAGATTTCCCAAGACAATTAAGCATTATTATATATAATATTATAATGATATATACTATATAGCATTATATATATTATTTGAAGGGCTACTTCACTCATAAAAAATATAAATCTGTTATTATGTCTGTCATGTTGTTCCAAACCTGTATGAATTTCTTCCTTCTGTGGACCATAAAAGAAGATATTTTGAGAAATATTGCATATTTTTCAATACAATGGAAGTCAACGGTAACCAAAATGTTATGCTACAAACATTATTCTAAAATATCCTTTGAAATTGATATGATACAATTAAATTTATTTACCAAATTTGATTATTATCGATACTATTATTGCTTTTTAATTTATGCTTATTTTAATTTAACAATACTATTTTTACTGCTATACAAAATAAATTGCTATATATAATGGGAGTAGTGCATTACTATAATGAGAACTGAAGCAATGAAATATAAATGTGCTTAATTATTCTGAAAATAATTTCACAGTGCAATATAGAATATTAGGCTTAATGCCTTTATGCAAAATGTAGTTTTTTTATTCTAAATTATATGTCACTTGGCCATACACATATATAATATGATATCCTGAATGAATTAATGAATGAATTAGTGATCGACCGATATTGATTTTTTTATAACCGATACCGATACCGATTATTTGTACATTTATGTACCCGATAACCGATATGCAGAACCGATATTTATTTACGGTTATAAAGTACATTTTCCTGTGGCTCAGTGGTTAGAGCATTGCGTTAGCAGCGCAAAGGTTGTGGGTTCGATTCCCAGGGAACACATACTGATAATAAATGTATAACCTGAATTCACTGTAAGTCGCTTTGGATAAAAGCGTCTGCTAATTGCATACATGTAAATAAATAACCGAGTGAAGTAAGTCCATTCTTCACTTTGGTTTTTCCTCCTTTCAGTCATCTTAACAACAACAAATTGTTGAAAATTTACATTTTAATGTAAAATTTAATCTTCAAATTACAACAATTCAAAGATTTTATTTATAAAAAGCATCATCAGCAACACTGATATTAACAGTAAGCAAAAGAATATCTAATGTTTTAAGTAAAATAAAGGACAGAAGTCATATCAACTTCATTTTAAACTACAGTTTTAGGGTTAAACGCTGTTTAAAAGACTAAAGAGTGAATAATAATAATTCACTGGATAATGTTAATTCACTGAATAATATTCTCTGGAATATTGAAATAAGCTATAACAAACAAAACATCGTATTTTATTGCATTTCTCAACTGGCATGTTATATCAGAATTATTCAAATGTTTTTGTCATTCTAGATTATGAAAACTTCTGACAGCGCGGTTTATCTATTTACACAGAACTACACTTAAACTGTGATCGCTTGCGGAGATAATAAATAATTAATTTCGATAGAGATGTTTATTGGTGAAATAATGGTTCTATAGTAAATGTTAATATAATTCAGCGTGTTTCAAGCAAGTGAATCTTGTATAAAGTTACATGCGGTGGTCGTGCTGGAGCTTCTCCTGAGTGAACAGTGTCCACTGCTCCAAGTGTGTGTGTGTGTGTGTGTGTGTGTGTCCACTGCTCCAGGTGTGTGTGCACTTGGATGGGTCAAATACAGAGAACACATTTCACTGCTGGTTATACTCTGTATAATTATGTATGTGACAAATTAAAAAAGTGTTTTTTTTTTTTTCAAAACCGATATCCGATTATGGTAAAATGCTTAAATATCGGGAAAAATATCGGTAAACTGATATATCGGTCGATCTCTAGAATTAATATCCTATATGATATCATATCGTAACTTTGGGTTCAGTAAGCTATTTTAATGTTTTTGAAAGTAGTCTCTTATGCTCACAAAGGCAGCATTTATATATAATGATATATACATTTATGTACATTTGCATATATGTGAATGTATACACACTGTACACACACTGTACACACACACACACACACACATATATATATACATATACATATGAAGAGCTCTTTTCCAAAACGCGATAAATGCCAAATTTATTGCCATTTTGCTGTGTACTGAACCTATTCACTGCTCCATCAATGTTTCATGCCAAATCGCTATATTTCCTTGTTTAAAATGTACTGCAAGATGCAGTTACTTTCCAAACTGCTATAAGCGCCGAACCTGTTTTTAGCCTAAATGCGATATATCCTCTCGATCAATCAGAATTCGTTCGATGCAATCCAACACGGCGACGCTTTGAAGCATTTGTTTGTGCTCAGTCTTCAAAATGAGTGCTTTAAACTCTAATAACACTTTTGATGGCCTGGATGAGCCAGTGAGACCTACACCTGGGGGTAGAAAACGCAGACTGGACAAAGAAAATCACAAAAAACAACAAAAAAAGAAGGTTCTCAGGTGGCGCGTTAATACCCACTGTGGGATGTCAATGTAACAGATGTGTATACCAGTAAAGGTGGTGTTTAACCGATAGAAGCTAGAGGCTGTAGCCTTTGGCGTTCCATGTTAGAGCGCCCGCATCCCGCGCCGGAAACCCGGGTTCGAGACCCGTTCGGTGTGATGGTGCGGACCCGGGGGAGTTACATCAACACAAGACTGGTGCGACCGGTTTATAGTATGAGTCCCTGATGTCATATGTTGCATGTTCTCTTTTTTTCTTTTTTCTTTTTTTAAGACATAAACCAACATTAAAAAAAAGGATGGATTTGTAGCGTTTAAAAAAAAAAAAAAAAACACCTTTGCATTTATAATCGACAATATTGTTGTTTCATTTAACAATCATTGTTTAACATGTTCAGACTGAGCCAACAGACCATTTTAACAGGATAAATTGAATATTAACAAAATGTATGGGTCTAGGTAAAAAAATGTCATTTTCATGAAAACTATTAAAATGGATTTATAGCGTTTTGGAAAAGAGCTCTTCATATACACATACTTATATAATGTGTGGCAGCCATTCCTCCAGTTTTGAGTGTTGCAAGATTCTTCAGAAAATATTTGATTATTCTAGTTTGGAATTGGTACTTATGAAACATTCTTATTATTATTAGTGTTGAAAACAGTTGTGCTGCTTAATTCTGTTATTATAGAAAGTTTGAAATGACAGAATTAAGCAGCACAACTGTTTTCTGAATAAAAGTATTAATGTAAAAATCTTATTTTGTGTATTTTTGACAAGCCTCATCAGATTCACTATTATTGGTGCCACATACTTGGGATTGAGTCTAATACTATTTTAAAAGGTTTGCTATTGTCATAATGCAACTAATAACCTGTCACAAATTCAATTTATTCTTTAAGTACAGTAACTCAATTTTTCTGGGTCATTGACATTGATTTGAGATGAGTCTGAATGTGAACTGAATTGATTCAGGATATGAACTGGATTAGGGAAAATCCTTGTCATCATCCAAACAATCAGCCTGTAATAGGACAGCATAACATTTCATTAATCCCAGGGGGGGATATTTGTGACGAAATCCTGAAATGTGTATTCAATCAAAACAGCAGCGCTGGAGTGTGACAGTTGCCTTGTTCTGATTGGTTCCAGGTGGACCGGACAGAAGTGATTCGCAGCAGCATCAGTCCGGTTTTCTCCAAAGTCTTCACCGTGGACTACTATTTTGAGGAAATACAGCGCCTTCGTTTTGAGCTGCATGACATCAGTAGCAACCATAATGGACTTAAAGAGGCTGACTTCCTGGGCGCCATGGAGTGCACACTCGGACAGGTGAATGAGAGGGACGGCAGAGTGCACACTTAACGGAAACGCAGGAGGGAAGATGAAAGCTAGTGAATGGAGTGAGTGTGTGAGAGAGAGGATGAGTACATGAGAGGGATTGTGTGGATTCAAAAGGGTAGCAGAGAGCTTACTGGAGCAGGAAGGTGCCTGGTGGGCAGAGGGACTATTACTCCAAACTCTTTTTATCTAGTATATAATGAAACAAGACTACAACCAGTGGTATATAAAGGAACATAAGAGGGTAAAGAGGACTTGAGAAAGGAGAGTTCATGCGAGGGTGAGAACCTGAGGAATTTGGATGCTAATAACAGACACTTATTTTGTTTCTGGCTGTTAAATTGATTAGTCGTCAGTGGTGAGAACTAACTACGGCCAATAGAAGCTGTAAAACAATTTTAAACAGTAGTTAGTTTTCACCACTTACATTTGGCAAGTAGTGTATTATGTGGTTTGTTTTTGAGTTGAAAATGATAGATAAGTACATTTTTAGAAGGATTTTGTTTCTAGCAGTTCTTATTGGTTGGTTGGTCAAAGTAGAATTGAATCTTATCATATAAAATATGTGGATGTCTAAATGGCCTTGTTGATGAATATGGTTTACCTTCTACATTTACCTTTTGCTTAGCTTATTAACTCATTTGAAATAATATAAAAAAATATTTTGATGCTGTAAAGGTTTTATATTTGATACATGGTTTATGAGATCTGTAGGTATGTCTGTCAATGAAGTTATCAATCATTTTTGGTTAACTCCTCGTGGATTATCCATGCTCTTCATGAAGTAGAAGACATTTTAATATAATTTCTAATGTGTCTGCCTCCTTGTGGCAATGCATATCTTGCTGCTGCCAAATTAATTTAATATATTAGGTTATTCATATATAAATACAAATTCAATATAATATATATATATAATTTATTTTAACTTTGTTTAATCTTTCATATTAAGGTTTGTTAGGGTTTACAAGTGTGGTTTGAAGACTGTATACATGTATCTGTTTGCCTCATGTTCACTCTTTTTTGTTAGATTGTATCACAGAGAAAACTGGCCAAAGCTTTACTGAAGCAAGGAAACACAACTGGCAAATCATCTATCACAGTAAGAACAGACATCTCACCCCCAATGAATTCACACTTCAAATGTGTGCTCTTTTGTCATAACCTGACTTCTTTGAAATCACAGGTTACAGCTGAAGAACTGTCAGGGAATGATGATTACGTGGAGCTCGCCTTCAGTGCCAAGAAACTGGATGACAAGGTGTGACACAATTGCTCAACAAACACTTTGCAACAATATTGAGACAAACAATAACAGTTGTCTTTATCTGATAACGGTACTGTTTTATGAGTAGCCAAAATTCAAATTGAGCAATGCATCATCTACTATTTTATTAAAATATGCTGCTATTTTTTTTTTTCATTACCAAATGAGGACAACTTTAAGTCTAAATACACAGTGGACCATTTAGAAACACAAGAAACGATGTGCATTCAGTTATAGTCTGTAAATGAGAAAAAGTCAGGACAGGCCATTCACTACGCAATAAATATGCCTGGGATTGATGATTCCATGGTGATTTTTAATCAATCAAAAATGCTTAAAGCTCAAGGGTGTAATTTCTGCACCGCTAGCGCCACCAGATGCAATCGCAGAAATAATGATTTTGATTTTCAAAAGAGCTTCCAGAACACTTGTTTGTGGATGCTTTACAAAAAAAAGAATAAGTTCAATTATTTCTTTGTTTAGGACTTTTTTAGTAAGTCTGATCCATTTCTGGAGATCTTCAGAGTGAATGATGATGGCACAGCATCACTGGTGCACAGAACAGAGGTGAGATTGATATTTGCACACAAATGCATATGAAATGCATATTGAAGAAATGTGTAAACTGGTATTTTTCTGCTTACAGACCATTATGAACAATCTCAGTCCTGTCTGGAAATCATTCAAAGTTTCTTTGAACACACTCTGCAGTGGAGACCATGAGCGGGAGTTAAAGGTAAGACAGATATTTTGACTATATCCACTATGAATTTATTATAAACCAAAAACCTAACCGTTTGCATGCTATTATGATTACTAGAGAGATATTTCTGACATAAAGCAGTGAATCATCTCTTTGAAAGATATACTGCAACAATGTAAGCACACTCCATATGAGGCTTTTATGTCAGCATAATTTATTAATTTTTTGCTCTTTATTCTGGTCTCAGCATGACCATTTGGTCACATTAGATTGGAATCATCTTGGCAGATTTATGTAATGGCAGTCCTATCCATTCTGCCTCACCATTGCAGCTGACATCTTTCATAGTGAGCTAATTACTGAGCGGGTAAATGGAGCCCGGCTGTTTGGACGGTCCTGACAGTTCCTGAGAGGAACAGACATGGTGGAACCAGCGACAGAAATTAATGTTACTGCCCTTTAGTCCATTCAAGCCCACACAGTCATCGTGGGTTGGAGAACTTTCTGTCTTTGGGTCCAATTGTAAAAAAAACAAGACTATTGATCTTTACAGAGAGCAAAAATTCCTGTTATTTTCAAAGATATGACCGATTGTAGTTCATAAAATTTGATTCGACTGTATGTAATGTGGCATTCAAATCCTTTTTAATAATGTTGGGTAGTTGATATGAAATACTTGTGAATGTTCTTTTATATTTTTTTGCATTCAGTATTTAATTAAATGACTTGACTAATAAAATATACTAATGATTAAAGTTACAGGACTTTAATTTCCTTTAAAGTATACACTGATTATATAATTTTTAACCTAAAATCTAGATGATGATAAAAAACTATTCGTGAACGTGTTATCTAAATTAATAGTAATATTTCTGTATTTAATATAGCAATTCATTTTTTTGTTGATGATATGTACACTACTGTTCAACGTTTGGGGTTAGAGAATTTTTAAAAATAAATTAATGTATTAATTCTATTCAGCAAACATTCATTGAATTAATCCAGCGGTTCTCAATTCCAGTCCTCGCGCCCCCCCGCTCTGCATATTTCGTATGTTACTCTTATCGCTTCAGATGTTTGTTCTATTCGAACGTAAGTGCCCTGCGAAGTGGACATCACAGGATATTCCGCCATGATTCCAGTACGAAGTGAACGTATATATTCCATTCAAAGTGCATTGAAGTGTGCAAGACGTGAATTAAAATTGTATATATTTACAGAGGTATATGATGTCACACTCGTCCGTGCGTGAAGACGTTGCGCAGCGCAAATCCATGAATGAATGTTTTGAAATGAAGTAAACTTCAGCAGATTTCCCTGCTCAGGGAGTAGGGAGCAATGGACCCTGTGTAGGGAGCATGTCAATCGGAAAACAGTTCATGCATGGAGCGCACTTCTAACAAGCTGATTATCTGAATCAGGTGTGTTAACAAAGAGAGACATGCAAAATATGCAGAGCGGGGGGGGCGCTCTGTTGTTTTTTTTGCCATCACAGGAATACATTTCAATTTAAAATATATAAAAATATTTAATATTAAACTTGTGAAATTTAATTTTAGAAATGAAATCTCCTAAGATTGTATTACCTTCTTTCTTTCTTTCTTTCTTTCTTTCTTTCTTTCTTTCTTTCTTTCTTTCTTTCTTTCTTTCTTTCTTTCTTTCTTGCTTTCTTTTTTCTTTCTTTCTTTCTTTCTTTCTTTCTTTCTTTCTTTCTTTCTTTCTTTCTTTCTCTCTGTTTCACACACATTCAGATCTCAGCACTGCAGGTGTAAGATTCTCATTGGTATTCCAGTGCAGAAGTGGGGATAGGAGAGCTGTATCGCAATAATCTGTCTTTAAAGATTGTCTTTGTATTCTCATAAAGGCACAGAGTTTAGATGAGATTTAGTCTAGTTCGTACCACACTGAGGATCTGCATAAAAGCTGTTTGGAATTAAAGCCTTTCTAAAACGTTTACAGGTGACATTTTAGATTTTAGAGAAAGTGAAAGATACGGGCCAAGAAAGAGACAAAGAGAGGAAAATTAAGAGCTGATATCTGAATATGTTTAGTTGAGAGCTTAATCACTTTATCAGCTCCATGTTGGCATGTTGGCTCCACTTTGCTTCTCTCCGCTTCTTCTCCGCTTCTCTCCGCTTGAAAATAACCACCACTTACAGCAAATTAACTAATGCTTTAAATGCTTGGAAACAAGCCACTTTGAATGAAGCCTTTGGCAATTATACTAAGTGGCTGAATGAGCAGTTGAGCAACATGCTCATTTAAAGCTGGTTAAAATACATTTTCAATCTAAAGTACGCAAAATATTAGTCGAAATATTTTTAGGTGATGTTGGACAGTCAAGGACAACAGTTATTCTAGGTGACATGTCTCTGAATAAACATGAACTGGTTTGTTTAATATTCATGACTTCTTTATACTCATCTCACCACGGTCAGCAATGTCTCTGCAGTGAAAACGCACATTGAATTCAGATTCACAGAGATACAGAGCCACTGCAGTTTTATTGTTGTTGTGAGACTGTTGTATAAGACAAGGCTGTTAAACCTTCATGTTATGTTACAAGCTCACAATCACTCTGCTGTTTTGCTGGGTTAAATTTCTCAATTCTTTCATCCATATCTAAGCCCCATCTTTTGTATAGCATGATACAATTGCATAAAACAGTTTATGCAAATGACGTCATACAATTTTTCTAGAAGGAGAGAAAAGAGTTATGGACAGAACAGTTGTGAGGTAACTTACACTATAGTGAGTTATGTTTTATTTCTCATCTCGGTAAACAATGTGTTTATGCGGATTGTGATGTGGCCATTTATCATTTAAGCACTTTATGAAATCTTTGAAAAATATTGATTGAACTGGCCCAAATGTAACACAAATTGTGCAATTATAATTTAAAATCTAGTTAGGTAAACTTTGTGTGCATCTACATGCAGTTTTCTCAGTGTATGTATTGTCAAAATAATTAACTGGGCACCATTATAGTTTTTTCTTTTAGTTACTCATTGTTCATATAATTAAAGATACATTAATACTATATTCAAAAACATGAAATTATTTGACAAAATTATCTTTAATTTTAGGAGCTTCTTTTTTTTTTTGCACTCTCCTCATCCGTTTTTTGGGGATGTTTCCCAGCTTTATACAGAGCAGAGAAGCAGGTGTGAGTTTTGCCTGACATATTGAGTTATTGCTGGTTCTCGGTTCTACAGCTGAAAAATCAACCACAGCATCTCTGTATTAATATTTTAAATGGTCTTCAAATTTTGATTACCACCCGCTTATGTCTCAGCATCAATGATTCATTAACAGCAATGCTACAGTGTGCTGTCTTCCTGCCACTCCTGCCACACACCCACATTCACAATGACACATATACACACAGCCGGCCGCCGCACAGATCTCTGTAATAGACACACCGCTAGACCACGCCCATGATGAGACGATGCCTCTTGTGGAATGGGGCTTGTACTCCAATGAGGCATTGGGGCATCCACTATCCATCTGGAGAGCCTCTGCTTCATAACTGGACACCCTCTGGCGCGGTTACCAAAGCTAACAAGAGTTTTTCCGACCTCCTAAAGGTGGCGGAACGCTCAAAGTAGATTCTCAAGGCTCTGACAGAGCAGAGCAAGGATAGCTCACGGTCCTCATCAGAGGGAGGAAGCATGGAGAGTGTGATGACCTGAGCTCTGAATGGAGTGGAAAGCACTTTGGGCACATAACCCTGCCTTGGTTTCAGGGCGACCTTTGAGTCGTTAGGCCAGAATTCCAGGCATGCAGGGCTAATGAGAGCACCTGCAGGTCTCCTACTCACTTGACCGAAGCTAATGCTAAGAGCAGAGCAGTCTTTAGCGACAGTGACCGAAGGGTAGTGGACTGTAGCGGCTCAAAGGGAGGACCATTCAGGGCCCTCAACACCGTGGGCAAGTCCCATGTAGGGACTGTGAGGGGCCGAGGCGGATTCAGCCTCTTGGCACCCCTCAAGAAGCAGACAACCGAAGTGTTCCTGCCCAGGGTCGTGTGAGGCTGCTATAGCTGCTACGTAGACCTTGAGTGTGGACGGGGAATGTCCTTTATCCAGCAATTCTTGCAGGAAGGACAGAACCACCGATAAGTCAGAAGTAGACAGGTTTTTACCACGTGGAGAACACAGACCATTTAAGGGCATAGAGGCGCCTCGTAGACCTCGTAGTGCTCTAGCCTCAGAAATTGTATTTAGCACGCTCCCTGAGAAGCTCGCAGGCTCCCGTCGAGCGGCCAAAGGTGCAGGGCCCACAGATCGGGCCGAGGGTGCCAAATTGTCCTGTTTGCTTGATACAGAAGGTCCCATCTCATAGGAATGGGCCAGAGGGCTGCTATGAGCAGCTGAGTCAGTTTTGACAACCAAGGCTGATTCTTCCACAGGAGGGCCACCACGATTACCTTGTGTCCCCACTCCTTGATTTGCCCGATAACCTGCGGAATCAGGGCGATTGGGGGGAACGCGTAAAGGAGGAGGTTGGGTCATTCGTGGGCCAACACATCCTCGACCTTCAAATAATAAGTCAGGCAGTGAGAGTTGTCTCCTGAGGCGAAGAAGTCCCCCTCTGCCTCGCCAAAGATCTCCCAAATTCTCTGAACTGTCTGCGGATGGAGCGTCCACTCCTCTGAGGGAATATTGCTCTGAGATAACTTGTCCGCTCCTTGGTTCAATTTGCCTGGTATGTGCACTGCTCTCAGTGAGCGCAGATGGGGTTGAGCCCATTCCAGAATGCGTTCTGCCAGTAGGCAAGGCGCTTCGAGGAGAGGCCTCCATGGTGATTTATGTAGGACACCATAGACATGCTGTCCGAGCGGATTAGCACGAGGTGTCCCTTCAGGTCTGGCTGGAAGAACTGGCAGGCTTGACATACTGCTAGCATTTCCAAGCAGTTGATGTTCACCTTCGCACAGCACCCCCCAACCTGTGTTGGAGGCATCTGTCGTGACAACCTTTCTCCTGCAAACCATTCCCATAGCCACGCCATTTTTCCATCCAGTTTGCATCTTTCCAGGGGGCTAGGGCTGTTACACAGGCCTGGCCCACCCTGATATGCAGGCATCCATGACGCCACGCATGTGATAGAACCTGTAGTTTCAGCCAGCGCTGAAGAGAACGCATGCGAAGCAGACCAAATTGCCATGCTGGTGACGCTGCCCAGCATCCTTGAAATGTCTTGAGAGGGTGAGTGGTACCGATCTTGAAGGAGGTCACGAGTTCTCGCATGGTCAAACCACGTTCTGGCGCAACTATGGCTCTCATAAGAGGCTCCAGAGAAGCTGTTTGGGGGGTGGTCTGGCCGTGTTCCGTTCTGTTCTGCAGCTCAGTAAGATGCCGGAGGCACTGGGCCCAACGCTATCCTAGGTCGGGGGCCCTGGTGCTTAGGAAACGGGTTGGCGTCTGGATGAACGGGACCGCCCTCGCGTCTGCTGCATCTTGGCAGGCTAAGCCGTGGGGTTGCTGAGTCAGCATAGGCTTAGGGCAACTGGAAGCAGCTACGGAGCTGGAGCGCTTGGGCAAGAAGTGTGGCATGGCCTGGGACGACTTCTGTGCCTCACATTTCTGTGCAAAACATTCAGAAAATCCTTCGACCGCCAGTCCAAAGAGGCCGCTGGGGGGAATCAGGGCATTAAGGAAGGGAACCTTATCTGCGTCGAGCCGAGCAGAAG
The DNA here is from genome assembly GCA_027564155.1 of Gymnocypris eckloni scoliostomus. NCBI lineage: Eukaryota > Metazoa > Chordata > Actinopteri > Cypriniformes > Cyprinidae > Gymnocypris > Gymnocypris eckloni. Next base: position 10,035,741 of record CM050421.1, read on the forward strand.
TCGCTGGTTCCAGCTGCGAGGCGTTTCAACGGCGAGCAAGCTTCCTGGATCAGTGAGAGACGAAGTTGCCATCGTTGTTGATGGAGAAGACATCTGAGTTCATATGGCGAAACGGCTGCTTATATAGCCAGATGGCTCCGCTCATTCTGGTGGGCTCCGTTGCCATAGGCTCGTGCAACTCCGCTGCCGAGACATTGGTTCGTTTTTAACACACTGTACGAACTAATGTCCGTGGAGTTTTACTGCGTGATTGAATAAGGCTTCAGTCAGAAGGAAAAAAAGCTTTTCCTGTATTGTCTTTAGACAAGACGCAGTACGAAGTGGAGTATCGACAGGGAACTATTTGCTAATGTGGTAAGAAAAACAAACGTGATTCAATATTTCTCAGAGATATTACCTGAAACATTTTTTATGCTATTTTGCAGTTTAATTTTTGCAGGTGCATCATAAGCGGAATTATTGCATGAGTTTTTGTATGTTCTGTATATTTCTGTGTATATGCGTGTGTGTGTGTGAGTGTATGCATGCATGTGTACGAGTGTGTGTGCGTGTGTGTGTATAAGACAATGTGACCTTTAGTACTGCTATAGAAAACTACTTAGCACAGGAGATTTAGCACAGTTCTTTAGAGACTGAAATCTCACACCCACATGCACAAAGCTAAAATTATTCACAGATTGATTTACTGCATTAAGCATGTGGCTCAGCATATTAAGAGATGTAGGAGGATTATGGTTTAGTGTGTCAAAGGGCAATTATTATGTTTTGATTTATTGAGCTGTATCATAAACCTAATAATGTTTTAATGTTTTTTGTTGTTGTTGTAGTGTACAGTCTGGGACTGGGATTCAAATGGCAAACACGACTTTATAGGAGAATTTCAAACCACCTTCAAGGAGATGAAGGCAGCCATGGATGGGAAGCAGGTATAAACACACACAGTCAGAAAATGTTCCCTGCTTCCAAAATGTAGATTTCCAACTCTTATCAACACAAAGTACCCTTGTCAAAATGAAATCGAAATCAGTTTGATAAAATTCAATGGTTCACCTTTGTAATTTTTCAATGTTCACCCATGTAATTATTTATAAATCTACCCCATTTATAGCATTATGCCCATTGCATTAGCAAGAGACACTACTAAGATTCAAGACTCTTGGGGTAAAAAAAATCTAAAAAGGCAAAGACATTATACAATTTTTGAAGCACTGAACCCTGAAGCACATGGAACTGAGTAAGAACAATAGCATACGTACTTCATAACTCCAGCTTATGTATATGTGCAAAGAAGAAAGCCTTCATTAATAAAACTCATATCACATCTCGACTGGAGCTTGCCCATGGGCAAGTGAACGTCTGTGGAAATTCAAAGAAGATTCTGTGGTCTGATGAGGCCAAAATGTAACCTTTGAGTCTTAATTCTAAGCACATGAAGCCTTTGTAAAAATAAATTGTCGTTCACATCCTATCCAACCGGATGGGTCTTCAAGGGTTTTTAGATAATGATACAGACTTACACAAAAGCAGCACTGTGGTCCACCCAGAATACCTTAGCAATTATATTTTCTACATTCCAGCTCCTCTTGTAGATTCCACAAATCTCTTTATTTTCTGTCGAGAGCCTCAGGTTTGTTATGCAGCGGAAGCTCAGTCACTGTGAAGCTCTTACAGTTCCGCTGTTTTCTCTGGCAGGCGGTATGAAAAAAGCCTAACACTTACTTTTTTACTATCTTTATATGTCTCACTTTCTCAGTTTTCATCTCCTATTCTCTACACTGAATTCATCATGTCATATTTCTGTCTGAGACATTTCTGTTGAGCTTCTTTTTGTCCTTTATTTTATAGAGAATTCTGATCTATTGTCACCATGGATACAATATTACCTGCAGGGAGACAGAGAGAATAATTAGTGTTACTGTATGGAGCAGTAGTGAACGGATACACAAAGGGATAAACTAAGAAGAAAGAAAAAGCAGCAACTAGAGAGTGTATGTGAGAACGAGAGTGATGTGTATTTGCAGTGACTGCAGTGACGTGTTTTGACAGTTTAGGGCACTGTAGTGATTAACTGGGCGACTGAGGCACCAACCATGATGTCTCCTGTTAAGTAAACTCTTCTATGCTCATTTATACACTACCTTTCACAGGTTAGGGTCAGTAAAATTGTCTTATGCCATCAAGGCTGCATTTATTTGCTATATTAATACAGGACAAAATAATGTTGTGGAATATTATAACAGTTTTATTTATATTTTATATAAATTATATTTTAAAATGTAATGTATTCCTGTGATGGCAAAGCTGAATTTCAGCAGCCATTACTCCAGTCTTTACTGTGATTCTTCATAAATTATTTTAATATACTAATTTGGTGGTTTTTATCAATGTTGAAACCTACATAGTTTAGTGCCACTTGTAGCACTTAATGTGTTTGTGAAAATTATATATTTTTGACACATTTCGATGAATAGACAGTTTAAAAAAATGCATTTATTTTAAGTAAAAAAAAGTTTAATTATAGTAAAAATCTTTAATGCCACTTTTGATCAATTTAATGCATCCTTGCTAACACACACACACACACACACACACACACACACACGCAGTCTGTGTTATTTTGGAATTAATCTAGATTAATCTAGATTAAAATGGCTCATTTGAATTCTGCCGAAGGCATTCAGAATATGTGTGCTACCCAAATAATGACTAAAAGTAAGTCTTTGAGAACGGGTTTCTCAAGCCAGGTGGCGCATTAGACCAGGGGCTCATCTCCTGTTTCCAAAATGCATTACAAACTTTAATCTCTTCCCGTCCCAATCCCAAAAAACTGAGGAAAATCCTGCTTCCACTCCCGGAAGAATGACTCTGCTCCTCCCACTCCCGTGTTGTTGGTTTTTGCCGATAACTGTCAATTACAATAAAAATATAGTACAGATCACAGCGTGCCCACCTTATTAGTTGAATAAAACCCAAAATGTCGTTTTTGTTATTATATTGAACTGAAAGCCATCTTATGCACAGTGTTGCACAGATTAAATTTCATGTAAATCATCCATGCTAACACACACGCCTTCTATTTTTTTTTTTGACATTTCACTCTCTATAGATATATTTTTCTATGTACTGTATTTTTAGATATATTCAAGTTTCAAGTTTCTCGCTCAAGTTCACATGAGACCTAAAGCGCATCCTGTTTGCTTAAAAGCGCAACGCTTCGTTGTTATTCTGAGTGCACACAAATAAACGTAGAGTCTTTACAGATTCGAAAGATGTATTAGGCTACTTTTATCTGTATGACCAAAAATGACGGAGATTTTAGGAGCAAGTGAGCGCACCGGAGCCTGTCCTGCAGCAAACGCTGCTTCCACACAAACACTTCAATAGCGCACATTCTCTAGGTTAACATCATATTGAGCGGCCATGTAAAGTTGTTACTACATACATCTTTCAGATGAAAAGCCATATTTGAGGTTGATGAATGATAGGTGAGTGTTTGGATGTCCTGCCCGATTGTATTACCACACAGACCAGCCGTTAACAATCTGTCCATCACGGACTGAGCCTCTAGTTCAAGACTCGCTCGCCCCCTACAGTGCAATTCGACTAGGTATACATCCGCTAAAATATCAGGGTGAAAGTCATCATAGCTAGTATAGACCCAGCTCCCAACCCAACTTTGAGAATAGATTAACGGCGATATTTTTTATCGCCGATAAGAGTCTCACGTTAACGCAGCACATTAACGCCGATAACGGCCCACCACTAATATATATATATATATACATATGTTTATATGTATACATTTGTGTATACATATATACAGTATATATATATATATATTGTATGTGTGTGTGTGTGTGTGTGTGTGTGTGTGTGTGTGTGTGTGTGTAAGCACACAACCAGTAAGCATTATATATAGCATAGTTCTAGAATTATACAGATGTATGTTGCTTCAAAAAGGACACAATTGTTAAATCATTAATAAATAAAAAAATAGGAGTAAATCTCTGCATCCATCTAGTGGGTGATGTTTAGGTGTCCATATACTTCCACATGGCTGTATTGAGTATACACACACTCACAATGTTACTGTGCCTCATACACTCTAATGTGTCAGTTTATAGCATCTGAAGGAGTTCACTCTTTTCTGTCGCTTCTCTCATTTGTAATCTATTACTGGCTATGCAGATTACTAGTAATTGTTTTTCTTTAAATTCCATTAACTTCATATTCACCATCATCCCCTTCAATGCCCAGGAGCAAAGTCGACAGGCTTCAACTTTCGCTTCTCGTTGCATTTGTTAATCAGTGGAACACCTCGTCTGTCAGCTCACGCTGATTGCTCTGCTAGCGGGGTTCACAAACAGGTGCTTCATTTTCAGCGGGAAACTCGGATGCTTTTAGTCTCTAGTGGTTGAAGAAAACTTCTCGCATGCTCTTCAAGACCTGATTTGAGATCTTTAGAACAAGCTGAGATAATTGTGCATGCATCGTAAATCACGAATTTGAGGCAGATCTTTCGATTGTTGGCATCATTGAGCTATTGTAGTCATACTAGAAATGTAAAATGAATAAAGAACTGTTTGGCTTGGATAGACATATCTTTTCCTTTTTTGTCCTGACAGGAGAAACTACAAACTGATCTTGGCCAAAAGGTGACTTATCAACACAGACATGCTTGTGAAAGTCTTGCCTGCACTACCAGCTTACAGCCAATCACTCTCACATTTTCTGAAAGGCTCAACTGCAGCCACTATATTATACTGAGTCTTTTAGACATCTGTCTGTCATTGTGCCTCTTAGCCTCTGGGCATCTTCCTCTCATACAGATACATCACAAGCGAACCTCAGACCTCAAATGAAATACCTACAAGCCCAAGCAATTCATCTCGTGGCTCAATGGAGTTCAGAACAGAGCTGAATGAATGGCATAGAGCTGAACTGTTGTATTACCGTTGTACGTTTAAAATGTTTCTTACAGATCCAGTGGGAATGTATTAATCCTAAATACCAAGTGAAGAAGAAGAATTACAGAAATTCTGGAATGGTAATTCTTACCCTGTGCAAGGTGAGGAATCCTCACCTTTATGTCTAATATATGTGTATGTGTGTGTGTGTGTGTGTGTGTGTGTCCATTTAAAAAAATAAAAAATGTATAGTACAATATTTGCTCTATTAAATGGGTTGGATATGGTCACTTTCTGTCATGTAAATCAAGTGTAATAGTTGATTTCGGGGGTTGTGGTGTGGAGGGATATTTACAGAAGCTACTGTAGGTGAACAGGTATATTGTATGATGATTACTGTATTTTGTACACCTGGAATGATTTGTTAACCAGTCAGTTTCCAGGACCGGAACTAAGTTTAATAAGTGTTATTTATCTCTGTTTCAGATCATTAAGATGCACTCTTTCCTGGATTACATCATGGGAGGATGTCAGATTCAGTTCACAGTAAGTAGTTTTGGAAGACATTTCTCTGCATTTTATCTCACTGTCATCTTAATCTTTAAGCTAAACCAAACTCCACTGATAGCAAGAGTCAATATACTGTAGCCAGGATCTTATAAATTGTGTAATCTGGTGGTTTAGTTTCTAGCTGCATGTCTTTAATGTGTGTTTACGTAATGTGTTCTTTGAATAAAATTTCTGTAATTGTTTACTTATTTTCATTTTATTCCAAATCCTATGACTTACTTTCTTGCGTTGAACAGTGAAATTTGGAAGAATTTAATTGCACGCTCTTTTCCATGCAGTTACAATGAACAGAGACTGAAACTTTAAAGGAATAGTTCACCCAAAAAGGAATATTCTGCCATTAATTACTCACTATGTTGTTGTTCCAAACCCGTAAAACCTTTGTTCATCTTCGGAACAACAATGCAACTAGCACATTCAAGGCCCAGAAAGGTAGTAAGGACATTAATAAAATAGTGACATCAGTGGTTCAATCTTAATTTTATGAAGCTACGAGAATGCTTTTTGTATGCAAAGAAAACAAAAATAACAACTTTATTCAACATTTTATTCTCATCCGTGTCAGTTTCCACCACGCAATCACGAGAGTACCACAAATGCATGTGCATGGTGTTGCTGATGCCGTGGTACTTTCGTGGATGTGCGTCAAAGTCTGGCACGGAAGAGAAGAAATATTGAATAAACTCTCAGATTTAATCAAATTATCTTCATTTGTGTTCTGAAGATGAACGAAGGTCTTACGGCTTTGGAACAACATGAGGGTGAGTAATTAATTATAACATGTTTGGGTGAAAAATGGGTTCAACGTTTGTTGCAATTTAATTCTTGAATGGTTTTAGATTCAGATCTTTTCAATGAATCGTTTCACTCAGTTCAAAAAACCATCCTGAATGAATCAGAATTCCAATCACTAATCTGGTTCCAGTGGTTCTTACAGTATGTTTATAGATTCATAAGTTGGATTAAATAATTACTTGCATTTTAGTCTTAAATTAAGCTATCATATAACTTGAAAGATGGTGTATAAAATCTGAATATACATATACACTTTTCCTTTTTGAGGCTTTTGATGTTTTTGTCATTGCAATTCTTCACAATTTTGCCTTATGTCTTCCACGAGAGAAAAAAGGTCATACAGGTTTGGAACAACATGAGGGTTAGTAAATAATGCCAAATGTACATGTTTGGGTGAATTATCCTTTTAACAAATATTGTTCTGCAGGTGGCGATTGACTTCACCGCCTCGAATGGCGACCCTCGAAACAGCTGCTCCCTCCACTACATCCACCCTTACCAGCCCAACGAGTACCTCAAAGCATTGATAGCTGTTGGGGAGATCTGCCAGGACTACGATAGGTGACCCACCAATCAATCAGTCAGCCAGCCAGCCAGTAAACAAATAAATAAGTTAATCAATCATGCAACCAGTCAAGCAAACAGTTAGTCCTTTCATTTTGCCAAATTAAATTTAATGGGCTTAATAACAGAGCTATTCATCATAAAATGTTTACACCAGATATTTTCTCAGTACAGGCCATTAACCAAAAATTCAGACCAATTAATCAATCAATTATACATTGCATCATTTAATCAGAGATTCAGTCTTCGCCTGTAGGATGCAGAGCTGTCATGTCAAGGTTTGTCTTTCTACTCTTCAATAACTCTCTCACCCAAGACGTCACTTAAGCTCAGAGTCAATTATATTTGACCCCTCACAATGTCACATCTCTGCTCTCTTCATTGCTCATCTCTGGGGCTTAATGCTCGCTTATTAATCCTTCATGCTTCTGATCTGTTTCCAGCGACAAAATGTTTCCCGCTTTTGGCTTTGGAGGCCAAATCCCACCAGACTTCAAAGTAAGTTCATTATTTTTCTCAGTTCAGAAAAGTGCTTTTTTTAGTTATATTTTAAAGGCAAATAATTTGATATGTAATTATGTGTAATTTTGTTGAAAGAAAGAAAAAGTTGTCATTTAAAAACAACAAAAATAAAGTCTTCTTTTTTTAATGTGATTCTAGTTTTCATTTGACTGTTTTTTATTGCATACTTGAATGTTGAAATTACTTTAAATTAAATTTACATTTAAGATAAAATATTTAAGTAATATTCTTTGTTTAAAGAACACTACGATTTTTTTTTAATAATTAAATGTTCTCTTTTTTATTTATTGATTGATTTGATTGACTCATCTAAGATTTAACAGACTGAATTTGTAGCTTGATTTTAAGACTACAAGAAGTTTTCCCGTACAGTACAATAAATTGCCATTGAATGCTCTGAATCTCTCACAGTTTCCTGACAGGAGATTTCTGAATAATTCATGAACTGCTGATGCCCTTTTACAATAATCACCTCATCATTCCTGCTAATATATGCCAATCACTCAAAATCAGGTCATCTGATTGGTTGCCATGTTACAATCAGAGGTCACGGCTGCGGTGTGGTTGGATGTGACTCTAAGAATGTATTTTAGTTGACCGCAGTCCAAGCCACAGGGAAGCTCCATGTTTTATGCATGATTTTATCCCTTCCATTGGCTGCAATAACTCTGAATATAAATTAACCATAAGAACTTATGAATAAAATTAAAAAAATTAATGTTTCAGTTCTTCCAGTACATTATATGAACCTTAATATCATAATTTAATATCACCAGAGTTCAAAGTTTAAATCAATTGAGTCTTTTTCTCTGTGCCATTTGAAAAAAAGCGATTTGTTTCTAAAAGCAGTAGACTCACTCTGCCATCGCTGCCACTGATCTCTCAGTTTTTGTCACTTAACTGTGGCTTCTTTCCCTCCTCAATACAGGTTTCTCATGATTTTGCTGTCAATTTTGATGAGGACAACCCAGAATGTGCTGGTGAGTCATCAAAGTGTACATAACAGATCAGTCAATGCATAAAAATAACATAAAACATATCTAAACTTTTAAGGCTTTAAATATATATATATACTGTGTGTATATATATATATATATACTATATATATATATATATATATATATATATTCTTACCACTTTTTGTTTTAAGCATAGAATTACTTACAAAATTTAGTGTGGATTAAAACTTAAATATGTTTGAAAAAAAGTGAGTGTATTGACCTGAGTGGCTGTGTGTGTTTTGCAGGTATACAAGGAGTTGTTGAGGCTTATCAGAACTGCCTCCCGAGAATCCAGTTATATGGTCCCACTAATATTGCTCCCATCATCCAGAAAGTTGCCAACTCTGCCTCCGAGGAGATGCACACCAAAGAGGCCATGGTTAGTCAGAGAGAGAGAGAGAGAGAGAGAGAGAGAGAGAGAGAGAGAGAGAGAGAGAGAGAGAGAGAGAGAGAGAGAGAGAGAGAGAGAGAGAGCACCTTTAATTAGACTTAGACTGAGAAGCTCAGTTTCTGCACAGCACCATATCGACTCCATCTGCTTTACTGCTGTTGCCTTTTTATAAAAACAACCCAAGTTGCTGATGTGTATAGAATAGAAAACATGCTGTGGAAGGGCACAGCAAAATGATTACTTAATCAAGATTTTTCTCTCATTTTCTCATATCATGTTAAAACATAATTTTAACAATATAAATTTACTTGAGAAACTAAACTGCATTAGATAATACTGCTTGTTCTCAGAAAATCGTTTATTTACTTAACTACATACTAATTTATTTGATCAAAATGTTGTGAAATATAAAAATGTACTGTTAAATAACATCCATGTCTGATATGTTTGGGTGCTCAAGAAGCATTACTTATTTTTATCAATGTTGAAAACATTTTTTCAAAAATGTATGAAAATTGTTTTAACTTAATTATTAATTGTTGAATAAAATAGTAATTTCTTCTTTTCTTAGCATACTTACCATTTTATTCAACAATTATCTATTAAATTGTTGAAAGGCGACAGTAAAAACTATTTCAAAATAAATCTAAAATAATTATATTTCAATTAAATGCTGTTCAATTAACTTTCTACTTATTAAAGCATCCTAATAAAATGTATCACGGTTTCCAAAAAAATGAAAGAACAAAAAAATGTTTTTAACATTGATAATAATAAAATACATTCTTATGAATTGAGGATATTATTAAGTCTGCTATAACATAAATAAATGGCATTACAATATAGATTTAATTAGAAAATGGTTATTTATATTTTAATAATTATTTCAAAATGTTACAGTTTTTACTTTACTTTATGATTACTTTATTTTCTTACCCCACTGGCTAATGTAGAATGGTGTATGCTGAAAATAAAACAGTTTGTTGATTATATTGGAGCTTTGAGGGCTAGACAAAGACAAATACCTGGTGATCATACTAGTGTGAGTGTGCATTTTTAAATGTTCTCTCACATTTTATTAATCTCTTTCCCCCTTTTTCCTAAATGATTAGGAATACTTCATACTGCTAATCCTGACCGATGGAGTGATCACAGATATGGCAGATACACGAGAAGCCATCGTCCACGCCTCTCACCTGCCCATGTCTGTCATCATCGTCGGCATTGGCAGCGCAGATTTCAGCGACATGCAGATGCTGGATGGTGATGATGGAATCCTCCGCTCTCCTAAAGGAGAACCTGTCCTGAGGGACATTGTGCAATTTGTGCCCTTCCGCAACTTCAAACATGTGAGTAAAAAACAGCATCTTAGTTCACCCCCCAAAAAAGTCTTACATTGTTGAAGTCAATAATAACAAAGTGTTTCTACACATTTAAACACACTTATATTCACATTTGAATTCATTCTAAAAGAATCCTGTTCTGATCAGGTGAAACCGTGAACACAGAAAGCAAAACCTGAAAGTTTTAAGTGATTACTAACAAGCTGAAGCTTAATGAACAGATGTTTCTAATGAAGAGAAATGCTTCATCCCAGGTTTGGGGATCTAAGAAACTATATGGTACCTCTGGTCAGGGCATAGTCACGAAACCAAACTAAAAGTGGATGCTGTACATCTGAAGGCATCCAGGTTTCTTTTCATCTCTCTCCTCTCTCAGGCCAGCGCGTTGCTCTCACAGCTGTCTCTCTGAGCTCCAATAACAAGCATCTCGGCGCTGGAACAGAGGGAAGGAAAACATCAAAGCTCTTAGATTTTACAGGCCTGTGTTTAGTTTAATTAAGGAGCGTGAAATCATTCATGTAGAACAGTCTTCATTATGAAAGCATTTTTAAGAGAAGTTAGGCGTATTCTGTCCTGCTTTAATCCAGCAATATTCCTGCCTCTGAAGCTGAGTTCATGCAAAGTTCAGTTTTTTATTCCATTTAGAGTTAAAATAAGACAAGATTTTTATATCATAAAACAAAGCCTGGTGTATCATCATCATCATTATTATTATTATTATTATCATTATTAATGTTTAAATGTTTTTCATAAATGTTAATTTAGTAATTTATAAATCATTTATTGTGAATGTAAAAGTGGCAGTTGTGAGAAGAAAAATGGAACGTATTGGCAGCAACACATGGTAGAGACATGATTCATAATTAATTTCAATATAGTAACATTAGTTTGCAGCTAAGCTAACAGTGCATAACTTTTTATGGCCCAGACATACCGTATATTCAGAATATATTACACATATGTACAGACAGAATATACAGTATTTCACAGAAGTGAGTACACCCCTCACATTTGTGTAAATACTTGATTATATATTTTCATGTGACAACACTGAAGAAATGACACTTTGCTACAATGTAAAGTAGTGAGTGTACAGGTTGTATAACAGTGTAGATTTGCTGCCCCCTCAAAATAACTCAACACACAGCCATTAATGTCTAAACCGCTAGCCACAAAAGTGAGTACAAATCATGTGACTCGTTAGTGTTCCAAGGTCTTGGGTGTGAATGGGGAGCAGGTGTGTTAGATTTGGTGTTATCGCTCTCACCCGCTCATACTGGTCACTGGAAGTTCAACATGGCACCTCATGGCAAAAAACTCTCTTACCCCTTTTCCACAAGCAGGAACCAGGTGCTAGTTCAGAGCTAGTGCTTTTGGCGGTTGTTAGTTGGTTCGACTGGCGGGCCCTTTAAGAACCGGTTTCTTTTCCAGAGGCTAGAGAGCTAATAAAGAGCCAGGTCTTACGTCACAATACGTTTCATGTTTTTGTCACTAGCGCGGCACAACAGGCATGTTCGAGGTGCATCGGCACCACGCAGACCGATCAATCGATCAGCAGACAACACACTAAAGCACCGCGAGAGAGATCCAAATGCATAAAGAGCAGTCTGCTTTCCAGTCGCTCCCGCAGCACCATGATGCCTCGCACCGACCGGTCCGTGCAGCGCCAATCCATCCCGAACAAGCCTAAACAAACTATCAACAATGGCGGGCGTTGCTATTGATGTTCATGGCTTTGCGAACCTACATTAGCATCCAAACACGGCGAATCAAACGTGTTCGCGTTTAGCTGCTATTTCAAATATGGCGGTTCAAAGTTTCTGTTTGTCTTGTTGGTGATGGTAGTTCCGCCCCCAGCCCCTGACGCAAGCGGCTCTTCCTTCTAGCCCAGCTTTTCCTGGTTCGGAGCTGGTGCTTTGGGTGTCGAAAAACAAAGAACCGGTTTGAAACTAGGCTCTGGCTCCGAACCAGCACTGGAACTGCTTTGGTGGAAAAGGGGTCTCTGAGGATCTGAAAAAATAATTTTTGCTCTACATAAAGATGGCGTAGGCCAGTGGTCGGCAACAGGCAGCCCGTGGGCCAAAACGGGCCAGAATGTCGTGGTTTTCACTCGCTCCAAGAGCACTCCACAACTGCTCTATCACGAGTACAATTCAAGACCAACGGCCCGTAATATAACTGCATATTTAGACAGAATTCACGTGTTAAACACATTTAGCTAGCTAGATAGAAAAGGATCAGTCAAATCAGAAAGAATGTGAAGGCTATGATGACTGCAGTGGACATGAGAGAGAAGTTATAGTTCTCAGGGAATTTATTTGTTCCTTCTGAATATTTACATCTGAAAGATTGAATTGATTGATTTGACGTGACATAATTTTACACGATTTACTACAACACTTATTCACACGCAATCACTCTCTCAATAATGCATTCAAACAAATGTTATCTGATTTCAAATGAGCAGAAATCTGCAAGAAATGCATGCAGAAATGTAGGTAAAATAACTGACGAAAACGTACTGTTATTTTCATCACAAACAAAATTTGCACTGCAAAAAGCAGCAATTGTCAATCTTGTGTCATGTGGTAGGAAAAAGGTTTGCACACTGGTGTTCCAATAAGCCACTTTGAAAATCTCCTGTTATTTTATTTATTTAATTTTTTGTATGTTATGAACAGAACTGTGATATTTAAAACATACTGAAATACTTTAGACGCGGAGCGGTGTTTCTGATATCAGTGAGCGTGGAGTCATTATTAAATGACTAGGGGAAATTGTTGGTGCTCCACTACGCTCACATACTCTGATCGGACACCGCCACTCAAATATGGCTTTTTGTTAATGACTATAACGGATTTTACACAGAGTAACAGCTCACTACCAGTTACAAAATACACTGTAACAGTCAGTCACAGGTAATTCTAGTTGCATTTTTAGTCAAATAATATCTTAAATTATACTTGGACTGTGTTCTGGCCCGCCATCTAGTGACGAAATTTGTTTTTGGCCCGATGCCAAACTTACTTGCTGACCCCTGACGTAGGCTGTAAGAAGATTGCCAAGACCCTGAAACTGAACTGCAGCACGGTGGCCAAGACCATACAGCGGTTTAACAGGACAGGTTCCACTCAGAACAGGCCTCGACATGGTCGACCAAAGAAGTTAAATGCACGTGCTCAGCGTCATATCCAGAGGTTGTGTTTGGGAAATAGATGTATGAGTGCTGCCAACATTGCTGCAGAGGTTGAAGGGGTGGGGGGGGGGGTCAGCCATGTCAGTGCTCAGACCATACGCCGCATACTGCATCAAATTGGTCTGCATAACTGTTGTCCCAGAAGGAAGCCTCTTCTAAAGATGATGCACAAGAAAGCCCGCAAACAGTTTTCTGAAGACAAGCAGACTAAAGGCATGGATTCCTGGAACCATGTCCTGTGGTCTGATGAGACCAAGATAAACTTATTTTGTTCAGATGGTGTCAAGCGTGTGTGGTGGCAACCAGGTGAGGAGAACAAAGAAGAGTGTGTCTTGCCTACAGTCAAGCATGGTGGTGGGAGTGTCATGGTCTGGGGCTGCATGATTGCTGCCAGCACTGGGGAGCTACAGTTCATTGAGGGAACCATGAATGCCAACATGTCTGAAGCAGAGCATGATCCCCTCCCTTCGGAGACTGAGCCGCAGGGCAGTATTCAACATGATAACAACCACTGCCTTGCGAAAGAAGCTGAGGGTAAAGGTGATGGACTGGCCAAGCATGTCTCCAGACCTAAACCCTATTGAGTATCTGTGGGGCATCCTCAAATGGATGGTGGAGGAGCGCAACGTCTCTAACATCCACCAGCTCTGTGATGCTGTCATGGGGGAGTGGAAGAGGACTCCAGTGGCAACCTGTGAAGCTCTGATGAACTCCATTAATCCCGATAAATCGCATCCCAAAAAAACTTTTTATTTACAAAATGTATGTACAGTATGTGTACTGTGTTTATTTATTATGTATATATAAATACACATACATGCATGTATATATTTAAGAAAAATTGTATGTTTATATATTAAATATATTTATTTATATATGATAGAAGTTATGTGAATATAAATATATATGTGTGTGTGTTTCTTTTATATATACATAGTACATACACATATATTATGTAAACAAAAACTTTTATTTCATCCTGAGTACTTATTGCTTATATTTTTGTGATAATTTTAAAATTATTATTATTATTTCTTCTTGGCCAAATTTCTGCATTAATTTCATCAGAATCGTTCATGGTTATGTTTTATTTTCTCAGTTGTTTTGTAACTCCTGATGAAGTTATGCTTTAAATCTTCAGGTTTTTTCATTTGATTTATTGAATCTTTTGTCCAAGACTTCTTGTGCAATAAACTCCAGAGAATGGCTTTGTTTTGCTTTTTTCTTCATAGTCTGGAAGACAGCTGTAAGGAAACCTGCTACCTAAGGTCAACTTCTGCAATATCACACAATTCATAAATATAGCGCAACTCTGAAGGTGTGAAGTTGGCTGTCCGATACGAATGCTTCGGCGAGAAACCGACCATGTGTGTGCATGTGTATTTTTAGCTCTGTCCTGCTGGGTTTTCTCTGGTCTGTCTCCCCCTGTTTTGCGGACGGAATGAAATAGGAGTGACACCTTTCCTGTATCACCTACTCAAGCACAAGAGAGTGTGAGATTTCATCTATATTCCTTTTTCTCATCCTTCCCTCCGCCTTTTCTTCCACACAGGCCTCTCCTGCAGCGCTGGCTAAAAGTGTGCTGGCTGAGGTTCCCAATCAAGTGGTGGATTACTACAATGGAAAAGGCATCAAGCCCAAATGCATGTCGGACTTTGAGTCTTCCAGAGCGTTCAGTCCCTGAGCTACGCACAGCCAAATTCATCTCAACTTCAAGATATCTTCACTGATCATTTCAGAGCTTGCTGTATTAATATCGGAATCGACAAGC
The DNA here is from genome assembly GCA_027564155.1 of Gymnocypris eckloni scoliostomus. NCBI lineage: Eukaryota > Metazoa > Chordata > Actinopteri > Cypriniformes > Cyprinidae > Gymnocypris > Gymnocypris eckloni. The sequence continues at coordinate 10,050,801 of CM050421.1, forward strand.
AGGTCCATCCTTGTTGTTTTTTTCACTCAGGTTTCCAATAGCATGGGGCAGAAATGTCCATAGCTGTCCATATTATTTCACCCAGTTGTTATTTATATTAAAGGTGCACTGAGTCATTTTTGGTTTTGGGTTTCCTGGATAATATGGCAATCATCTTGGACCTAAAGTCTCCTTTAGCGTCTTCGTTAGAGGGCCTGCCTCCCATGCTGGAAACACTGGTTTGAATTTCGCTCAGAGCAAGAACTAGGAGAGTAGAACCAGAGGGGGTTATATTGGTGCGTGAGGTTTAGAGGGGTGAGTGTAACAGAGGACAAGTTTCGTAAGTGAAATTATCTGATAAAATGGAAGTTACCAAGATAAAGTGAGTTGTATTCAGTCATGTGATCTCAACATGGCCAACCCCATGAGGCAACCTGCTCTCTCGTGAGATGATTTTAAAAAAATTAAGTGTTATGTGTAAAATGTGGTTGAAATCACTGAAAGCAGCTTTATCATAACATTGGGATAGATTCCTTTCTTTTCAACCAAACCAATCTGCCAGTACCCTTTAATCTGCCATAACCTACTCTATGTAAATAGAAGGAAAGCCAAAAGAATGAAACCTTCAACTGGACTGTCTTCCTTTAGATTCAGATGCCAGACTGATTCCAAGTTGCATTTGTTCATAAGCATTGGCTTTTGTTACCTTTTGTTTTGTTGATATGATTTACTGTTATTTTTGGTGGACCTGCTATAAAAGGGCTATATAGTCCAATATAGCATAATATTCCAATGCGTAATAGTTTAGGAGGCAAGTGATTGTTGTATATTGGCCAGTGCATGACCAATGCTCAGTTAGTAAACACTGTTAGTTCTTTATAATCCAAAGTGCAAACATTTTATTGTTTAATTAATTTACCTGTAAAAAGTTTGTGGTTGGTAAGAATTTCATGTTTTTGAAATAAGTTTCCTATCCTCAACAAGGCTGCATTTATTTGATCAAAATACAGAAAAACTGTAATTTGATCAAATATTACAATTTAAAATAGCTGTTTTCTATTTGAATATATTTTAAAATGTGTTTGTGTGATGGCAAAGCTGAATTTTCAGCATCATTACTCATAAATCATTCTAATATGCTGATTCGGTGAACAAAAAGACAAACAAACAGTATTTATTTGAAATTGAAATCTCCTGTAGTATTTTAAATGTCTTTATTGATACTTGTAATCAATATAATACCTCCTTGCTGAATACAAATATTTGTTCCTTTCTAACCCACCCCAAACTTTTGAACAATGTATTTATTTTAAAACTTATTTTTAATGTGAGGCCTTTATGACTTACAATTGTTACATACAATTAAGTGTATTGTATATAGCACTATAAACAAATGCATATTTTATTTGAAAGCATGTGGAATGGATTCTGTGAATACAGTACTTACAGTATTTAGGCATTGTTGGTTTTTGTTCTTTTCTACAGATTTCTTGATATTTGTTTTGCAGAATTTCTTAACCTAATCTAAGTCATTTCAAATATTTGGAAAAAGTAGATGTGTATTTCTGGTGCTGTCTTAGACACATTTCTTTATTTCCTTCTTCCTTCCATTTGGAGCGTGTGTGTGTGTGTGTGTGCTTGCTTACTACCGAAACCAGGACTGTATTTTGCATGTTGCCAATAAAACAGGTTTTCCCACTTTTGTTTCTCACTTTTTGTTTTGATACTCTTGTTTACTGACTGGAAGCACTTACTCAGCATACACTGATCTCTCGCACCCAGTAATATTGATCCAGTTTCTTTAGTGCTACAATACTGTAATTCACTAAATGAATTTTTTAGATAAGCTTGAGTTTAACAGGCATCAGAAGACCTTGACAAATAGAGTCCTGAAGACGTGATCGACTCTTTGAGTCGGATGAATCTTTGAAGTCTAAACACACAAACATGCACACACTTCTCTCCACACAGCCTTTCAATTAGCTCCATCGTGTATAATTAAAAACTTAGATCTCCAAGACAAGATTAGGGGTTAACAGGAGAAAGAGAGATCATGTCCTTTATCATATCCAACAGGTCCACCAGTCAAAGATTCAGCAGGTTATTTATTGTTAGTGATTTTGCAGATACTTTCTCATTCAAAACAACAGCAGGTAATGAAACCTATTGCAAAGGGACTCCTGTTAGATCTCCATTTCATGAATATTCACCATCTTTTAAGTAATCGGCATGAATATTAACTAAGGTGAATATTCACATAGTGCTGTCAAATGATTAATCGTGATTAATCGCATACAAAATAAAAGTTTTTGTTTAAATAATATATGTGTGTATACTGTATTATTATGTATGTATACATAAATACACATGCATGTAATATATATTTATTAAAAATATGTTATGTTCATATATTAAATATACATTTATATATATATAAATTATATGAATATAAACATGTAAATATATCAATATATCAATATATATATATATATATACATATATTCTGAGCAGAAAAACTTATTTTGGATGCAATTAATCGCGATTAATTGTTTGACAGCACTATAAAATATTTCATAATATCACTTTTCAATACTTATGTAATTGTTTCATTATTATTTTCTTTATTTGAACTCGTAAACCTTTGTTTGAATGTATTAAAAATATAATATAACATAGTATACAATTTAGTTATTTCAATATCTGTGCATGTAAATTTTTCAGGCGGTTTTGAGGCTGTGTACCACTACATACACTCAGATTCAGATTAATCAATTCTTATAAATGTAGAGAAAAGAAATCTGTGTGGTCAGTTTAACCTGGTGTCTGGAAGGGATCATCACCTGCTGCTAAAATGTGTACATATGTAATGCTCCTCAGACCCCTGAGTGTGAACATCACTGGCAGCGGGCTGGACAACGTGTGAGATTGGATGAGGCAGATAGCAGGAAGGGTGAGGAAACTGGCAGGTCAGAGGAAAACGTAACTGGCAGGTTGTAGGAAGAAGTAGCTGGCAGGGTTGAGTTAGCTGGCAGCATGATGGAAGTAGCAGCTGGCAGAACATGGGGAGCAGATGAATTTTAGTTTAGGTCCCCAGCGGTTCTGGGGTCGTCAAGGAAAACCCATGAAAGGCCAGAGCACCTGAGGTCCTCCTCAAATCCCTCACCCTCCTGATCTTCCATTCACCTCCCCACGACCTGCTCTGTCTTTTCTGCATCTCGGTTTATCATTTGAAGTGCAAGACGTTGTCAATTCTGACCGATTTCTAAACAAATAATGTTGGTTAAATGACAGAAAAACTTGCTCCACTGACCACTGTGAGTGTCTGGCAGAGATTAGGTTTTGTAAGACAAACAAGGAGATTCACCAAAGGCATTCTACATATGATCACACATGAATATTGAATATCTGCAAAGAACATATTTTGATTATATTGTTTTGTTAGGAACATGTTGCAACATGTCACAGGGTAACATAATAATTCGTTTTTAAAGTGCTTAGAAATAGTCAACCAGCCTAAGTAACCTGTGTTTTCATTGTAACAAAATATGTATTTATTTTCTTTATCTATTTTTTGCGTATTTGTTTATTTATTCGTTAATTTATTTATTTACATTTCCATAGTGACACAATATAATTCACAATATATTGTTTAAAACAATATCAACTGAATTGATTAATATTGATATTTTCGTTGTGAGGAACAATTAATTTTAATGTTTATTATTTTGTCATTTTAAAATGGTAACAGAGCTCTAACGATAAACTGAAAAAAATATTTTGTCCTCGGCAAAAATAATGACACAGTACTGATTGCTTAGGTAGCTAATAGTTTATAATAAACTAGCTTAGTGAACTAATAATTTAAAGGAACAATATTTTGAACCGACACTAGCGACCGTATTTCCGTGTAACACCGGAAGTGGAGGGAATGTCACTCTACTGCAGGACAAACACGAGACTGTCATGTCTGGTACAATGACGAGATCGAGCTAAACGAATGAGCCGTAGTTGTGTTGTATAGTAATTGTAAATAATAACGATGACAGCACTGACGTGTAGGTTCATTAAAGTTGCTGATGGTTTGCTAAGAGGAGCGCCAGTCACCGTTTGCCGAGCTGGAGCAGCGCTGCAGAGGTATTTCTTGTTAAACACGGAATATTAATGTCATAATGTAATATTTAATTCAAGGTCATTTAAATCTCACATAAATATAGCAAATCTTATTATTTAGGATAATTATTTAGTAGCATCACGTTAAACAACTTTATGTAATTTCACTGTCGGTAGTATCATATTATCAACATTTTTAACGTGATATTTATGCAAAAAGTATTCCCATCACGCCCCTGTTTTCTGTGTTTTCAGCAGAGCTCCTGTCATTCAGTCTATAAGAACACATCGGACGAACACATGGTGGGATGAGCACCTCACAGAAGATAATGCTTCCTTTCTGAAGACGGTCGTTACTGAGGAATATAAACAACAGACCACAGATAAACTCAACCCCCTCAAGGATGAGCCCTGGCCCAGACACGAGTGGGTGGAAGGTGGGTCATGCCATCAGAACCCCTGAGGTCTGTGGGTGTCATTTCCGCTCCAGTCCTACAGGAGGCAGCGTGCTTGTGCTCAAAATAACTACTTCAGTTTTAATGGTTGTATTGATTTGCAATCTGCATCTCCCCAGGGAGTCGTAGAGTCGGTCTTGTGGCTGTTAAACTCGGAATGATGCCTGTGTGGACCAAATCTGGAGAGAGACACGTAGTGACCATGCTGGAGGTAAAGAGGATATTAGGGTTGTGCCCAGAGCCGATTCTAGACTTCTGTGGGCCCTAAGCAAAACTGGCTACGAACAAATTAATGAAATGCATTTGTCAGTGTTTCACTCTGTCTCGAATCGCGCTTGCTTAAATCGATCAAAACAGTATCTCTTCCGCGGCTCGCTATGCTTTCAACCGATTTTTTTTGTCTCGTGCAAGAGATTTTACAACATTCACATTACATGATTTGACTGTTTTTCACGTAGAAAGGGCGACAGCGCCGCATTACAATAAATTATCATTCATGTTTTCATAGCCGCTGGCCAAATTCCAAAACGAAACTAAAATGAAATCATCTTTGAGAGCAAGGGGGCCCCCTGGTGTTTCAGGGGCCCTACACAGCTTGCGTATTTTGCGTATAGAGAGGATCTGCTCTGGTTGTGCCGATAGACGATAGTATCTTGTATCGACGATAGTCATAGATATCGACGATAGCAAATGTCTTTGTCGATAGTCAAGATGATATTAGGCTCATTCTCCTATTAATGTATAAAACTATTATTATTAGGTGGCCTATTATTATTGGGCTATCAAATTGCCCCGCTATTTCACCTCAGTGCCGCATTTCACACACACGCTCAAATGAGGATTAAGGCCAAAGTATGCGAAAGGTGAATGTTGAGACAGCGCAAGTCAAGTTGGTGGTCCTGCGCATGTGTCGAGCTCGTCCGTCCGCTCTCTTCTGCGGCTGAGTATACTTTGAAAGCTGCGCGAGACGGAACGGAATACGGAAATTTGGTTGCTTTAGGCTTCTCCTCATTGGAAATGTTTTAAAAACGGACTCTAAAACTGAGCCCTCATCAAAATTGAACTGCAGGGTGATGATCTTTATTTTCAAATTAATCTATGTCAAGAGTGCAAAAAGAGAAATTGTTTAGACACCTGCTTAAACAGCTTCAAGCTATGAATGAACATGACGAAACTGCACCAGCAGCATTTCGTTTTCTTTACAGCACATTAACAAAAAACATCGATGCTTATTCTTCATTATTATAAAAAATATGCAGTTAATAATAGGGGTGCAAACTTGTCACCTTAGGGCGAAATTCACAGTTTTTACCTTGAAATAGCTCATTCATGTGAATCGTGTAGATCTGTAAAAAAAAAACATACGGGGGGTCGTCGTCGTAGTATCTGCGAGTCTTCTGTGTCAAGTTACCTGTAGCGTCCCATGTTGGCAAAGGAATGGACCCGCACTACTCTGCCTCTGATTGGCTTACCTTAATGTTCTTTCCCTCATCCAACCAATCTCTCTCCTGAAGCTTAACTTTTAGACGCTGCAGGCAATATAGATAGTATATATACTATATACTAATATGTAGATTAGTCTGTTTGTAGCTAGATACATTTAGTTTGCCATAGAGCAGGATGGAATGCATTTGTTGTATCTGCTGTAAATAATGGTGTTCCTGTTTAAATGGTGATTACCACGTGAGGCTGCTGTTTTCTGTGTTTGTTTTTTTGCGTGAGGCTGCAGTTGCGATAGCTATGAAGATTGTAAGTTTTGCTACATTAGTTCGCTACCCTTTGCAAAAATGCTCCTCAGTCTCGACACTAACATTTGTCTCTCATATCAGTAAGCTATTACTCTGACATGAAGTCGTTTTGAGAACTGTTCGACCAAGTAAAGCATACCATTTAATGTACAGCAGGGGCGGAGCGGGAGGGTGGCTTCTGGGGCTTGAGCCCCGAATGTTTTTTCAATAGCCCCAAATCTTTTGGGTTTGTTAATAGTTTTGTCAAAAATATAGTTTTTCAACACATATCTACATACATATTTAAAACGGTTCAATGCCAAGTTCCCGGCCCGCATGATCAATAAAACGATATCAGCTGTGCTTTCTCTATCTCTCTCCTCTCCGACAGCGAGCTCACGTCACACACACCGCAGTCCTACATGCTACCTGTCAATCACTCAGCACGTCACTCATCTCATTCACCTCAAGCATTTTTACTAGCCAATTTGGAGGGTTACTTTTGTAAATTGTTAACTCATTAATGTCTTAGGGAAGTTCATGCAAGCCAAATCTGCATATGTTTAGTGCAAATACTGAACTCGTGAGACATAATGACATTATCGAATATATGGCGAAAACCAAATAAAACACTTACAGAGTGCAATAACGTTATAAGTCTGGCTAGACTAACATTGTGTGCTTATGCATTTAAAGCCAGAGTGTGTTCTTTCTCTGCATGATTCAGAATTATGAAGGATCACATAATTCAGGAAAATGTATATATTCGAAACATTTCATATTGTTAATAAATATCACACGAAGAGTGCAGTTTTTTCTTTAAAAATCAGCATGGTTACAAACGTGATATTGATTTTATACAACTGTTTAATAAATAACAGTTTAATATCAAGAGACTTACATTTTAGACACCATATTGGCTGTTCTTTCTCTATTTCGCCAGCAAAAATAATTCCAAACACAGCCAAAGCACTGAATTAAACCATTTAAATGCATAAAAACTCATTTTGCATTCTGGCATTTATTTGCTGTTGTTTTTTCACATTCTTATCACTAACATGTCTCATCCATGAGTATGTAATGTTAGAGAACTAGTTTTTGGAGGTTTTGAGAACCAGAACCAAACTGACAGAGCAATAAAGCTATAGTAAACCCTTTATTAAAATACCTGGAGGTGAGTAATAATACAAAAATGGTCATATTACGTGATACAATAATTCACAAATATCTCAATTGAAATTAAGTAGAAATTCACTGTATTCAACTGTGTTTTAGGCACAAAAGTAGTCTAGTATTTTATAGTCAACCACATTTTTCTATTGGAATAATAGAAAATAAATAAGATTTATGTGCCACCCCAGACTGGTTGCTGGCCCCTCCCTGGCCACACCTATGAAAACATCCTGGCTCCGCCACTGACACAGACAGCCGCGTCAACACAGCGCGAATACTGAATTGAGCTCTCCTCCGCTTTTTTGTGCATGGATGAATAAATACAGACAAAATTGTATCAAAATGAATGTTTTGGCTAATATCCTTGTAAACAGGGTCTGTATCTGTAGAAAATATTTTTGGTTCTGAGCCCATAGTAGCATTTTTAGATTTTTGTTCATGTTATATATTTTTGGTTGCATTTTTGAGTTAATAAAAATGAAGATGGTTGTTTAAAATATGTATATAATATTGATATATCGACCGATATACTCCTGAATCGAATCGTAATTTTTTTTTGAGGTATCGGCAAATATCGTATCGCTGGGTATGAGAATCGATATCGTATCGAATCGTGACGAACCATCCGATTTACACCCCTAAAAATCATGGGTTGTTCCTGTGAGATTAATTGTCAAATTACATTTTTAATTCAATTGGCAAATGGAAAAAGTGCATTTAAAAATATCTAAATTTAGATTTTTAGATATACATTTAGATTTGTATTTTAGATTTTCTCTTTATTTTGTTAAAGAGTGATCTTTTGAAAATTTGGCAACTGAAAATATTCTGCCGGAATGCATTTGGCGGGCTGGAATCATTAAAGAACGGTGACATTTAATTAATGCTTGTAGATTTGTGCAGTATGTTATATAGTCAAGTCTGCTTTATTGTCAATTCTTCCACATGTACATACATACATACAGAGAATTGAAATTGCGTTACTCTCAGACCCTTGGTGCATACAGTTAACATTAAACACTGACAGTAGACGTTCAAATACAGATAAATACAGTTTAACCATATGTATATACAAACTATACAGATATACAAATGAGGACATTGTAGAAAAAAAAAAAACTACAACAAAAAACAAGAGATAGATAACGTAAAGTGGCATAAGGCACATGGCAGATAGAGTGCAAACCAGTTAAATAAAACAAAACTGTGCAGATATGAGTAGTGCAAGAAAAAGAACAGTCTTTTATCAGACTCTCAGAAGAGGTCAATTACAGACAATGCTGGATGAGGTAGAGATCATTCCAGTGCTGCACAAAGTGACTGGTGCGGGTCACAGTTTGTAAGGGGGGTCAGAGTGTCAGAGTTCAGTGTTGCGTGGGGTAAAAGAGGGAGGGGGACAAGGACGGGAGGGAGTTCAGCTTCCTGACAGCCTGATGGATGAAGCTGTCCTTCAGTCTGCTGGTCCTCGCCTGAGACTCGCAGTCTCCTCCTGATGGCAGCAGACTGAAGAAGCTGTGTGTCGGTGGGTGGGATCACCTGCAATGCTGAGGGCTTTGCGGTGAGACGGGTGCTGTAGATGTCCTGGAGGGAGGGGAGAGACACCAACGATCTTCTCAGCTGCTCTCACTATCCGTTGAAGGGACTGTGTGCCATACCACACAGTGATGCAGCTAGTCAGGATGCTCTCGATGGTGCCTCTGTAGAAAGGGCACATGATGGGGTCGGGGCTCTGGCTCTTCTGAGTTTGCGGAGGAAGTAGAGACGCTGCTGTGCTTTCTTGGCCAGTGCTGCAGATATATTCATCATATTTCTGCGATTTTTTTGATCGTGGACGATAAAAATGTCCCCACGATCTGGTTTTGGAGAAATATCGTAGTATCGTGCTACAGCGCACATCAGTTACAGTTCTGGCACCTCTTATTAGGGGTGTAAATCGGATGATTTGTCACGATTCAATACGATATCAATTCTCATACCCAGCGATACGATATTTGCCGATACCCAAAAAAATTATACGATACGATTTGATTCGATACAGGAGTATATCTATCGATATTATCATATTATATACCTATTTTAAACAACCATCTACATATTTATTAACTCACAAATGCAACCAAAATATATAACATGAACATAAATCTAAAAATGCTACTATGGGCTCAGTGCTAAACATCTTAAACAGGCTAGGGGGTAGGTGAGTGCAGATGTGAATAAATAAAAGTTTAGGCTATGAGAAAATAATAACTTCTAACTTATTTATCACGCAGGTTGCTGAATTGATGCCTACATGGAAGTAAGCTGTCTATAGGCTCTGCCCCGTTAGCCATTTCTGATTGTTTAATGAGAAAGTGAAGAAATATAGTTGCAATAAATGCGTTAAGAATGCATACAGCTGTAGCAGCAGGACTGTTTTCTGCTGCGCAGAACTGCGGAAGAACTAATGACGGCACGATTTAATGTTTGGTTGACAAATCAGTGGAAAGGGGCATTTTATTCCCACCCACATGCAGAGATGGAATATTGAAGTAATTTATATATATATATATATATATATATATATCATGTGTAAAAACGGAAAATCAAGTATAATTCTTGTTTTTTGGAAAAGAAAATCTTATTTTTCTTTTCTTAATATTAAATTAAAAGACGAATGAATGGAAGATACCCTGATTCTAGCTAACCCCGATACTTGTATTTTCAAATTTTTATTATTTTCACATTTTTATTGAAAATAAATGCCTTTCTGATGCGATATGAGATTTTAAAAGGGAGAATTTTTTTGGGCAAAAGGCGGATTCAACATCTGGTTGATCGTGTCAAAAAGTCTGCATCTTACCATCTACGCCACTGATTCTGATACTGATTGATCATCTTTTTAAGTGTTGACTAACCCAATCACATGTTGGTGGGCGGAGTTAGCATAAATTGCTTTTGCCAACAAGGCGGGCTATTTGCACTTAGTGTAAATAGACACTCCGGATATTATGGAAGTCGCTGTTTGGTTACCCACATTCTTAAAAATAGCATTTATGTTCAGCAGAAGAAAGAAACTCATTCAGGCTTAAAACTAAACTTGAATGAGTAAATGGTATAAATATAAAACACTATGACAGAATCGACAGACAGATTATATAATTTTTATTCTTTAATGCTGAAACAGCAAAGCGCAAAGAAAAAAAACCTCATTACTCTTGACAGAAAAAAATTATAATACAGCTGCTTGAATAGGAATCAATCTATATAGTGTTTTATTTTTATATTGGTTCATTCAATTTCTTCAATTTATTGAATGCTCCTGCTAAATATGCCTATTGTAGCTGAAAATAAAGCACTGTTTGGTTTATTTGTATATTATGTGTATTTGTAATGTGTATATTTATTATTTTTAATAACAAAGATAAAATAATGACAGATTTTTATCTTCGTGCACTTTGGTCTAAATATCCACCATATTTGTTTATATTTGTTACCTTGAAAAGCTTTCTTTATATTATGGAAATTATTTTGGCTGCACTGCTCAGACAAAATAGTAAAACCAATTGACAAAGAATCGTGATAAAATCGTGATATGATATTTTTGCCATCCCTATTTCTGCTTAATCTGTTGGGTTCATTATTTAATGTATATTTCAGAAAATTTGTTATGAAAACAAGTTTTTTTTATCACACCCACCGTTTAAATGTGTATACGTCAACAATGAATTGGAGTAGAAATTGAATTATGTCCTTAAAAGGTTGAAATAACTTAGATTTCATTTAGTTTTGATTGGAGTGTTTATTACATTTAATTAAATAATTAATTGGTCATTTAATAATCACATTTTGGTTTATTGGCTAAATCATTATTTTCAAGGTTGTTCAAGGAAATTGGACTTCCCATGGCATCTCAATCAAATATGACATTAATGCATCCAAATCTCTCTCTCAGGTGCAGGACTGTCATGTCGTGAAACATCTCTCCAAGGAAGATTATAATGGGCGCACAGCAGCTCTGATTGTGGGTGGAAAAAACGTCTCTCCGTTTCATGTGAGTAAGAAAAGTCTTTAACGTTTTTCATATTAAGGCTGTTCTTGTCCACGCACGTTCTCTCCCTCATAACGAACCCTTGTCTCTTCACCTTTCTGGCGGTCCTTGACCTCTCTGAGGTGGATAAGAATAATAGACCAGAGCTTTTCTGCTTCTTTGGAGAAGGGAATATAATAAGACCTGAAGAGCTCCTGGAGAGAAATTACTGAGCGCTCCATAGATCTAGAGGTCACCTGTGTGTGTGTGTGTGTGTGTGTGTGTGTAAGGGAAATCAAATAGGAAAACCAGTACTACTTGTCTTTTGTACAACTTTTCTCATTGTATTCTCTCGCTTCTCTCTCTCACTTGTCTTTCTCTATATGTGCTAGAGAAAATAGACTAACAGTGATAGATGTGAGAATGATAGAAGGGAGGATTTGTTTTTTAAAACAGCAGAACTAAACTATTCTATGGATTTTTTAGTGAAAAAAACGTTGGTTGGTGTCCCTTTTTTCCTTTTTGGCAGTAAGCTGGTGTGTATATTTGTGTCATCTGTCTATAATTGACAGCTGCCACAAAGTGCTGCTTGAAGTATAATTGTCAATTGTCCTGACCTTCAGTCTCTCCAGAGCCGATCAATTCCCAAAAGACAGCAGAGCAGTTTGGCTTTAATGTATTCTCTTTTTCATTCTCTCTTTCTCCTTTTGTAGGATTATATAAGTTAGTAAATCACTTGAAGGAATTGAAAGTCAATCTGTCTTTCTCACAGAGGCCAGAGGGATATTTAGAGGTTTTCCGGAATGCAGGAGTTCCTCCCAAACAGAAACTCACCACGTTTTGTGTGTCAGACAACGCTATCATCAAACCAGGTTACTTCATCTGTCAGAACTCTGTGGCTTCCTGTCAGAACTTCCTGTGGCTCAGTGGTAGAGCATTGCATTAGTGGGTTCAATTCCCAGGGAACACATATATTCAAAACATGTATAGCCTGGATGCACTGTTAAGTCGCTTTGGATAAAAGCGTCTGCTAAATGCGTAAATGTAAATGTAAACTCTTTGCTTATCGCCAGATAAAGAATTAAGTCATTTCAGCTGCATCCCTTAAATTACATATTTGTGAAAATAAATCATTTTTTTGTTTATATTCGCGTTTAGTTTTTTTGTAATGCATTGTTGTTGTTTTTTTACAAAGTTATATTTAGTTTTTTCATATGTTTCTTTCTGTATTATATTATTATTAATTATATATATATATATTTTTTGTTTGTTGTGGTCGGTCTAGGCACTCCTCTCTATGCAGCTCACTTCCGTCCAGGACAATATGTGGATATCACAGCAAAAACGTGAGTCAAGTAATTTTCTCCATGTTAAATTCTTATATTCCATCTTAATATGCAAAGACTAAACAAAAATGAATAACTAATTTGTAGATTCATTCCCATTTTAAACACTGTTTCAAAATATTGCTCCTTGTTTAACCAGCCCGACATAGCAAGATTGTCTCAAACAATGGTTCTGGGTTCTCTGTCCGTTTGACCAATGGAAGAGAGGAAATGTATGAAGCTATTTAGTAATACTACCACTGCATGAAGCTTTATGATCTTATGAGCTGATGATTTAATCAACACTAGATATTATTCTTTCCCCTCATTCTTAGATTAATTGTTTACGTTTTTACTTTGACATAAATGGGATGAAGGGAGATGAGTATATCTTATGCTGACAAAAAAGCTTGATTGACTGATATTTTGGTCAGCAGAAGGCATGCGTCTTCTGCCCTAAACGGGAATGCCTGATTTCACTCTTTCCCTTTTACCTTTGTTTGAAGGACCTCATCTCTTCATCAAATATAATGAACGTGTGAATCTCAGGGAGTGAGTCCTTGGAATTCTCCTATTAATAATAGAAAAGGAATCATATTCTAAAATATTTTAAATTGTGCATTTTCAATAAAAGTCTCACCAAATGGAATTGCAAAAATTATATTTTTTTTCAAACAGGTTTTCTGAATATCTACAATTGGTCAAACAAATGGATAGTCCCACCTCAAACTCAAACCATTGGTTGATCCAGTGTCAAACTGGCCGGGTTGCACAAACAGCAAGGATTTGAAGGCGCCACAGTATTTTGGGTGAATTTACAAATGACTATTTGTCTCTGCATATTAAAAGGGGATAAGATAAAGAATTTTAACATTGAAAGATATGACAGCCATCACCTTTGAATGAAAAGAGCCTTGCTTCATAAGACTCTTGATTAATCATAGCATCCGAGTCGTGTCAGCCCTATTTCACGCCTGAGATCCTGCCAGTCTACAGCTTCATCCAACTGTTATGTTTTTACACAGCGAATGATGATTAAATATTCTGTTTACATCTTTACTGTATTAAAACTTGATCTTTTTTATTGTAGAATTGGCAAAGGTTTTCAGGGCGTGATGAAGCGCTGGGGGTTCAAAGGTCAGCCAGCTTCCCATGGACAAACTAAAACACACAGGAGGCCAGGCTCTCTGGGGCCCGGAGGGGTGAGTGTTGACATTTCTATACTTGGAGTATCATTTTATGCTAGTGGGCTTTGCAGTGTGATTCCTGTGTTTTTCTAGGAATGCATGATCTATGGGCAGTATATTTCATTTTTTGTTTATTCATATATAAACTATTGTTCAAAATTGTGGTCAGGTCAGTTAGTATTATTTTAGAGAAAGCTAAAAAAAATATATTTTTCTATTTTATAAATTATTATAAACCATTTTGAACGTTGTTAATCAATCCTAAAAAAGGTATTACTATTTCCACAAAAATATTATACAACAAATCTATTTTTAACATTGATAACAATAAGAAATGTTTCTTGAGCACCAAATCAGAATATTATAATGATTTCTGATGGATCATGTGATGCTCAAGACTGGCCGTATTTGAAATTGTAGTAATATTTCACAATTCATTTTGTTTTTGTTTTGATTTAAAAATTAAGTTCTTAAAAATGACTCTAAACTTTTGAATAGTAGTGTAGTCATTTCCTGTTCGATCCAGATTTAAAATGTTGTCACAGAGATGCTAGGATCTGATTGAATTTCTTCTCAGAAACACAAGATTTTCCCCACACTGTATATTTTCAGATGTGGAAGCACTTTCCTCTCTGAGGTTTCATTCTGGGTAGCTGTGATTGTCCCGTATAGTCTCTCAGGAGAGTTTAGCGTGACCTCAGCATGCCCTTTGAATGTTTAATGGATGAGTAAAGTAACTTCTTGTCTCCTTGCTCTCAGGACCCAGCAAAAGTTTTTAAAGGGAAAAAGATGCCAGGCAGGATGGGAAACATTTACGACACCACTCATGGCTTGAAGGTATACCTACCAGAATGCACAAAATGTACTTTTAAATCATTAGGAAAGTAATGTACAAATAAAAAAGTAATAAGTACAAATGCATTAATATTGTATATTCACATTTATTATACATTTGTCATTTTCATTTGTCCATAAAGCCAAAGGCATGTTCTGCTGATTCTTCTGCTCTGCATTGCACTGTGCAGCTTACATGATGCTGCATTGCAGATATTGAGTGGCATAAACATTTTTTGTTGTATATTTTGTGTAGTATGACAAGTAAACAAACTCAATTCATTTATTACCCCTCAAAATACAAAGTAAGCACAATTTCAAAGCTCAGCTCTACTATAATACATCTTGGTCTCAGAAGACACCTAATGTAAAGTCACCCAGTGAGGAAAAATATATTTGTAAAAATAGTATTTGTAGTTTCACTAAGTCAAGTCACCTTTATTTATATAGCGCTTTTAACAATACAAAGTGTCAAAGCAACTGCACAATATAAAAATAGGAAAATAGTGTGTCAATAATGTAAAATGACAAGATTTAACACTCAATTTTTAAGCATTTCATTATTGAATTCAGTGATGACATCATCCAGCTCAGTTCGGTTTAAATGGTATATGTGCAATCAATCGATTTTTGCTGGAAATGAAGTGTCCCCAACTAAGCAAGTCAGAGGCGACAGCGGCAAGGAACCAAAACTCCATCGGTGACAGAATGGAGAAAAAACCTTGGGAGAAACCAGGGTTTGGGAGTCTAGCAAAGTCAGATTGTGGGCTCCACTGGTTCCAGTGGTCTTTTCCGATAGGTGACGGGTCCTCACTGGGGATTCTCTGGGGCTCATCTACGTGTCTAGACTGCTGACGCTCGGGCTGTAGAGGTTGTTCTAGGTGCTGATCCACCATCTGGATACACGGACTGATCTGGTGACTGCAGATCATCTGGGCTGGATAAGGATCGGATGGCTACGGTGACCTCGGAATAAGAAAGAAACAGACTAATGTTAGCGTAGATTTCAATCTTCTTACGATGTAAAAGGTACATCGTGTTTTATGGGAAGTGTTCCCGGTTCCGGTTGACCTAATTGATGCAGCCTAACAATCCTTTAACGGATTTGAAAATTAGAAGTGTATTATTGTGTAATGTGTACGCCAGGTTAAAGACATGGGTTTTTAATCTAGATTTAAACTGACAGAGTGTGTCTGCCTCCCGAACATTTTTAGGTAGATTGTTCCAGAGTTTGGGCGCTAAATATAAAAAGGATCTGCCGCCCGCAGTTGATTTTGATATTCTAGGTATTATCAAATGGCCAGAGTTTTGAGAATGCAGTGGACGTGGAGGACTATAATGGGATAAGAGCTCACTCAAGTACTGAGGAACTAAACCATTCAGGGCTTTAAAAGTAATTAACAAGATTTTAAAATCTATACGATGTTTAATAGGGAGCCAGTGCAGTGTTGACAGAACCGGGCTAATGTGGTCATACTACCTGGTTTTAGTAAGGACTCAAGCTGCTGCATTTTAAACCATCTGTAGTTTGTTTATTAAGCGTGCAGAACATCCACCCAATAAAGCATTACAATAATCTAACCTTGAGGTCATAAACGCATTAATTAACATTTCTGAATTTGACAAATGCACTAAGGTCTTTTCTCTGGCAGGTATGGAGGGTGAACACCAAGTATAACATCCTCTATGTCAACGGCTCTGTCCCGGGTCACCGCAACTGTCTTGTTAAGGTAAAACACCTCACACATACTCAAACTCTCAAGTGTGCAAAGTCAAATGCACTTGTCCTCAGGTAGAATATATTTTTGAAGGTGAAGGATCTGCTTTTATCTTTTCTGCATCTGTCTTCGCTTTCAGCAGTGTTTAGCTAAAAAAAGAGTTGCGTACTGTACTGTCCATGCCAGCACAAGCATTGACTTTGGCACACTAGCACACTCGTGCTGAATGATTCATCTCTATCAATGCGTAGAGGCCTTTGTGTGTCAAAAGTGCATCAGTGAATCGATCATATGTGGTCAGCATTTCATCTCGTAGAGTTTGCTTACATACACACTCAACCGAAAGTTAAACTCTCAAAGACTGACTTCATTCAAGAGCAGATGACTTTATAGCATCTAGTCGAGTGTATTCTTCTCTGGTTGTTTAAATGTAATGCTTACGTTTGCTCGATCAGGTCAGGGACTCGATTTTGCCCACTCGGTTGGAGAACAACCAGAAACCGCCGTTCCCCACATTCTTTGCTGATGGAGATGAAGAGATCCCTGAAGACCTCTACGATCAGGACATGTTCCAGTTTGGGGAGCCCATGCCTGAATAAGGTTGTGACCCCACGATTCTTGCTTACGCTGGTAAAAGTCATTGGGCATGACGTGACCCTTGATCGGGGCCTTTCATCTTGTGAATTCAGCATTGCTGTGCTAAAAGACTTAAAGAAGTGTTAAGTAAACACATAAGTGCAGGTGGAGTGTAAAGTCAGACTTCTGTATAACAACTGAATCATTTTGAAGTGTCAAATGTTTGTGTATTAAAACAATAAAACCGGTTGGATTATAATTAGTTTATTTTCATATGCTAGAGCAACAAAGCACTGCATGGAAGCATTAGGAGAGTAGTTACATTGTTTTATATAAAATGTACATCAAATTAATCTATAATTAAGGATACATGTATGAGTAATATACCGTATATATGTATTATATATAATTTTTGTGTATGTCTATAGATATAAATTAACTGAATTAAATACATTTTATAAAATATATTGTATTTTATATAAACATTTTAGAATTTATTAAATTACATTTCTAAAATGTAATGATTTTATTTCATTGTATATTGTATAAATATTAATTTTAATATGAAATAATAATTACCTTAAATATTACTAAAATAACTAGAAGCACAGAATTTGGAATGAAAGAAATAAAGGGTATGAATTACTATTAATATTTTAATTTGCAACAAGTTTGGCATTCAGTTAACTAAATGATACTCAACATTAAATATGATTAATATTTAACTAAACTCAAAAGTCAAGCATAATAAATGTGACTGTGGACCACAAAACTAGTCATAAGTAGCACATGTGTAGCAATTATAGCCAACAATACATGGTACGGGTCAAAATTATAGATTTTTTTTATTTTATGCCAAAAATCATTAGGATATTAATAAAAAATATATATCAACTTATTTTTTATAAGTAAAATGCATTGCTACTTCATTTGGACAACTTTAAAGGCGATTTTCTTAATATGAATTTTTTTTTTGCACCCTCAGATTCCAGATTTTCGAATAGTTGTACATCTGCCAAATATTGTCCTTATCATAACCATACATCAATGGAAAGCTTTATTTTTCAGCATTCGTATGATTTATAAATCCCAATTTTAATATAATAAATTACCCTTGTTTTTATGGTCTAGGCAGTCACATATGTATCTTGAAAAGACATGACCCCAGAACATATAAGAAATGTGAGAAATCCACTCTCATTATATAATTTTTCTGAAACTCCCCTACTCAACTTATTTATTACTAAATCTTATTTTAAGTTATTTTTGAATGTTTGAGTGGTGTCAGCATTTCTTTACTTGACAATCTGCTTGATGGATGTAAAGTTGCAAATACATCTAGCTGACAGCAAAACTCTGTAAGGATACTCCGATGGGATACACTGCTGACCTCTGTGCATTAGAGAAGAGAGCGGGAGGAGGAGGTGGAGACGGAAGGATGAATAGATGCTGACAATGGTTGACATTTCTCCCTCTAAGTGAGGGGAATAAATCAAGGCATTAATGTTGCATGAGTTAAAGCTCACTGACTGATGAAGTGTGTGTGGTGTGGTGGTGGGTGGATGTTTTATATAATTAAAACATTTTATGCGGGTGGGTGGATGTTTTTATATAATTAACTTTTTATGCAGAATCTATGCATTAAATTGTTGAAATATGACAGTAAACACATCAATAAGAATTTCCACTGCTTTGGAAATTTCTATTCATCAAGGAATCCTGAAAAACGTAAGCAGCACAACTCTTTTCAACATTGATAAAAATAAGAAACTTTGAGTGAGTACCAAATCAGCATTTGCTGATAAATTCAGCTTTGTAATCACAGAAATAAATAGAAAAGTTTTTATACAAAATGTATACTGTATTTTGAGATACAGCGTATATACACTCACTGGCCACTTTATTAGGTACACCTTGCTAGAACCGGGTTGAACCCCCTTTTGTCTTCAGAACTGCCTTAATTCTTCATGGCATAGATTCAACAAGGTGTTGGAAACATTCCTCAGAGATTTTGGTCCATATTGTCATGATAGCATCACACAGTTGCTGCAGATTTGTCGGCTGCACATCCATGATGCGAATCTCCCGTTCCACCACATCCCAAAGGTGCTCTATTGGATTGAGATCTGGTGACTGTGGAGGCCATTTAAGTAAAGTGAACTCATTGTCATGTTCACGAAACCAGTCTGAGATGATTTGAGCTTTGTGACATGGTGTATTATCCTGCTGGAAGTAGCCTTCAGAAGATGGGTACACTGTAGTCAAAAAGGATGACTGAGCAACAATACTCAGGTAGGCTGTGGTGTTTAAACGATGCTCAATTGGTACTAAGAGGCCCAAAGTGTACCAAGAAAACATCCCCCAAACCATTACACCACCACCACTAGCCTAAACCGTTGAGACAACGGCTTTCATGTTCTTTACGCCAAATTCTGACCCTACCATCTGAATGTCGCAGCAGAAATCGAGACTCATCACACCATGCAATGTTTTTCCAATCTTCTATTGTCCAATTTTGGTGAGCCTGTGTTAATTGTAGCCTCCGTTTCCTGTTCTTAACTGACAGAAGCGGCACCCGGTGTGGTGTTCTGCTGCTGTAGCCCATCTGCTTCAGGGTTCGATGTGTTGTGTGTTCAGAGATGGTATTCTACATACATTGGTTGTAACGAGTGGTTATTTGAGTTACTGTTGCCTTTCAATCATCTCTAACCAGTCTGTCCATTCTCCTCTGACATCAACAAAGCATTTTTGTCCACACAACTGCCGCTCACTGGATATTTTTCAATAACGTTTCAAAGAAATTAGCCCTGGAATGTCTGAGGGCAACAGTTGTGCTTTTTTAAAGTTAAGATATGCAAGTCTCATGCATAATAACAGAGCAGTCACATTTTGTTCATGTATTATTCAGTCAGAAAACCATCATCTGCCGCCAGTTTGCACTATAGTTTGCAGCCACCATCATTACCGCGCACACTACGCATTAGCCTACATTTTAGTCCTAATTTCTTCCCTTTTGCTCTGTTGTTAGTTTTCCTCATCGAAATTCACAACTATCAGCATGGATTTCTTAGACAATTAAATGGCCAACATGCACATTTTATGTTTTATGAAATGTGATGCATGATAATGCTGGTTTGTTCAACCAGTCAGAAAGACTATATGTGGGCTTTAGCATATCGAGGGTCTTGCGATATCTTGCAATGCAGTCGATCAAGATTTAACCCATACAAAATCCTCACAAACCCACATATACATATGTCAGAGGCCTGATCGATTAATGTTTTGGGGCTGTCTGCACAAATACATTTAAAAAATTTTTTCATTATCTCAGTACCATCGTTGCATGATTGAACACCCTGATGTCAGCACTGCACTAAAAACTGTCTTATCAAGCTTGAGCGGCACTCACTTGTACTCGCACACACACACACATATACAGAGGGTACGGAATCTATTCAGACCCCCTTAAATTTTTCACTTTTGGTTATATTGCAGCTATTTGCTAAAATCATTTAAGTTCATTTTTTTCCTCATTAATGTACACATAGCACCCCATATTGACAGAAAAACACAGAATTGTTGACATTTTTGACGTCTGGTTTTCTCCACACGTACCGCTTAGAATTAAGGCCAAAAAGTTCTATCTTGGTCTCATCAGACCAGAGAATCTTATTTGTCACCATCTTGGAGTCCTTCAGGTGTTTTTAGCAAACCCATGCGGGCTTTCATGTGTCTTGCACTGAGGAGAGGCTTCCGTCGGGCCACTCTGCCATAAAGCCCCCACTGTGGAGGGCTGCAGTGATGGTTGACTTTCTACAACTTTCTCCCATCTCCCGAATGCATCTCTGGAGCTCAGCCACAGTGATCTTTGGGTTCTTCTTTACCTCTCTCACCAAGGCTCTTCTCCCCCGATAGCTCAGTTTGGCCGGATGGCCAGCTCTAGGAAGGGTTCTGGTCGTCCCAAACGTCTTCCATTTAAGGATTATGGAGGCCACTGTGCTCTTAGGAACTTTTAAGTGCAGCAGAATTTTTTTGTAACCTTGGCCAGATCTGTGCCTTGCCACAATTCTGTCTCTGAGTTTTTCAGGCAGTTCCTTTGACCTCATGATTCTCATTTGCTCTGACATGCACTGTGAGCTGTAAGGTCTTATATAGACAGGTGTGTGGCTTTCCTAATCAAGTCCAATTAGTATAATCAAACACAGCTGGACTCAAATGAAGGTGTAGAACCATCTCAAGGATGATCAGAAGAAATGGACAGCATCTGAGTTAAATATATGAGTGTCACAGCAAAGGGTCTGAATACTTAGGACCATGTGATATTTCAGTTTTTCTTTTTTAATAAATCTGCAAAAATTTCAACAATTCTGTGTTTTTCTGTCAATATGGGGTGCTGTGTGTACATTGAGGAAAAAAATGAACTTAAATGATTTTAGCAAATGGCTGCAATATAACAAAGAGTGAAAAATGTAAGGGGGTCTGAATACTTTCCGGTACTCTATACTGTATGTGTGCAACCAAACACATTTCTTTAACCCAGGGCTTTTCAATTAACTTAATTTGAGGGCCGGATTATTGAATTGAACCAATAGGGTCTGGCTGCAGACACGCACTTGCATTTTCAGACTTGCACTCTCATGCTGTATCTCAATGTACCTAACTAATACTATGCCCTTAAAGTATGTACTCTTTTGGTGAAGAAAAAGTACACACTTTTGAGTGCATAGTAGAAGAGTAGGCAAGCTTTGGCAAACATCCAAGCTTATACAGGCATCCGGTCATTGTAAACTGGCCTGTCAATCATCTTGTCACAGTTAACATCCTCCACATGTAATTCAACTTCCTACCGTATTAGAGAGAAAAGTATCTTGATGATCTGCCAGTCGTGGGTCTTTCATGCGGAGAACTCTGCTTGTATTTTCTGCATAATGATGCATTTAAAAGTTAACAACGATGTTTATAAAAGTTCACATTGCTGTTGCAGATTAAATATTACACGGATAACAATAAATAAAATTTTTACCAGGTTAAATGTTGATTTTTAGTAAACCCCTTTTGCAAACCTCTCTACCTAACCGTCGATCACATACATCCGCCACATTTGTAGTTTTTCTAATGCGTTTTATACGTGTTTGTAGTCCTGGACCGAATCCTTTGCAGTAAAATGCAATTTTGTGTAAAATATTGAGAGATTCCAGAAAATACTTAATAAATAAAATCAAATAAAAAAGACTGCAAGTGACGTCACTTGTGGAAGTGTGGGTGTCTGAGAAAGCTAGTTTGAAAATGCAGCCAGACCCTTCTCAATTGAACATTTCAAGGGGGCAGGGGGACTGTCCTGATCTTTTTCTTTAGTTCCTTGATTTACATAAATCACAGACTGCAGCAGGTTTCACTTTAAAAGCAGCGCTGTTTCTTTAATAAAACTTTATGCACATGACATGGATGTGACGCTTATCCAATTTTCTCCCAAGTCTTTAAGGTCATTTAGGATTTTATAACTGAATTAAGACTGTTTATGAGGTAACTCGCCAAAACCATGTATTTTTACATCATTGTGTGTGGTTTTGTCCATTGAAGTGCTGCCGCGCTTGCCTGAAGCGGCTCTGTTTATGAGTACAGCCAAACGTGCATATTTTCAAACTATAGTTCCTGCATTGATAAAAATATTCATCCAGTGTCAGTGCTATTTCTTGCCAAAGTTATGATCAATAACACTGTCTTTAAACTTGTTTAAACTAACGTTAGAATTGTGGATATCTCATAACTCCCTCACATAAGCACTTGACAAAACTGCCATCTATTGATGTTGCGGTCTCAAGGTAGATTGTTATTGCGTCTCTCCCTTTTCTTTTTGGCTGGCCCGGGCCAGTGTTGCCACTTTGAGGACAAACTAATTAGTGAAAGAACAATTCAAGGTGAATGTGCAACCTGCGTACTCTTCCTCTGGCCGGATGAAGATGAGCGGGCTGCCAATTGAATAGCCCTGTTTTAACCCATCGCAGGTACCGTGGGGTCTTGGTTTTCTGGCCCTGCCCCCAACCATGGCACATCTGTGGCCTCGCAGAGTGTGTAGCTGCGTGTGTGGACCCCAGTGAGAACGTAATGCCAAGCACTTTGCCAATCTCCCAATCTAATCCTCTAAACACACACACACATCCTGTCCCTCCTGATTTCCGCCCCAAATCGCTCTTAATCACTCCACCGAATCTCACAGCAGTCACACCCCCTCCTGTAACCACACCTGCTCAGCACAGCACCCCTCCTCTACAAACACGCGCACACACACCTCTGCCAGATGTGGATGGAGAGACAAACAAGCCAAGGATGCACACTTGTGTCCATGTGTCAGTAAAACTGCTGTGAAGGTAATCAGTGGCACATGAATGAAAATCATTCACTCACCCTCATGTTCTTCCAAACCTGTATGAGAGTCTTTCTTCTGTGGAAGAAATTTTGAACTTTTAAAGCCATTTTCAACAGTTTTTTGTCCATATAATAAAAAGTCAGTGGGTCCAAAACAACATCAGATTCCGTTTACTTTCATTGTATGAAACAACAAACATTTTTTATTTGATAAAGAAAGTCATTCAGTTTTGGAATGACATGAGGGTGGGTAAATTATGAGAATAATTTACACTATATATATATGTGTGTATACACAGGAATGTTACACTACCTTACAAATATTTGGAGTCAGTACAAGTTTTGGTAAATTTTCTTCAGCTTGGAAGCATTAAATTGATCAAAAGAGACAGTAAAGACATTTATAATCTTGCAAAAGATTTCTATTTCAAACAAATGTTGATCTTCTGATATTTATCTTCTCAAAGAATCCTGAACTGTTTTCAACACTGATAATAATAAGAAATGTTTACTGGGCAGCAAATCCAACAAGGATCATGTGACACTGAAGTCTGGAATCATGGCTTCCAAAAATTCAGATTTGTAGTCACTGAAAGAAATGCAACTTTATATTATATTGAAATAGAAAAGGTTATTTTAAATTGTAAAAGTGTTTCACAATATTATGGTTTTTACTATATTTTCAGTCTATTAAATCCAGCCTTTTTGAGAATAAGAGACTTCTTTCAAAAACATAAAATATTGTACTGACCCCGAACAAGTGTCTTAATTTACACTCTACTTCCTAATTCTACTTTTCTTTAACTGATATACAGCCTACTCAGCAATACTTCACTAAATGTATAATCAAGAACTTGATCAGAAGATTTATGCTTAAATGCTTGAAATAATTGTTATAACAGATGGGTTGGAGTAGACCATGAAATAAAATCAGGAAATGTCCATTTGAGTTGTATTTCTTCCTGTTAAAATACATTTTCAGTTGTTTTCGTCTCAATGTTTTTTTTTTTTTGTGACCTCCTAGGGGTGCCTGGGTCTAATTGACAAGTTAATTCAGTCGTATTAAATAAAATATTTTAATAAAATCCATATTTGTTACTTAATGAAGAACATTTTAAGTTACCTGGTAAAATTTTCTCCGAAATCCTTTTTCATCTCATCTGATGTACAGTGGGGCAAAAAAGTATTTAGTCAGCCACCAATTGTGCAAGTTCTCCCACTTAAAAAGATGAGAGAGGCCTGTAATTTCATCATAGGTATACCTCAACTATGAGAGACAAAATAAGAAAAAAACATCCAGAAAATCACATTGTAGGATTTTTAAAGAATTTATTTGCAAATTATGGTGGAAAATAAGTATTTGGTCAATAACAAAATTTCATCTCAATACTTTGTTATATACCCTTTTTTGGCAATGACAGAGGTCAAACGTTTTCTGTAAGTCTTCACACACTGTTGCTGGTATTTTGGCCCATTCCTCCATGCAGATCTCCTCTAGAGCAGTGATGTTTTGGGGCTGTCGCTGGGCAACACAGACTTTCAACTCCCTCCAAAGATTTTCTATGGGCTTGAGATCTGGAGACTGGCTAGGCCACTCCAGGACCTTGAAATGCTTCTTACGAAGCCACTCCTTCTTTGCCCGGTGGTGTGTTTGGGATCATTGTCATGCTGAAAGACCCAGCCACGTTTCATCTTCAATGCCCTTGCTGAAGGAGGTTTTCACTCAAAATCTCACGATACATGGCCCCATTCATTCTTTCCTTTACACAGATCAGTCGTCCTGGTCCCTTTGCAGAAAAACAGCCCCAAAGCATGATGTTTCCACCCCATGCTCCACAGTAGGTATGGTGTTCTTTGGATGCAACTCAGCATTCTTTCTCCTCCAAACACGAACAAGTTGAGTTTTACCAAAAGTTATATTTTGGTTTCATCTGACCATATGACATTCTCCCAATCCTCTTCTGGATCATCCAAATGCTCTCTAGCAAACTTCAGACGGGCCTGGACATGTACTGGCTTAAGCAGGGGGACACGCCTGGCACTGCAGGATTTGAGTCCCTGGCGGCGCAGTGTGTTACTGATGGTAGCCTTTGTTACTTTGGTCCCAGCTCTCTGCAGGTCATTCACTAGGTCCCCCGTGTGGTTCTGGGATTTTGCTTACAGTTCTTGTGATCATTTTGACCCCACGGGTGAGATCTTCGTGGAGCCCCAGATCGAGGGAGATTATCAGTGGTCTTGTATGTCTTCCATTTTCTAATAATTGCTCCCACAGTTGATTTCTTCACACCAAGCTGCTTACCTATTGCAGATTCAGTCTTCCCAGCCTGGTGCAGGTCTACAATTTTGTTTCTGGTGTCCTTTGACAGCTCTTTGGTCTTGGCCATAGTGGAGTTTGGAGTGTGACTGTTTGAGGTTGTGGACAGGTGTCTTTTATACTGATAACGAGTTCAAACAGATGCCATTAATACAGGTAACGAGTGGAGGACAGAGGAGCCTCTTAAAGAAGAAGTTACAGGTCTGTGAGAGCCAGCAATCTTGCTTGTTTGTAGGTGACCATATACTTATTTTCCACCATAATTTGCAAATAAATTCTTTAAAAATCCTACAATGTGATTTTCTGGATTTTTTTTCTTATTTTGTCTCTCATAGTTGAGGTATACCTATGATGAAAATTACAGGCCTCTCTCATCTTTTTAAGTGGGAGAACTTGCACAATTGGTGGCTGACTAAATACTTTTTTGTCCCACTGTATGTTCATTGTGTGAAGAAGGTGACATTTGAAAGCAGCTGACCTTGTTGTAGGTGAATGTGAGTGCTTCCTCAGAAGTGTCCTGGCACCATGCTGTCACACACACTCACACATTCAGGTCATTACTCCCATATAGCTCAGTAACCCATCATTCTATTCCATCCAAGAAACATATGAGATTATAAACTACAATTTTACAGTGGCACAACGCATAGGACTAATTTTGTTTTGTTGCAGCTTGTTTACGTTGTGTTGTGCTAATTTCATTGTGTTGTGGATTATTTCCATTGTGTTGTGCACAGTGTTGTGTGTAATTTAATTATTTTCCCCTTGTAAAAGTAATGTAAGGGATTTCTGTAATTTAAGTTACTTATGTAATTGAACGTAATACTGTGTGTAGACTGTAGAACATTTCTAAACAATACAATAGTAGGTTTAACATCAACGTTTAAAGTCTAACCTTAAAATGCATGTTTTTTATGTACCCTTCTCACTTTAAATATTTTGGTGCGATAATAAAAGATATTGCTAATTCAATTCAAGATTATTAGTATAGCGCTTTTTACGATACAATCGTTGCAAAGCAGCTTTACAGGACATTAAGTTTCTACAATAGATTGATATATTGTAGAAACTGAATATATTTAACTTATGGCAATAATTCAGTATATTCTCAGAGGGGTTGGCATCATCTCTTATCAGGTGTTTGGTCATCTCGAATCATTTAACTTTAGTGTCTAATTCTCACCATTAACTTGTTACACACATACACATTTGTAGAATGTTACCAAACCTTTTTGGTTACCCTTGTATGGACAAAAATCTTGAATTTCTCAAATTATGTTCCACAGAACAAAGAAATTCATTCAGTATATTGAATTAACATTTTACTTGAATTAAAATGCATTAGAACTAAACATGTAAAAAGAAAGAAGTATTTAGAGTATAAATGACTAGTAGTAGTAGGATGGGGGTCACAAGAAGTAAAACCATGGTCATCGTTACCATGCTTATATGGTTTTTAAAATAATTAAGTAATAATAAACTATACAATTTGTACAAAAATAAACATGAAGAAACTACAAAAACAGCTTCTATGAAATTAAAATACCTTATTCCCCAATGTGTAATAACAGTAACATTAATAAATAATTTTCTGCCAACACAAAGGCTATTTGTACAGTGTTAATACCTTCAAGTTAAATTACTATGGTGCTGAATTGACACGCCTATTAGCGTTTTCCAATACACCTCATTGTCGTGGCTGTTTTCAACCAGCATCACTAACCTTTCTCATATCACACGACTGTAAAACAACTCTGTGTCACATCTGAATGGACCGAGCGACTTGTGCTGTTTATCTCGTATAAATCGTGGCAGAAGCGCAGCGCTGTGCGAGAGACTGATTCGCTCTGCTTTGAGGGAGCGATGCTTCGAGCTTTTGGAGTGTTGTGCTTTATGCGGTTT
Organism: Gymnocypris eckloni scoliostomus; assembly: GCA_027564155.1. NCBI lineage: Eukaryota > Metazoa > Chordata > Actinopteri > Cypriniformes > Cyprinidae > Gymnocypris > Gymnocypris eckloni. The sequence continues at coordinate 10,078,473 of CM050421.1, forward strand.
CGCATGCACTGTAATTTAAAAACAGCGCCTAATCTCTGTCACCCTTCCCCCCACTAGCGACGCCCCTGGTTGGGAGTATATTGAGGCAAAAGTCATAGTCATTAGTTGGTTTATAAGTGAGAATTGGACCCTAAAAAAGTGTGACCACAATAATTGATGTAGTTACTTGTAAGAATTTAAAAAAAAAAGTTTCACTTCTATCCTTGTATCATTAACTTGTCGAGGTTGATAGGATTGAAAAAAGTAATTATTAAAAAGTTATTAAATACTTTTTGGAGAGAGTAATTTGTACAGTAATCTAATTTAAAGATGTAATTAGTAATAGTAATTAGAGTAATTTACCCAACACTTGTGCATTATAGGGCCACCATATAATTTGCATAGCAAACCAAAAGCCACATATAATCAAAGAGGTCTGGAAAGAAGGGTGGATGTTTAATCCAGCGCTGTCTGCCACCTCAAACCAGGAGAAGTCCTGTGGCCCACGCTCTCTTTGTTACCCAGCATGCACTGCTCGCTGCTTGTGCACATTAGCATCTATTAATAATATTAAAGAATGTGTTTTCCTTGAAAAACCAGCTCACATTACAATGCACAATCATCACGAGGGCAGAATGCAACACCATCATTTCAGATATCTTTTGATATTTTCCCTCCATCGTTACCGCCATTACAACACTCGACATCAGGTTTTCCATTATCCTCTTCTGTATCTGTCAAACACACACTCAAACTGTCTTGCCTTGTCAACCCATTCAAATATTTTCTTTTCCTCTCTCTAATTTTTAAATGTATAATCTATTTAAGCCACTCTAATTCTACGAACTCTGATTCAGTTCAGTAAACTCCAATTAAAGTCTCCAAGTCTGGAGTCCATGAGAGACCAGGTGTCACCATGGTTACAGCAGAGCGACTGCTGGCTGTCAGTCATTGGTTAGTCAAAGGCAGGACCCAGCTGGGCTTATGTGTGATGAGATATAAAATATTAACATCTTATTAATTATTGGCAAATGATTTCAACTCATTAAAATAGCTACACTTTTTTGGACTGTCACCGCAGAGAATCCACTAAGCGTCTGAATATTTCACATTAAATATCCCTTGATATTTCTATTCGTGAAGAGATCTTTTCGCTTATGTCATTTGTATTAAAGGTCTGATTTCAAGAAGCTTGCATAATTTCAACTGTCTTTACATTTATTTTGCTTTACAAATGGATGTCATTCTCTCTACAAAAACTGAAAATACAACCCAAAGTAGACAAGAAACAAGATATATTATATATACCACTATATTTTGATGAATATTTTAAACTAGTTTTTTTTATAATTTTAGTACGATCTTAGTAACGGTGTCATGTACTTTTACATTTACGCATTTAGCAGACGCTTTTATCCAAAGCGACTTACATTGCATTCAAGTTACAGTTTCTACATTTTTTTTTATCAGTTCTTGCTTTCCCTGGGAATCGAACCCATGATCTTGGCGTTGCTAACGCCATGCTCTACCAGTTGAGCTACAGGAAAGCTATATACTTTTGTCTTTTTTAATTAGATCTTGTTTATATTAAATATTACGTTTTTTTTTACTTTTACTGTTTTTCTTGTTTTGGTTTTTTTTAGTTAGTAATTTTAGAAATTACCTAACTGAAATTAGTTTCTCATCTTTTATTTAGATGTTATTTCAGCTTTCTATTTGAATAAATATGTAAAAAACTTTGACTTTAAAGTGATAGATCACCCAAAGATTAAAATGGGCATCCAAGCTGTAGGTGACTTTGTTTCTTCAGAAAAATGTACATTTTTAATGAAGATTTTTAACTCAAACCGTTGCAGTCTGTCATAATGCAAGTCAATGGGCACAGAATCTTTGAACATACACAAATTCAAATTAAATCTTGCAGCTAGTGACGATTTATTGATGTCCTCAGACACGAAACGATCGGTCTGTGTGAGACACTACAGTATTTATATCATTGATTACCTCTTATACAGGCAATGTACAAATCTCCTGAGCTCATCCACAACATCCGGCGCGTGACGCCTAATGTGCTCTGGAACATATGCCTCGTTAGCGACTGTTTCTATGGGCCGCGATACATAAGGACCTATTTCTATGTATATATATAACTATGTTCCAGAGCCGTTGACGCATCATGCGTGTTGTCATCATAAATGTAGAACACAAAGGAGTGCTAATGGGACTAGTCATGTCTCACAGACAGGCGATGTAATGTTAAATTAGTTATGAATATTTCACAAATAGTTACACTCTAAATTAAAAGCATCTTTGTCCAGCTTTGACTTGTTATATATCTGTCTCTTTCCTTTTACTCACACTCAGATGCATCCCTCTCCGCTCTGTGCAGAAGACATTGCCTCTTTGATTAAGAGTTTATTATGTTCACATAATTCCTGGCTAAATGTCATGGCCGCCCCATGCAGGCAGATTAGCCCCCCACCCCGCAGAAGAGGAGGGAAAGGAGGCCTCACACTCAGGAAAGACTGTGGGATGTTAAACAATCGATGCAGATTGCCAGTGCTCTAGACACCTCTGGAGAAACAAGGACTTGAAGAGTGAGACATGTCTTCCAGATACATCATGTGTCACCTTGCTACACGATTCATTTTCAGTTCCAAGCATCAGTAAACTTCAAAGAATCAATTCTTTAACATGTCAACAATTACTGCAAGCTCCAAATTGACCAGTAGCAAATAAATAGAAAATGATGCAGTGAATTTACAAAATTAAGTAAAATATATTTTATAATAATTCAAAAGTATATTTTGAATATGTGCAACTTGCCTTAAGGTTATAGCTCTTCTTTTTATAGCCTAACCATTGACACCCACAGTAAAGCCCCCATGTGGTTTAGTATATCTGCCATACACACCATCTGACTGACACACAAGCTTAAACATAAGTTACACTCACACATGTGCACAGGTGACATTTCCCTGCTCTGAAAATAAGTCTTTTAGCAGCTGGAGGGGCAAAGATGCAGGACAAAAGATCGGAGCAACAAAGGCCTGAGACCAGCCATGTGTAAAGAAGCTATTAAAAGTGTGTGACCGAGAGAGTCATGATTTCTATGGCCTTTCACTGTGAACTGTCATATGTATGTGTATCTTGAGCTATGGAGCTCTGATCACAGTTTATCTATAGGGTAAATAAATATAATGCTTATGAGAACACATTTGAGAGACCTATAGAGAAAAGGAAGGGGACATTTCTATTTAAATTATCTAATTTAAATTAGCTTAATGGGGTCTACCATTTAAATTAGTCACTTTAAGCATTTTGAGCTAACATTTTTAAATATCTTTCTACCAGCTTTTATCAACAGATCAGTTTTTGTGAGAGGACAGATTATCGATAGCACACAACTTATATTACAAACAGACATTCTAAATGTTGTAGGCTGTTTGTCGTTTTGTTTTCATTGTGAGGGTTTCCTTAACTTCATAAAGCGCAGTTATGTTTGATAATTCAGCCTAATAAAAAAAAAAAAATGACGAAACTGATGCACTGCTGCCTCCTAGTGGATACAAATCACAACACGTGAATGGGTAAACACGGACGAGGGAAAACCAATAATACACGTTAATAAAGTTATAAAGCATTTCTGTAAAATACAGCCACAGTTAAAGTGTACAATAATTACATGACAAACCAGAATCCAATCAATATGAGCATTAAAATAACATTTGCCACAATAATTGTTTTTCTAAACTATGGCACATTATATTTGGATAACGTCACCTGTTCTGTTTAGTTTAATAAATATTAAATTATTTTTATTGAAATGAGGCAAAAAGTACGTTTGTTTGTGGATAAAAAATAATGCAACTGACAACATACAATTATACAAATGAAACTATTTGTACTATAATAAATAATTAATTTGAGAGCGAAAGACTGGGTTATTTCAGAAGATTATCAAACTCAAAATATTTAACGTTATTTGTTTAGTTACATATCTGCTTACTTATTTGAACGGTTTAAGTACAGATTGATTCATCCTCCACAAAATGAGCAAGTGTTATCAACATGGAAACAAAACGTAATAAAGTGTTTTTTTTACAAAGTAATAGAGTGGGGGAACTATGACATCAGAACCCGGAAGAGTCATTCGCCGCGGGTTCTTTTAAGATTTTCCTATGGGGTTTTATAATGGGGTTTTTCAATTTATGGGCAATATAAAGCCTGTGATTAACATAATTTGACGATACTTTTACGTTTTGTTCTACAATGTAAACTGCACACACTCACAGCCCATACGTTCTTATTACTTATTAAAAAAAAACATACGTTTTCATTAACTAACTTAATTAACATAACTAGGAAAATTGTCCATAGGAAAATCTTGAAGGAGCCCGCGGCGAATTACTCTTCCGGGTTCTGACGTCATAGTCCCCCCCACTCATGTGTGGTGACGTACTTCCGGTGACGTATTTGTTGTGAAGAAGAGTCAAAGGTGGAGAAGAGTCAAAAGTGAGCGTCAGGTGGATCGGGGCGTCAAGTTTTAGTATCAAAACGGCATATAATTAGCTTCGTTTTCTAGAGAATTACAAACAAATTGTAAGAAAAAGACGAAATCTTGTGTTACGTTGAAATAAGACTTCGTGGTGGCAAAATGGAGGCCGTTCCCAAGATGCCGATGATTTGGCTGGAGCTCAAGGAAGCAGGAGAGTTTCAGTTCAATCCCACCGTCAGACAGGTGAGTGAGTTCCAGTGATCAGCTCCAGAGAGGACAATTCCTATCATGTACTAATGCTGCCTTCACGTGCTATCGGACATTTCCTATTTAACACGTATGAAGTCGTGATTACGAGCTTGTCATATTCAAGTGCTTTCATGTCGGAAAGAATTAAATGTAGCATCCCATTGGTTGACAATAATATAAACATTCACCGCGCTATATATTTCGGTCAAATACATGCTTATGTCACTGCTTCTAAAACATACAATATGCTTCAAATGATCGTTCATAAATCTAGCCTATAAATACACTACTTTAGCGACAAGACTAAGGGATGTAACGTTAACGTTACTTGTTGTGAGAACAGCACTGACAGCTGGTTGTCCCCTCCACCATGTTTAAAATGTATGACCCGCCCAACTCGGAAACTCAGGTATAAAAATTATTACCGAATTTTCCCCGTAGTAAATACGATTTGAGAGGCCGTTCACGTCCAATTTCCGTCAAGGAAACGCTTATTTAAATAGTACCGATAGCACGTGAAGGCAGCATTAGTTACACTTGACTTTGAGCTTCGAAACTTATTAAAATGGGTTGTAACGTTATGTCTGTGTTGTGATTTAAGGAAGTGTTTATTGTACAAGTTTACAAAAGGTTAACATGATGGAAAGAGATTTTAAAACACTATAAAATGATTACCAGCTAAGATTCTCAAGAAAACATGTTTGGTTTTAAATATTTTGATTAAAGTAAAACATAAAGAAACGTCTGGAATATTGCGCAACAACTGTCCGCGTTTTATGTTAACAAGGTATGTTATATGACTTATCTTGAATTATGTAATATTTCTTGTATAATACTGCATAACAACAATGACTCAGATCAGTCTTGATGTCTTTTGCAAATAGCTGACATTTTTAACAAATGCTTTTAATAGTTATATTTCTTAGAGATCCTTTCAATAACAATTAAGTTATAATGAAATTGATATTTTCTGATTGTGCTTGTAAGCATATGGCTTTTGTAACCTGGTCATTTGAAAACCAAATTCACATTCACCTCCTTCACATTTGCTAGACTTACTTTTACACATTTGCATTGAGCCAACACTAGGATGTTGTCTGATTGTGATGCTTTATACTGTATGTTAAAAGATAACTGCATACTTTCCCTCTCTTTTGTCCCAGTACATTCAAATAAACTATGGTGAGAACCCAGAGAACTACAGCGAGGCACTGAAGAGGCTGGAGCAACTTAGGCAGGTCGGTTAGTGGTGGGATTGTGGGAAATATAGTTGCACACTGTGGCATATCGTTGCAGTTTAAAAAGGTTGATGAAGATTGCACTGATAATCTCTCTCATTCCCAGAGTGTGATAAACATCCCGAGGGATTTTGAGGGTTGCAACACTCTTAAAAAATACTTTGGTCAGCTGCACTTTCTGCAGAGTCGTGTTCCAATGGCAACCGGCCAGGAGGCTGCAGTGCCTGTGACATGGTAAAACGTTGCAGTCGGTGCTCATTTTGATATGAGACCATACTTGCTTCTGTCAATATGCAAGATGTCTGATGGTCATGTCATTATAACTTTCCTGCTTTCATTCTGCTTGCAGGACTGATGGCTTTTCTGGGAGGAATATCACACTTGAGGATATTAATTATGAACAGGCTTGTGTCCTGTATAACCTGGGTGAGTTAAATACAATCAAAGCATTAGCACATATTCATTACTGTAAAAATGATTTGCACATTAACTCATCAACTGCTCTACTGCATTTTAGGTGCATTGCACTCACTGCTGGGAACTGTGGATAACCGTCTATCTGAAGAGGTGAACATGCACTTACTCCTCCACACTTGCAATTTGGAAAATACAAAATGTCAAATATCAACATCTAATGTTAAACCGATACTGACTTATATTTTTGTCAAAAAGTGGCGAATGGAATAAATACATCTATAACAAATTATATAAAGTTTGTCCGTTATAAATGTAAGATCTAGACATTGGTTTGTTATATTTACTGAAAGGAGAAAAATTGCCTTTATGATTTTTCTAAGTCTCCCTTGCTGGTAAAACAAATATTATTAGAATGTCCTGCTTTAAATTATTCTAAAATGTTTTTACTTGAATTACATTAATGGTTATTTTTCATAAGTTTCTCCTGGGAAAATATTAGAATTGTTGTCAAATATCAATTGAATGATTGTATATAATTTATACAGAGATATTTTTCTTTATTTACTTTCTTTGAAAATATTATATTGTTAATTTATATTCATTTATTAATTTAAGTAGAGTTTGGCCATGAATATAGCCTTTAATGCAGATATGTCGTAAAATAATTGACATATGAATAAATGAACAATTAGGAAATATTGAAAAAATTAAAATAAGCAATGTAAGTAATTCGAATTTCTCAAGCTAACCTTTTGTTGTTTTTTGTGCGTATATGTTGGTGTGTTAAGGGGATGAAAGTGTCCTGTACACATTTCCAGTGCTCTGCCGGGGCTTTCACTCACCTCAGAGACCATTTCAATCACAGCTACAGCTCTGACATGAGCAGCCAGGCACTCTCAGTCAACACCAGCCTCATGCTGGTAAACACAAAGTCTACCACACAAATGCTACGTTTGAATTTCCAACTTACTTAAGAAAATGCACTTGATTCAGACAACCTCTATAACCTGTTTATCTTTCTCTCTGAAGGCACAAGCTCAAGAGTGTCTCCTGGAGAAAACTTTACTAGACAACAGAAAGAGTCATTTAATAGCAAAGATTTGTGCTCAGGTAAGAAGTTCTGTACATATTGTGCTCATCTAGCAGGATAACAGCAGGTCTTTGTTTTACTCTTGTCACTCACTTGCCACTATCAACACTAATGTATTATCTGATTGCAGGTGTGTGATTATTATAAGGATTGTCTGAGGGTGTTGGATAATTCTGAATGTGTGCCGGGAAGGATTCAGAAAGAGTGGAGAAAGCTGTCAACATGAAGATCAGCTACTTCAGTGCCATCACGCACGTGAGACCTCTACACTCACCATATGTCAATGCATTTTCCTAAACTTGTTGGTTATTTTCATAAACCATACATCATTTTATTTTCATTAGTTACACATGGGAAAACAGTCAGAGGATCAGCAGAAATATGGAGAAGCAGTAAGTATGTGCTTGTCTGTGTTGACATGTTTTAGTTATACATAGTTTTTGACATAATTTAATGAGCACCAAATAATAGTTTCACTGGGCGATATACAACTGTATACAAACATCACTTGGTGTACTTTTTAAAAGAGGTCTTCAGCGTCATCTCTGTAGAATATGAGGGTAATATGCTCTGATGACAGTGTGAAGCAATATGTTGTTTCTCCACAGGTCGCTTACTTTCAGTCCTCCCTGGACAAACTTAATGAGGCAATTAAGCAGAGTAAGGTAAAGATTCTCAAACACATGCACACAGATACACACAACCCGGTTTTTAATTAAGCACATTTACATGTTTATTCATTGACCTTTTCAGGGCCAACCGGAATCTGTACAGGAAGCTTTGAAATTCACAATGGATGTGATTGGTGGAAAGTACGACTTTGAATGTATTATTATTATTTTATTATTATGTGTTTTTCATTTGGAGATCATTTTCACTGTACTTTCTGCCTGTTTCAGATATAACTCAGCTAAGAAAGACAATGACTTTATTTACCATGAGTCTGTGCCTGGTCCGGACACATTGGGTGCAGTAAAAGGTATACTAGCAGCTCTAATATTTCTTTTAAAATTATAATAAATTATTTTTAGGATATAATAAATAAAAAAATCATTATTTTGTTCATGTTTGCTTCCTTTGGTACTGTTATGACATCTGCCATGCAGGTGCATCATTGGTGAAACCCCTGCCTATAAACCTAACTGATCAAAGTGTCACTGGTCCTGACCTCTTCTCTAAACTTGTTCCCATGGCAACTCATGAGGCCTCATCCCTTTACAGGTCAGCTGTGCATGCTTTACTTATGTTATTTTAATGTTTAAAATCTATGTGGAAAGTTCATATTTTAACTTATGTCTTTTTCTTCCCTTTTTCTCTCTCTTAGTGAGGAGAAGGCAAAGTTACTTAGGGACATTGTGTCTAAAATAGAGGATAAAAACCAAATCCTTGAGTAAGTTACTCAAAAACAAATACTGACTAATACAGGATATACTGTAATCATTTACTCGCCCTTAAAAAAAGTATTTCAGGATTCCAGCAATGATGAGCAAATAATGATAGAATTTCCTATTTTTGGTGAACTAACCCCTAAACAAATCTCCCCTGTGTATCTATAGGCTTGTACTGAAGCTGGAATGTTTTTCTCTTTTCTCTCATACTATGTGCAGGACATTTATGGAGTCTCTAAGCAGTGACTCTGTGTATAAAATAGACATGTTTAAATCTCTGCCTGACGCACTGTTGGAAAAATGTGCATTTCTCAGTGTTCGACCAGACACTGTCAAGAACCTCGTTCAGGCCATGCAAGGTGAGAGTGGACACACACACACATTAAAATTAGGACAAAAACATACATTTTTCTTACAATTAAATGTGCTTTCTGACATTTTGCAGTACGTTTCTTTTTTTAATCAGTCAGTCCAACATTAAAACAAGAATTCTATATGTAGTTTATCTTTGATAATTCTGAACAAATACCCAACAAATTTCTATTATCTACTATTGTTGTTTGATAATTTTTTGACATTCAATTGTGTGTGTGTTGCAGCACTATCTAATGTTTACACCGATGTGGGTTCATCTCTGGATGAGGTCCGTAGTGCCCTTGAGGAAGATGAGGCTGGGGAGAAGAGTTTGATGGAGTTAGTGGGGCAGAAGGGACTACCGACAAGGCCTGCAGTTTTTCAGGATATTCAAAAAGAGTTGAAGAAATATGAGGCTGCTCATCAGTCAGCCAGCAACACTAACACTGAGCTCCACAAAGCCATGAACCAGCACATACCAAACCTACGTCTGTTACAGGGATCTATTGAGGAACTCAGAAAGAGCCTGCCCCAGCCAGAGCTCGGTCAAGGTAAAAGTGTTTCTTAACTTATGCACATGTGCACTTATGCATTTTAGAAGAAGGAAAGATACATAGAAGTGATCTGTTGTGAGTTCATTCAAAATTGTTGAAGATTCTTTCCTTTCCTCTAAGATGAAATGTCATCCCTGCAAAAGATGAAGACTATTCTTGGCAAAGTTGATGAAATGCGAAAGCAGAGGATCTCATTGGAGAGCCAGTTTCGTGACCTTATTCATAAAGATGACATCACTGGAGTCCTTGTAACCACAGAGCGTGCTGAGATCAAGGTTAATAACCAACTGAAACAGTTCAAAATGAATCGACAGCAGAGCAGAGTAACGAGATTTAGAAAGGACAGTACAAATGACAGGCAACAATTAAAAAATCTGATGATCTATTTATTTCTATCTTCTGCTTCAGACATTGTTTGCAGAGCAGTTAAAGAAATATGATCAGCTGAAGGGATATATAGAACAAAACATGGTTGCCCAGGATAACATCCTGAAAGCCCTAACAGAAGCCAATGTACAGTACGCCCCTATCCGCAAGACACTCACGCTCACAGAGCAACAGTATGTGTTTGTGTATATTTACATTTAAACAACAGAAAATGTAAAAGTTAGTAAATGTTTCTGTAGTATTGTGTGTAATCCTCTAATTTTATCCTGAAGATGGAACAGTACTGTGCAAGCCTTGATTGCTTCATTTGAGGCATATGAGGACTTGATGAAGAAGGCTGAGGAGGGAAAAGACTTCTACCAGGATCTGGACAAGAAGACGTCCGCCATGTTGGACAAAACAAAGTCCTATTGCCAAACCAGAGAGGGAGAGCGAGTTGCTTTGCTGGAAAAGTAAGTTATCTCAGGTGGAAGGATATGATATTTTGAATGGATTTTGTATGTGAAGATATGAGTAAATCGTCATTGTAGGTAGTCTCTGTTTGGATTGAATCTGCAACCTACTTATCAGCTCAAATAATTAACTAGTAGACTATTACAACTCAATATTCAAGATATTCCATGTCAGATTCCATCCATTTTTCTCACCACATTCTTTATCTGCAGGGAGATTGGAAAAGGGGTGCCTCCTAGACCTGCCGCCCAAAAGCCTGTGGTCGGCCATAAAGTTGTTGGTCTTAGATCTGGCCCTTCCAATCTTGAGTCTTTTGGAGATCTCCCACAAGAACTACGAAGCCTCCCTCCAAATCGGAATTTGCCTCGAGTTCCAGTAGTTTCCAATCCTGTTCCTCATGGTGGAGTGCCTGATAGCTGGCCACAAGGGGCAAACCCTTTTCCACCAACTCAGTTTCCTAACACCCAGTTTCCCAGTACAGATCCAAAGCTCAGGCAGCAGTTGGCCCACCATCTCCCACAGGCTCCTTATGGCCAGCCCTCTGCACCTCTGCAAATCCCTGGGCCGTCACCACAGCAGTTCCAGGTTAGACCAGCTGGAGGCCTCACACCTGTCCATCCACAGGTTAACCAATCGACCAGCCCACAGGTGCTTGCTCAAGGGTACAATCCAGCTCTCTGGCAGCAAGGTGGGCCTATTGCAGGGGGTTATTCTGTGCCTGTACAACCGCAAGTATCCATGCCAAACTCTCTAGGGCAGCAGATGCCGTATGGCATGCCTCAGTATTCCTCTGTCCAGCAGATCATACAGGGAGCACCATGCCAAAACTTTACCACCCAGCCTAGACAAAGCATCCCTTCAACCACACCAAGAAATGCATTTCCTGGGCAAATTCTTCCGCCCTTTCCACCTGGGCAAGTCCAGCCTCCAATGCTAGGCCAAGCACAGCAACAGTCTGGCCTTCCCTCAGGTTACCGGCCACCATTATTTCCACATACCCAACCCCAGCTTGGTCAACCAGGCCAACTGACAATGTCCCATCCTCAAGGTGCCCTCATTACAGGGCAAGTTCAGCCTCAGTCCACTCTTTCCAATCAGTTCCACCCCGGACAACTTCCACAAAACAGGCCTCAGCCTTATATGGGTTATGCTGCCACTTCTTTCCCATCTTCACAACCGCAACAAATTCCTGCACCCCACCAAGTACATCCAGGGTCTCAAGTCTTACCACAGGCACACTTGAGCCAAAATTCCCAAGTTCCTTTTGGCCCTCGTCCACTCAGTCAATTCCAAATGCAACCAGGAGCTATACCTCCACAAAGTAATGTGTATTCATTTGCACCTACACACATGAGCCAACAACCTATGGGCCAACAGACCACTCCATCTCAATTCAACACCATGTTTAATAGACCCGGGGGACAACCCATGTGCACGACTGGTCAAAGCCAAATACTTGGCCCTCAAAATGTGGCTTACTCGTCATCAGGACAAGCAGTTGCCCCAGTGATGGACAATCCTGTACCACCTTCACTTGGCAGCACCCTCATACCGACTCCATCACCTGTTCAGGTTTCCACATCAAATGCTGCTCCACCAGTTCTGACTCCACTGCAATTCTCGATTCTCTCCAGAACAAGGTGGATAATCTCAGCATTCAGTCCCAAACTAATTCCCATTAAAACAACTGCATATGCAGTCAATGGTAGTCAGGATACCATGCAGAGCGCAATCAAAAACGACAACAGTCAACAGGGGGTGCCAATAGAAGATGATCTTGGTGATTTGGATCCTTTATGGTCACAACACAAAATCTGATGCCTGAACATACACTAATACTTGCCTTTTCTACATGGCCAGTATTAATATAAAATTGCACTGTACGTGCTGTATCTGTAATTACACACTATGACTTAGCAAATGTACTACAAGCAAATAGAAAACTACTTTTGCACTGTAATTCTATGCAATACTCTTATAGTGTGTCTAATTTCACTCTATAAATTTCTATTCCTAAATAGCACTTTAGTTTGCACTGTAATGAGAATGATGACGATGAGGAAGATTTGACTGGTTGTTTCTGTTAGGATGTATTTTTCACTGTTTCTGAAATGTGTTGATACAAAAGCTGTTCTAGTTCTTACATATAATGTTGTGATAAAGTAAAAACAGCTTACTTTTAGCACTGTATACACAGTAAAACAATTGTAATAATAAAAAAACTGCTTTAGTTTCCAAATTAAACTAGTTAAAACGTCAAAATGTGTTTACATGTGTACCTTTATAGAGTTGTGTGATCAGCACTATGCACCTGGATATGGAGTTGTTCACTTAAAGCTTGGTCAAACTGTATGGGAACAATCTTCAGGTACTTAGGGTTTGTTTCCTAAGTCACATGTGTTTTTTCCTACTGTGAAAAGTGATTTTTTATTAGTCAGTCTAAGGTCCTCTTGAGCAGATTCCCTATGCAAGTATTCCCTATGCCATGTATTCGTATTAGCATACAAAATATAACCACTATAACAGATCATACAATAAACATGCTGTTGTGTGCTAATGTATAATTGTTAAATGTACCACTGCCCTAATATGGCCATATGATGGCAGTGTCTGGTTGTGTTGTTTTAGGATTGTCTAATATGAGCGTGTCCTTCTTTCTGCATGGGTTACTGGAGCTGTCTCGATTAAATCAATTTGCTTCAGGCAGAAAAAAACAGAATTACTACACGTACATCCTGCAGTAAATGTCTGTAAATAATAAAACAGGGATGCTCATGTTGAGTCAGGTCTTTTGGAGAGACTTCAAGTCTATTACACGTTTCCTCTCTCTCAAACTGTACTCCTAAACAGTTTGTCATAGAGAGGATGATAGGAGAAGAGGTCAGAAAGTGTACTCTGTGTAATGGGTAGTGACTGGAATCTAGTATTGAACAGTATTGATGTATCTCGTTGCATGTAAACGTGAAAATGGCTATCACAATACATGCTTGTTGCCAGTCAGAAATATTTTTGTCTTAGTAGTGAGCTCAAGAGCCCTTTATTCTTCTGAGACAGTCTTTTATTTCAGCAGTCTGTGCATGCCATCCCTTGCTTTGATGGAGTGAACGCTGGGAGAGCAACTGACCCAGTTTTTCTTTGTAAGATGGTTTTGGCTTGAGCAGAATAACACACTCTTAGCATGGAAGTGTTTTGTCGAGGACTTGATTTGAGAACATGTATTAGTTTAGATTATAAGCATCCATCCATCAGTCTTCACATGCAAACTGCACATTAAAGACAACTCTGAACTCAAATTTTGATACGTCGTGTTTTGTAACATCAACATTTTAGGACACATTTAAAAACGTGTTTTATCCTTCCTGAGTCCAAATAATTTGTTTTCCCAAAACATATTTCACTTTTTTTTCTATACCAAAAACTTTCTCTGCAAATATATATATATATATTTTTTAAAGCTGCAACACAAGAAAAAAAAGATAGCTAGCTAACATTTAGCATGCCACAAGTGGCACTATTTTACTTCTGTTGATTTCTTCTTGAATAACACAAGGTTTTATCAAGTTACATATATACTTATGTTATTTTTAATTGCTGGTCTATCTAAACCTTCCTGTTTTCCAGAAAAACAGCTTGTCTCTTGGGATAGAAAAGAAAATTGGGAGAAAGAACAAATTCTTAGCATGTAGGTTGAGCAAGAAACTAACACTGTTTTTCATGTTGAAGTTCAGGACTCTCATGTTGCCTTTTAACAGGTAAAAAAGAGAATAGTTTTTTAGTAGAGAAAAAATCAAAGTGAGAGAAAAAAGTACTTGGGTTCAGGAAAAATTCAAGACATTTCTTTCCACCCTGATTTTTCCCTTACCAGTGTGGTTCTGGGCTTCCACGGAAAATAGCAACCACAACTTGCATTTATTTTTTGCCTTTTCAAAAAGGACCCCAATTTGTCCAAGGAACCAATAACAACAATGTCAGATCTAACCAATTCTAAAATTCTTTATTCTTAGTGAAAGTATTAATGCTTATTAATATTTTATTATATTAGTATTAATGTTAGATGAATTAACCTAACACGAAAAACACACAAAAAGCACCTTGTTAATAATAATAGTTATCAAGTTGTTTGTTTGCCCTGAATGTTTACAGGTTCCATCATTTGTGAAAGCATGTGTATAATATGAATGTTATATTTGACAATATAAAACAAAACTTGGCACCATAACATTTCTGACATCCATTTTTGTGTCTGTAATTTGCAGTTTCTTGACTTATCTTCCCTTTACTTGCACAACAATTCTACTTCATCTCACCATTTACATCTACTAACCTTTATTGTGCTGCTGTGTGGTTTTGTTTCTGTCAAGGCCAATGCTTTTAGCCTGCCTCCCAATTCATGTCCAATTCATCTCATTACTAATCAGTGTCTCTTCAATTTGGCACGGTCACGTCGCATGTGGGATAAATTTGCCATTTGTTTAGTTGTACATCAGTCAATGTTGAAGCATGCACTGGTGTTAAGGTGTGTAGGCCGTGCCCAGGTGAGGGCTGGATGAGCCGGACAGCACTCCTGGAAGAGAACGCGTGCTAATGGGGCTGTAGCTGGGTTCGGCGCTGCGTCTGGGACAGAGTTGGGACAGAGGCCTTCCCTGTACAGATCTGCCAGGAGGCCGGCGCAGCACAGGGGACATTTTAGGGGATTTGGGGAGCTTGTAGAGAAAGACGTTGTAGTGTAGTGGGGGGCTTGTCTCGGGGAGCATTTTCACCTCTTTGGGGAGAAGCAACTCTAAGTCGATGGTCAGACCACCCTGGACACATACAAAGGCACAGGTACAAGTACACAAGCATAACAACACAAAAGGAATTAAAAAACAAAAATCACATATAACAATTACACAGACAACACATGGTAAACCCATACATAAAGAAAAAGCAGAGAATTTAACAAATAAAAAGCACAAAATTGATAACTTCCTGTTACTAAACTTATTTAAAGTCAAGGTGAATAGAGGAAACTTTTAGGCATTTGTTTTTTTGCATTATCGAGTGATTTGAGTGTTGACACAAACCTGGCACAAACAGCTCTGAATGAGGTGGCATGGGCAAGTAATCAGCTTGTTCTCTGTATTAAGTGCTTGATCTTTTCAAAATCTTTGTAATACCTTATTTTGTGGCTCATTTCCAACTGTCAAATTTACCTAACTGAGAACCCACTAGTTTCTATCTAGTCTGCATATCATTGTTATGCACAAATCTAGCATTAGTCACCAAATTAAATGTAAATTGTTGTATCAGTAATTAAAATCTTAAATAGATTAGATTCAAAAGCCCAGTTTCTGCTCTTTGGATAAACTTTCAGAGGAACACTTTAGTACTAGCTTAATATATATATATTATTTTTTTGTGCAATTTATGGACATAATTATTATGCTAATTTGTAAATAAAACTATCAATGAGTGATGGCAGACTCGACAAGCAAAGCTAAGTTACAGTTCTACTATATTCACATTGAAAGGTTTGGGATCAGTAAGATTTTAGTTTTAGAAAGTCGCTTATGCTCACCAAGGCTGAAATTCTTAGATCAAAAATACAGTACAAAGAGTAATATTGTAAAATATTAGTACAGTTTAAAATAACTGCTTTTCATTTCCAATCATTTTAAAATGAATTTAGCTGTTAAGAATGAAGATGAATTAAGTGTCACAAGATCTTACACAAATTATTCTAATATGCTGATTTGATGCTCAAAACATTTTTTACTATCACAACTTAAAACAGTTGTGCTGCATACAGTATATAGTGGAACCCATTACACTTTTCAGGACTCTTTTATGAATGGTAAGTTCAAAAGAACAGCATGTATCTGAAATATAATGTGTAAAAGCCTTTTCAATGTAATGCATCCTTGCTGGATAAAAGTAGAATTTTTCAAATAAATCTTACAGACCCCAAGTTTTTTTTTTACATTATTAAATATTTTTCTAAAATAATTTTGTACAATATAATCAATTATAAAATATAATTAAAGCTTAATTTTAAAAAGAGGAAAATTGTTACTTATAAACACTGACATGTTTTATATTTAGTTATGTTATAAGGATTTGTAGCCATTTTTTCAAACTTTCTTTGCAAACTCACAGCCAGACTGGACAGCAAATGTCATGAAAAGTATTCACGTTTTGTTATACAACCCCAAAAATGTAAAGTCAGGACAGTCTACAATAAAGCATTGATATGAGGGTGAAATGTCCAGTATGGTTAGCAGTACCCGAGGAACGCTAAAGCCATGCACAGATGCAAAGCAAAAGAGTGAGGAGGAGCAGTGAACGTGAAAAGGAGTCAAAACAAGAGCGGTGAGTTCAGGAATACACTGGCACTTCATTTGGTACTGGTAAAAGGTTTTATTCCAAACAAACTGGTTTTATTTATTTTCATTTGCTTTCTAAAAATAAAAGTAACAAAATGTCAATACACCAAAATAATTAGAAATCAATTAGTTTCAAGACACAATGAGCATTAAAACTGTATGATACTGCATATAAATATTAATCCAAGCAGTATTTGTATATATATTGAGACATACGCACTGAATAAGTCAACAAACATCTACAAATCTCAGAATAATTGTTTTACACAGTCTAAATAGCTACGTTATTTCCCACAGACGTTTAGTTTTTTCTACGAAAGAACACCAATGCATGCTGACTTGAGTAAAGCAGGACAGACAGGAGTTCAGAAGGTGACAGCGGTGAAGACTGAAGGTCAAAGGTTGAAAATCAGGAGGCTAAACCTTTGGGTTGTGGGGTGAAGTGTTTCATAGCGTAGCGTGACTTAGCGGAACACAGTTTAACAAAGCTTGACATAACACGATGCAGCGTGACATCAGCAGGGACAGCAAGCAAGGACAAGGTGAATGTGGCAGCGCCAATGTGCTGGTAAGGTTCTCTGGCGGTAGGAACTCCACCGTGTGATGACAGAGTACAAACATAAGTTAGCATGCTAGTTCAGTGCTTCGTTTGTGTGTTTTGAAGCCCACATTGAGCCATCTTGAGGTGAATGCAAGGAAGAGTGCCATGTCAATGTTTAGTCCACTAATTAGGGTATTTTAGTCATTTAAAGGTGTCAAATGTGTGTCTTGTAACAGTCACAGCGCCAGCTTGTGGCAAAAGGGTGTTACTACACGTTGTTCATGTTGTTCTGCAATGAGTTTACCTCCTCCTCATTGTCTTCTGTGGCGGCCTTGTCATTTTCCAGTTTTGGCGTGAGCGAGTTCTGGTTGTTCAAAGACTCGTCCTCTTTAGGGGGACATTTGCATGGATCCTCTTTGCAAGTGCAATCCTGCAGAGCAACACACATACACACAAGATGACAATGAGGGAAAAAAATTACTTTTTACACCGGCATGATCACTTCCAATGCAATCACACACATAAAGCTATCAGTGTATAACAGTCATATGGACTATTTCTGATAACTGTGGTTCGTTTTGGAGCTTGACAGCCCCCCAACGATGGAATGGAACTGAATGAGGGAGAGTAAAGGATAAAATTGTCATGTTTAGGCTAGTATCTATTTTTAGTGCAGTTATGCATTATGCCTGTTTGTGACTTAAATTGTCTGTTTGGAACTCCATTTCTATCACCGGAAACAAAAAAATTGACAAATTATGATAACTGTGGTTCAATTTCAACAAAAATCCATTTTGACTTTTGATCTCATAATAAATTCTTGGTATCTCATAATTCACTTTGGCATGTCAGTCTTGACAATTGTCAAAATTTTGACTTTCATTATTGACAAAGATAATAATGAGATCAAAGGTCAAAATTGACATACTATCTCAAGATTGATTTAATAAGTCAGTTTTGACTTTTGAATTCATAATTATGACCTGGTCAATTATGAAAGATTCAATATTATGCCAAATGTCAAGACTGACATACCAGGTGAATTATGAGATCAAAAGTCAAAATTGACATTAAAAGTCAATTATGATATAGTATGTCAGTTTTGGCTTTAGTCACATTTGACTCTCATAATTAACATCATAATTAAGTCATAGTTATGAGATCAAAGGCCAAAAGTAAATTAGGAGATTCTTAATGTTTCAATTCAATTTTTATGTCATAACTTTGGTGGAAATGGCCTGGGATGTTACATATGAAGATTGAGTGCATTTCCAAGATGCACTGAATGCAGTTTACACCTCAAGCTGCTTGTCGGATGACCGGATGTTAATACCAGATGTAAACAAGGCCCCATAACAAACAAAACTGTTAACGAGGTGAGTGAATGGATCTGGATTCAGTTTTTACTTCACAGCTGAGTGGAGTAAAAGGTAAACTTCAAAGCATAAACTGACCCACAACCAGGAATTGCAAGGAATATCGGCAGTTTTTCTATTTCGCAAGAGACATCAACACACTATAAACATAATAGTTACATAAACTGTATAACCGGCAATAACAGTAAACCTTATTCAGAAGGCATTAAGCAATGTTTACCGCTGTGCACTAATGCTTCTCATTACAACAAGCTGCTTATAAGCAAAGCTTTTATTGTACAACTTGCTACCTGTGATATCCATTTTGGAACCACAAAGGCAATGATTGTACTCCATGGGGAGGAAAGAAAAGAAGACTATTCATGCTGCTGAAATCAGACATGTGTAAATATTCATTCTCAAAAGAGAGAAGATGAAGAATGTCAAATAAATTCTCCCCGGAGGCAGTAAGACAAGTAAACAACTCACAAGTAAACAAAGTCACCTAGGGATTTTTTCATAGCTCTTTCATCTATGTTCTGTCATCAATCATCCCTCATCTCAGTCTTGCTCTATTTCTCCTCCCTGTTGCACAGTGAAGCTGTCAAACTCTTTTAATCATAAAAGAGTCTCTTCCACTATGAAATCACTGGGGGAACGGACTGGCGGAGTTGAATGAGGTGAATACATTTCATTTGTGAAGGCAATACAACCCCCACACGATCAAAAGATCATCAGAAACTAGACTAGGTTTGAGTTTCACCTCAGAATATACAAATGGCCTAAATCAAAATGCAGAAGAACAGGATCTGACAAGTTCAAGGTTCACCAGGCACTGCAGGGTAACAGGTGAATATAGCAGTAAGACCGCTGTTTGGTCCTCTTTTAAAGATCAAATGTTACATGCTCAACTGCAGGAATAGGTTGGAGTAGGTTTGTGGAACATTTATTCATGATAATCTACTCTGAAAGATGCCCCCAGATGGGATCATTTTCACACAAAGTATAAATGTTTATTTTAATGTTATTTTGTAGCTTTTAAATCCAAGCACGTTAATATTTCTTCTAAATAAAATGCAAAATAAACCACTACAAACAAATAATAAAAAAAAACATTTGAATAAAGGACTTATTTCATAACTTCAAAATATATTTATATTTATTTGTATTTTTTTCTTATATCATAATTATGACAAAGTGCCTCAGTGTCTTATTTGATATATAAGTGTCTCATAATTTTGACCATTTATGTCAAAATGCACAGTTTAAAAAGAGATATATTATAGATTGAAGATTTTTTTAAGAGTATATTTACCAATTCATATTATTTAATTATTTGTGTTTTTACGTTATCAAGACATGTAACAGAGGAAATACAATTAGATATCAGATGATACAAATAAACAATATATATGATTCAATAATAATAATAATACCACCAATAAATTATATAGCATCGATATTTCCTTAGAACTATGAATAGAATAGAGTATGTTGGCCAGTAGTCATCACAAATTTCTCCAATGTCATGTTGTTAGTGAATGTTAGGAATGATGTGAGGAGGTTAACAGCTGACAGTAACACACTACGCTCACTAGCAGGATGTTAAATTGCAGGAATCACACTAAAACATTTTAAAGTCACAAAAGCAACTATGGTGAGGAAGCGTCTATAAACCTCTAAATGTATTAATACCTGTCCATGTCATTTCACAGTAAGTAATAATGAAGCTACAGGATTAAAGCGTTTTATTTGAATCAGCAGGGTATCAAAGCACATTGAGAGGAGGTCAGATTGAGTCCTCTTACCTCGCTGCAGGGATCTTCTTTAGGTTTATATTCCCACGTGTATCTGCTCATGGTTTTCTAAGGAGTGGGGTGGCGAGAGAGGATTACTCTACTGACACACTTCTGGTACTTCGTTATATTATGCCCTCTTAATTAATTGACACCTCAGCCTCAGGAGATATTGACTATATTCTTTGTACCTTGTTTAAGACAAGTTAGGACTAAAACTGTAGGAAAAACATTGCATTGACGGCCCAACCGCTCTACATAACCGCTGATATGATCAGTATGTTTGGAAACACAGAATAACCCCGTTTCTCCAATGCTTCATGCAGCCTTTAGTACTTCACATGACCTTAGGTGGCACATACGAGTCAATGACAGAAGTTAAGGGATGAAGGATGAAGAGGATGGTGTTTCAATTTCTCATCTTAATGATAAAGAAAGAAGTGTGGAAAAGAGAAAATTCCAACATGAAGAAAAGAATAAGACAATAAGCATACCGCCTAAATCGAAAGAGAGAGTGAGCACTTTATACCTCCAGTACACATGCACAGGAAAACAGAGGGGAAGAGAGGAAAGGAAAGTTACCTGACACATAATGTTATCATAGTAAGCCAAAGCACGGGCATGGGGGAGGTTAGTCGGGGTGTCACACAGTTTCCTTACATTTGCCTGAGAGCCCTCTGCGACAGTGGACAGCGAGAAGTTATCAATGTGCTGCTCCGACTTTGGGCGGAACTTACTGAAAGACAGAGAGAAAGACCAACATAATTTAAATACAACAAACAACAACAAAAAACATCATATGAATTAAAAAAATTATACGTTATCTTGTCCCTAATAATGAACATTATTTAGAGAAAACTTTCAAAACGAACTGCACCAGTGCTTAACTATATATCATATAATCAACAAAAACTATCAATGTATGAATCAAATTCACTGAAACTGTCAATGTTTTTTTATCCATGCATCATTTTATTATATTTGTACTTATAGACAATGATAAAAGTGAAATCATGCCATAAATTCTGTGTCCTGCACTCAAGATGGTAACGTGACACAGGCTAATGATACACAGGGCAACAATTGGGCAGTATTGCCATCAACAGGCAACCAGGTGAGAAATAGGGCCAACGATCTAAAGTGTCCAGATAGAAATTTGTTATCCATTCTCAATGGTAAAGTGCCCAAGCAACATTGCTCAAAAAAGGTTGCCCCGTGTATCATTAGCCAAAGTCTTTACTCCCATTGGTTGCCGCTCCCGAAAGTCACTATACATAAAGTCTACGTAATACTCTCTTGCATAATGTTAAAAAAATATCCTCCACTGAACATGTCCACATCCTGTCACCATTGGTCATGTGGCCAGAAATCACCAGCTTTCCACTGAAATAAATTGGAACATGTCACTTTGTCACTGCATGTTACTGGCAGTGTGAAGGGGGCTTTGTGCTCAACAAAACTGCATTTATTTGATCAAAAACAGTAAAAATACAGGTATATTGTGAAACATGACAACAATAATAATTACAAAAATCTTTTCTATCTTAATATATTTTAGAATATAATTTATTCCTGTGATAGGAAAGCTGAATTTTCAGCAGCCTTTACCCCAGTCAACAGTGTCACGTGATTCTTCAGAAAAGGATCATAGAAACAGAAAGTGGCTTGGACATTATTACTCTATTTGGAAGTCGTGGCCTAACGTTAGAGAGTCGGACTCGTAATCCAAAGTTTGCGAGTTAGAGTCTCGGGCTGGCAGGAATTGTAGGTGGGGGGAGTGAATGTACAGCGATCTCCACCCTCAATTGAGAGTTTTCACGTGACGACGATGTCACACCATTATAGGAATGCCCAAAACAAAGCTTTGCTCCACTGACCGCCAGCTATTTTTATGCAGTTTGCATCAAGTAATAATGTAGTAAAATGCAGATATTAAAAGGCGAGGTTCAGTGGACACCTAATGGAAGATGTATATTTTGTACAGGCAAGAGGATGAAGCCAGAATATAAAAACAATGTGCAAAGTTTCACGTTAAATAGAAAACCCCATAGAAAACCATTAGAAGGAAAACACTGAACCGTTAAGCGGACTACGTTCATGTTCCCAACCTCATCTGCTTGCCTGTGTAAACTATACATAATTAATGTGGTGATTACTGAATTTAATCTTATAATGTTACTGTTCTATATTAAGGCACTTTAAGTGCTTGTACAACATTTTGTCGCACTGTTTATGATTTAAATATTGCCAGGGGCTTAATATGGATTGCAAATGGCCAAAACTTGAATTGTTTTCAGAAATACCTTTGTTTTTTTTTTTTTTAGAGGTGAACTAACTATTTGTGGCTGGGAAACAGATGACAAAATTGACACACTTGTGCTACTATGGATGTTTCGAGCAGGTCACGTGACTGAAAACTATCAATACCATGACGAGGTGCCCTTGAGCAAGGCACCGAACCCCCAACTGCTCCCCGGGCGCAGCAGCATAAATGGCTGCCCACTGCTCCGGGTGTGTGTTCACGGTGTGTGTGTGTTCACTGCTGTGTGTGTTCACTGCTGTGTGTGTGTGCACTTTGGATGGGTTAACTGCAGAGCACAAATTCCGAGTATGTGTCACCGTACTTGGCTGTATGTCACGTCACTCTCGTCAGTTTCACGTAGTGGATTAAAAGCTCAAGTTGTCTCTGCTAAAAGCACACATCACACACAATGTTACCTGCAGCAGATGGTCCTGATGGGCAGTTAAAACTCAACCGAAATCAATTTTCACTGTTGTCATCTTGTCTTCATTACTATGCTCCACTCCTATTCTCCCTTCTCTTCCACTCCTCTCTCCATCTCACCCCACTCTTGGACTGTGTTTAAATGGCTTTGGCTGCACGGTATATAGGTCACTCTCTCGTGTAGCACTGACAGATTGGCCTACTTTTAGCAAAGAAGGGTGACATCATTGTATTCAAAGCCCATGTTAACACTGTACATTTTATTATACTCCAGCGCGTATGTGCAACAGTGTATTCAGCTCAATCAACTGCTATTTAAACCATCAGATCTTAAACTAAGTCTCTAAAAAGTGTGTTTTTATATGCGGGTGTCACCTGTTCTTGCGAAGTCGTCTGTTTTCAGTCTTAAGCACGTGCATCCTCTTAGAGAAAAAGACTACAACCATGAAGAGGAGGAGCAACATGATGGCAGCTCCGCTTACTGCTATACACATCACTTGGAAATCTGAAATGACTGACTCGCACCTGGAGCCCTTGTTCCAGATATACTCCTGAATGTTACACCTACAAACAACAGAAAGATGTGTTAGAAAAGAGGAAGTTTAGCAATATTCAAAACTGGAATTAATATATAATTCATTTCTGTGATATTTTCATTTTCATACATAAATTTTAAAACGTCACGTATATAGAAAAGTTCATATTAAAGGCATGGGCTTAAGTAAAATGTAAAAATCTTGAATTAGTATGTAATTAAAATCTGAGAATAGTTTGTAACTATAGAGGGAAATCTTATTTAATATTTGTTCTACTTGTAAGGGAAATTATTGGCAACATAAACAACGAATGGAGAAAAATAAACAGTTTGTGTGTTAATGCAAATGAAAAAAAACCTGGCCATGAAACATATCTGTGCGAAGATGAAAGAAAGTGAGAAACACTACAGTCAGTGTGTTGTACAGTATAACTGTGTTGTGTGGCCTGTTGACTCATTTATCATTGCTATGATTCTACTGCAAGGTTACAGCAGATCTTACAGCTGCATGACTGGACAGATGGCCCTTTCAAGGACATGCATGTGCTCCTCTGTTAGTGCCGGTCCCATAGAGAATAAAGCACACGAGCTGTGCTTAGTTCACAACATCTAAAATAGATTTACAAATTCTCTCATTAACCAGTGTTGTCAGTGTGTCTGAGGTGCTTGATATCTTATTGGATGCTGGATCTATTATTTTTCTATTATTATGTATGTATTATGTATTTTAGCCAATATGGTTAATTGAGTGAGACACAGGTAAATTACAGCTGTGCAGATATTGCATTTATACAACAGTTTAATAAAGAAGTTACTATTGAGTAAATTATATTTTAGACAAAATATGCAAGTTAAATTTTTGTTGGCGGAGCAAAAACCAAAGCAAATAACATTTAAAACAAATGAAACCAAAGCAAATAACATTTAAGCGTTACTCCACCCCAAAATGAAAATGTTGTCATTAATCGCTTACCCCCATTTTGTTCCAAACCAATAAAAGCTTTGTTTGTCTTCGGAACACATTTTAAGATACTTTGGATGAAAACCGGGAGGCTTGTGACTGTCCCATGGACTGCCAAGTAATTAACACAGTCAAGGCCCAGATAGGTATGAAAGACATCGCCAAAATATTCCATCTGCCATCAGTAGTTCAACCGTAAAGTTATGAAGCTACGAGAATACTTTTTGTATGCAAAGAAAACAAAAATAATGACTTTTTGGAGTCTCCTCTAACATTTTGGAGAGAATCCAAACTGTGTACACTGTTCTGTGCCAGCCGCACCACACGGATATGCTGTTTTCATTCAAATCAAAGCATAAATAAATGTAGAAGACTTATCCGTGTGATGCAGTTGACACAGAACAGCGTATGCAGTTTGCAGTCAATGGGACAGTCACAAGCCTCCAGGTTTTCATCAAAAATATCTTAAATTATGTTCCGAAGAGCTTTTACGGATTTTGAACGACATGGGGGTAAGTGATTAATGCAAACATTTTAATTTTGGGGTGGAGTGACCCTTTAAACTAACAGACATGCCAAATGATGCTGGGCAAGCATAAATCACAAATATATGCTTACACTCTGCAACCTATAGGTACATTTCGTAGTGAGTAAAGGCAGTGGCGGGTTCACAAAACCATAAGGTATGGCAAGGGGCGGGGTTGGGGGGTGGGGGGTGTTGATAAATGAAGATAAAAATGGGAAGTAATTCAATATTCAAACACTGCGTCGTCAGTGTTGGAATTGCATCAGACACATTTTTGGTCAGTGTTTGACCAGTGAATGACAGATATCTGTGTTTTGTCTGTCAATAAAATGGCTGTATGTTTCTGTGGCTCAGTGGTAGAGCATTGCGTTAGCAGCGCAAAAGGTTGTGGGTTCAATTCCCAGGAACACACACAGACAAAAAAATGCATAGCCTAAATGCACTGTAAGTCGTTTTGGATAAAAGCGTTTGCTAAATGCATAAATGTAAATGTATCTGAGGCAAGTGCATGGCAATATGCTTTCAGAAACTTTTACAGGTTATATAACGTTTATTGTAGCTATATGAGTGTTTAGTTTTACTTGTTTTATAGGCTACACGGCCAAAATCTCATGCTAAACGATGAAGCGCTCTAAGCACAGGATATTTAAAAATATATTGGCTACAACTAGAAGACAAATATCCTACTTCTCTGCTCTTCAAACACACAAAAACATTAGCCTTTACAGACATTGTTTGAGTCAAGAAAACGCTTTACTTTTCAAACATCAGTTATTTATTTACCCTTGCATTGGGTAAAAACAGAGATCTTTCTCCTCCAGGCTGCGTGCAGCTCGTCAATCTGAATGGATGCGGGGTGAAATTATGAGGTTTCAATTGCCATTTCCAATGGCATTAAACAGTTTGACTGGCAAGCTCTTTTTAATGCTTATCATTGATCAAAAATGTGTAAAACCCTCTGATTTAAAATAATAATAACTAAATATAATAATAGAGATCTGAAGTTTAGATAATTTTTCACGGCACCCCTGTCTGGTCTAGAGTATGGCAACTGCAATACTCTGCCATATGGAAACGCTGCCCCTGAGTAAAGGGCCAATCAATAGTGCACATGCAGGAAATCATTGCTCAGTGTGGTATGTAGGCCATGTTTACTATTTAGCCTAAAAATATCCATTTGAAACTTAGTTTTATGGTCTAATACTAACTACCCATCCATTTAGAGTAAACCATTGGCAGCGCTACACAAAGGCATTTACTATAAGAAATGCACCCATTGACCCCACCCTCTCCACCCCACAAACTTTACGTTCATCTAATAGTTCAATCTTCACGTGCCCTACAAATGAAAACCTTGACTTTTCTAATAGTACTGACCCTATTAATGTAGACAGTACCCTGTGAAGTTAGCCTCGTGGTGTGTGCCACACACCAAAATCCAGTGCCTGACTGAAAGTTACTTTTACATTAATGGAGCTGGACTGAGTAGGGTTTTGCTTTTGCTTTTTTATTAACATAATAAATAAAAAAGGACAACTAAAAAAAATTGCTCAGTAAATAATTTAATATAGTTAAATTATAAATTAATGAATTGTTTTCCTTAGTGTATATTGTTATTATAATAAATCAATAAATAGGTCAAAAAGATTGTTCTTGATAAAATAAATAAAAACATTTGACTATAGCAAGATCACAAAGTCAAACTATTCTTTTCTGTGGGATAATGAGCACTTATGGTCCAAAGCATCAGCTTGAATCAGGATCTTTAGCTCTTAAACTGAAACACACACATTCACAGATCTGGGCTCTGACCCAAATCCCTTTGAGCAAATGTTTAATAAGGTTCTGCACTGGCCACGGAGTACAGTTGTGGCAGTAGTGAATGCTGGTTTAGTATAGAGTGATATGATGCCAAGCCATGATGACAGGCTTGAAGTGTGGAACTGAAAGTACAGCAGTTGTTTGTGAGACAAATGCTAAACATCCTTAACATGCATACAGGAATTCAACCCATCACCTCAAGAATGAGGAATGCACTCTTAAAAATAAAGGTGCTTCAAAAGGTTCTTCAAACAATGCCATAGAAGAACCATTTGTGACCTTGGACCCCAAAACCAGTCTTAAGTCGCTGGGGTATATTTGTAGCAATAGCCAAAAATACATTGTATGGGTCACAATTATAGATTTTTATTTTATGCTAATAATTATTAGGATATTAAGTAAAGATCATGTTCCATGAAGGTATTGAGTACATTTCTTACCGTAAATATATAAAAACTTGTTTTATTTGATTAGTAATATGCATTGCTAAGAATATTACAAGGACAGATTTAGATTTTTTTGCACCCTCAGATTCCAGATTTTCAAATAGTTGAATCTCAGCCAGATATTGTATTACCCTAAAAAAACATACATTAATGGACAGATTATTTATTCAGCTTTCAGATGATGTTTAAATCTCAATTGAAAAGAATTTGACACTTAAGACTGGTTTTGTGGTCCAGGGTCACATTTTTGGTTCCACAAAGAACCATTCAGTCAAATGTTTTTTAAAGAACCCTCTCTTACTTACCTTTTTATAATCTGAAGAACCTTCTTTCACCACAAAGAACCTTTCTTCAGATGTTAAAGGTTATTTATGGAACCATTTAGACAAAAAAGTTTTGTCTATGGCATCATTAAGCACTTTTATTTTTAAGAGTGTATATCAGTATTAAACCAATCTTCTGATTATGACTGTCAAATTGAATAGATTTATGAAAAAAGAAACAACTGAATGTGTACGTCAATCTCCATTACTGAAATTGGCTACAAATGTGAAAGTAATTTACAGTTCTTTGGTGTTTTGTAAAAGTATTTGTAATTAATAATGGTTTATGTATATAGCTTCACATTTTGTATTCTAAAGTTGCTTTGCAAATAGTTTCCTATTCACTCCTGCCACTTTTGACAATGTCAAGTTCTTGTCAATTTTAAATTAAATCTGATTCATTATTATTTGGAGCACAGTTTCCATAAAAGGGCAACTGTGAAACAAGAAATACAGCCACAGCTGTGTGACATAAATGTCACATTTATGAGATACGTTAGAATTTTTGTATATTAAAAAAATTCATGGTTTTGGCATTGGACGCTGGATAACGATTAGGCAGAGGTGGAAAGAGTACAAAAATATTCTACTCAAGTAAAAGTACCATTACATTACTGAAATTTTACTTAAGTACAAGTAAAAGTACCAGTCTAAAAATATACTCAAGTAAAAGTAAAAAGTAGCTCATTTAAAATTTACTCAGAGTAAAAATTACTTAGTTACATTTTAACAATGGGAGAGAGGAAAAAATGGGATAGACCAAAGGTGTCAAACTCAGTACCTGGAGGGCCACAGCCCTACACAGTGTAGATATTACCCTAATTAAACACATCTGATACAGCTAAACTAATCATTTAGGCTTATTTGAAAACCACACAGTGTGTGTATTGGAGCAGGGTTGAAATAAACTCTTTAGGGCTGTGGCCCTCCAGTAACACCTCCAGAGTTTGACACACCTGAAATAGGCCTATAAATCTCAAACTAGGTGTCTTTAATTAAATTAATCGGTTAATTAGAATAATAAGACATTTGGGCTGTTACCAGGAAAATTAAATCAGTATCAACAAAATGCATCTTTGCGATGCAGAGGAAACGCAGAAGCTTCATCTGAAGTGGCATAGATGTATTACAAACTGACATGAATGCATTTAGCCTGCAGTTACAAATGCAGAACTAATGTTTAGATAAATAAGGCATAAAATGTGACCCTGAACCACAAAACCATAAGGGTCCATTTTCCTAAATTATTAATACATCATCTGAAAGCTGAATAAATCATATTTCCATTGATGTATGGTTTGTAATGATCGGACAATATTTGTAAATCTGGAATCTGAGGGAGCAAACAATCCAAATATTGAGAAAATCTCCTTTAAAGTTGTTCAAATTAAGCTCTTAGTTTTGATATATTTACAGTAGGAAATTTACTAAATACATTAATGGAACATGATCTTTACTTAATATGCTCATGATTTTTGGCATAAAAGAAAAATGTATAATTTTGACCCATACAATGTAAGCTATTGTTGGCTATTGCTACAAATATACCCCAGTGTCTTAAGACTGGTTTTGTGCTCCAGGCCAGGGTCACAAATATTAAATAGTCATTTGAAATTAAAAATAAATAAATCAAAAGATACTTTAAATGTTAAATTAGAACCACCAGTAGGTGTCAGTAAGTCACTGATAAGAGAGTCATTGCGATTGAACAGAATCATTTAAACGGTTAATTCATTCAGGAACAAAACACGTCATTGCTCAGAGTCAGAGACGCAAAACTGTGTATGGAATTATTTTTGTTGTCGAAATATAGCAAAACAGGCAATATGGTGTCTAAAGTCTCTTAATTAACTTCTTGTTTTTGAACTGTGTAAAAGGAAAAACTACAGGCCTGTGTAATCATGGTGATTTTTGGAGAAAACGCATTCTTCATGTGATGTCGACTTACTATATTAAATTATATAAATATATACATTTTCTGCTTCTATATCTTCAATTTTGTGATCATTCTAAACGCATTTAACAGACTGAATCACGCAGTGAAAGAAAGCACTCCATATGCACGCGGATTAGAATAATAATTTTTTAAATCAAACTTCGCTTATCAACACACAAAAACACGTGCATATACACCTATAAACACTCGCACATACATATAACTTCCATGCATATTCTATAAACACTCGCACATTATTAATGTATGTGCGAGTGTTTATAGGTGTATATGCACGGTTTTTTGTGTGTTGATAAGCGGTTTGATATAAATCTAGCGGCGCCTCATACGGATTAGTCGTATCTAACGTTACTAGATTTCACGGCACACTGTTTAGAGTGATTTGTTTGGTTTTAAGCAAAATACTGATAATGTCAAATCGCAATCGTTAAAACAACAATTACTATATTTTCGCAGACAACATTACTATATTTTTGACGACCTACACCACTGTCTTTTTTGGTCATTTGTGAAAAACCTTTTGCTAAACCGTAAAAGCTTAATTTTTACCACCAATGCAATGATGTAAGTATTTACCTTACGTTACCTCTACATGCTTGCGAAGGGCGATGTCGAGATGTTATAAGCTGCTAGGTCTCCCGAGGCAAACACAGCTTACACTGCATAATAGAGCATGAATATGGCCAGGGGTTCACTTCATTTCCTTCGAGTTCAACTTCAGCAGAATACGACGGGGTCTGGTTTTCAGCTGGGTCTGCACCATTAACGCCTGTCTTGTTCGTCTGCATCTTTCTTGTGATTTTAGCGCCAGTTTCTTCTTCTGCCCATTATTTGCTGCAGTTGTTTCCACGGAGCGATTTTTTTTTACTCAGTAACGAATGTGTTTTAAAATGTAGCGAAGTACAATACTTCCCACAAAATATACTTAATTAAAAGTAAAATTATAGATTAAAAAAATTACTTAAAAAAGTACAAGTACACAAAAAAGCTACTCAATTACAGTAACGCGAGTAAATGTAATTCGTTACTTTCCACCTCTGCGATTAGGAACTTAAAATTCTGCCTAATAGTAACAAGGTATGGCATTTTTACACCTTGTCGCAATGAAGTACCAAGAAATAGGCTTTTGAAGCCATACTTTTGAAGCATTGAACTTAAACAATGCTATATATATATGATATCTTATTTGTTTTACATATGGTAAAGTGTTGTTACATTAGCCATTTAAAAATAAAGGCCAACAAGCTTTCCTATAAACCCTGTGGCAACTGCCGTACAGTGTAAAATTGAGTGCATGGCCTGGTTAGCCCATTCCCACATGTTTGCATGAGTTTGGCCCAGTTTCAAGATCATTGAGGGTAGGCCATTTACTACTATTCCCAAGAGATGTCTTCAACTGAGACTCAATCCCTTTTCAATCCCAACACTTGATGTAAATCATAATCCCACACCATGAACAGATGCAAGAACATGAATGAAGGATTGAGTTACATCTCTTTATTAATGTTTGATCAGATGCCACTGATGCTTTACGCATTCCTTACACATAAATACAGCTCAGACATGTATTACACCTTTTACAAACCAATTGAAATATTTAGATAAAAAGTGTAATCTATTAAAAATGTTAACTATTAGGTATATGTACTGTATTACTTGTGTTCTTCTATTAATTTGTAGATCTTGTTTTTTGTATTGGCTAAGCAGGCCAATTAGAGACAAACACTATCCACTGTTTCATTAAATACACATGACTAATTAAAACTGAACCTAAACTATAAAACCACTTGAGATCAGTTAAAACCATATTAGACGCTGGTTCATAGGTTCACCAGATTAACGCATTGTAGTGGCAAACCATTGAAATTACAAAAATGTTTCAACAAAGTATGACATAAAACTCATTTGCCGAATTCAAGTGACTC
This sequence comes from Gymnocypris eckloni scoliostomus, assembly GCA_027564155.1. Taxonomy (NCBI): domain Eukaryota; kingdom Metazoa; phylum Chordata; class Actinopteri; order Cypriniformes; family Cyprinidae; genus Gymnocypris; species Gymnocypris eckloni. The sequence continues at coordinate 10,110,350 of CM050421.1, forward strand.
AAGTTCTGAAACACTGATTCGAAACAAAAGATTTTGAAAAAAATGTAAGCTTCATGAAGCAGCAATTGCGAAAACGTTCATCACTAATTGTTTCCACAACACAAAATCCTCATTTAAGTTTGTTCAACAAAACAATATTTCTCCGCCCAATTTGAGCTTAAAAAATGCTCTTCAGATACCTACGGGTGACGTCACGGACACTATGTCCATGTTTTTTACAGTTTATGGCCTTAACACATGTATGTGTGCATCTTACCGGCAAAAAGCGCCAATACCGTCAACCACATAGCACTGTCCTCCGTTGAAGCAGTAACTGGAGAAGATGTCACATGACGAGATACATGTGCCATTGTAACGCACAAATCCATAAAGACAACCAGAGTTGAGCACATCCGATGCTCCAGGTGAAGATTCTCCAGATCCATCATCAGAGATAATAACTCTAGTGTTGGAGGGAACTGCGCTGGCTATGAGAGGAACATTTTCATCTTCCATGTCAGGTGGTGTTGGTTGGCTCTCCTCTAGGTAAACTTCAGTGGGGGAATAGTCAGGTGACAGATAATCATAAAAATCAGAAAGGGTCCAGGAGGTTGGATCTCTACCCTGGAGCTCCTGAACCCAAGTAGGAGGATCAAGAACATGCTGTTGGTGAGAAGGATTGTAAAAATTGACCGTGATAACTTCTTCTGGTTGGGAAGAGGTGGACTCAGGAGGAGGACTCATGACAAGGTCTAACAACGTTCCATCTGCTTGTAGTCTCTCGCTCTTCCAGCGCGGGGCGCTGCCCTTGATTCTCTCCTCGTTAAAATCCAGCTGGGACAGGCCCCGTGTGGGCAGTGTGGGCAGCCGGGCAGCCATGCCATCTATTGTCAAATCAAAGAGGCGTTCCCTTTCGGCTGAATCAACAGTACTGGTTGAGGTTTCTCCACCGCTGGCTGACTCTTCTCCAGCTCGTGGTTTTCGAGAGTAAACTTGGGCCTGGGCAATAGGTGTGGCTTCACCAGGAAGTGCAGGCTTAAGCCCCAGCCCATTCAGGTCTGAAGAATTGGTGCCAGTAGAATTGGAGATAAATGAACTGCCTGGAAAACAAACAAATAATAATAAAAGTTAGTCACAAACTCTTTTATTTGTTTATTTATTTCTCTGTATAAGAACACATTTAGAAGCACTCACTGCTATACTGCAAACTCAGCAACTCATGCAGAGAGAGAACAAAAAACATAACAAATACTCCGTATCACACACACCCAGACAAATCTGCTTAATTATACACCGCTGTGCGCGAGGCCCCAGATTTCTTTCCAAAGCGGCTTGTGGTAGCTGGATTAGAAGCTCTGATTTATTAATGTACCCCCTGAGCCTGGACTAGGATTGGGATTCAGATTAGGATTAAGGGCTGTAGGCTGAGACTTGCATTGGTCAGTCTGGATGAGTAATCCTTAATGCACAAAGATAAACACACAATGGGGAATTCATCTTTAGCACTTTAGCACAATCTCACTGACCTAATTGATTATCTTTTACTGATACTCTAAACCAATCTAATGCAATCTACCTCAAATATGAACACATGTGGAAATCCCTGATTCAAATAAAAAAAGATTAAAATGTCTTTTTAAGATTTTAAAATATATATTATACCATTGTTGCAAGTCGGAATTTTCAACATCCCTTATTCCAGTCTTAAGTGTTACATGATCCTTATGAAATATTCTAATACTATATACTCAAGATACATACAAGATCTTTTGAACTTTCATTTAAAATAGACGTCTTTTCATACCAATAAAAAACAAATCTGAACGGCAGAGGATTTAAACAATAACACAAAAATACACACATGTGTGTAAAATGTTTGTGCCCAATTGGCAAATAAAGCCCACTTCGATTCTGCTTGAGCATTTAAATTAAAACATAACAAAAAGTAGATCCGAGGAACATTTATAGTAAATTTTTACAGATTGTCTTTTAGCAATCTACTTGAAGTATTTGACTGATAGTGTGAAATTCTGTTTCCATGGGCTTCCTTGGCTTTATTCCCCTTTATTGTAAATTAATTCCAAGTCACACATCAACCCCTAACAGACACTCACTCACACACACACACACACACACACACACACACACACACACACACACACACACACACAGACACACACACAGCGCGCGCAAACAGTTGCCAAGAAGCAATGTAAAGGGGCTGCCATTTTGGAAAATCTCAAAGCCATGTAAAACAGAGACCCTTCTGTCCTCTCCACTTGATTCACTTCCTCTCTTTCTCCCATTCATTTATTCACACAATCCCCCCTGAGAGGGTAACGGAGATGGCGGTGGGTGCATAAATTATTTCTCACATACCTCACGTGATGTTCAAGTATTTTATTAAATTCCTATCTTGATTTCCACAACTAAAGTTTCATTTCACAGTAACAGTTTGCTCCTTCTACTTTTATTTTAAAATATTTAAAAGCTAAAGAATACAATTGACTAATGGGAATAAAACACAGTCAGCCCTCAAAGACGGAGCAAGAGAGAGGCTACAAGAAGAAAACAGTTGTTTTGATTTGCATAACTCCTTGCGAAGGGGTCAGCTGACAGAATAGAGAGGTTGGGGGAAAGAGTCTCGTTGAAAGAAAAATAACACAAAACACATGCTATAATGGAGTGAAGATGAGAAAATGTGACAGTGAGTGTGTTTCTCCTTCCGCCCATTTGAAGACCAGTGCCAAAGCCTTTGAGAAGGATTTCTGTCACCTATTTAGTAAACAAGTCAAGACTGCAAGAGAGAGGGGGATAGTGAGAAAAAAGGGGATAAGATGATCGAGAGTGAGAAAGAAATAGGGAAGAGAAGTATTTTCTCATGACCTCACCAGTGAAACATTTAAATGTGTAAGAGTGTGTGAAAGTATGCCGTCTTCATTCTCTCACTGTGCTCTTGGCCTCTATTTACAATCAATACTACATAAAATCTGAATAAAATCAGAACACAAATGAATAAAGATCAAGGAAGACCGATCTAAACATCAAACTTCAGTGCTACAGTACTGTAAAGCAACACTGTACTGTTGTTGAATATCTTAATATTCTCTCTTCACCTTCATTAAAAAAGCAGCACACATTCTTCCTGTCTCTGGTTGACATTATTTGCTTATGTAACGCTCTTGAGGGGAGAAAAAAGACTTGCAGAGCATGGAAAATTTCAAATGTTAACTCTTCCTCTCTTCTCTCATCCCTCGTACTATCTTTCTCTCCCTCGATCTCTGATGACCCAAACAGACCTGTAATCTGAGGGAGTATTTGAGGTTACATGTCGAGATGCTCCATGAATACATCCATGTACACAGTAAATACATTTACAAAACATTTACATTTAGTCATTTTGCAGATGCTTTTATCCAAAGCGACTTACAATTGGGGAATACATAAAGCGATTAATCTTGAAGAGGCAAACAGACAGAGTAAGTGCCCATAACACCAAGTCTTAGGCATTGTAATAAGTACAAGCTAGCAAGGGAAGGAGAGAAAGATAAAGAGAAAGATTTTTTAGGATGAAGTCAAGTAGTGTTGAAAGAGATGAGTTTTCAGTTGCTTGAAGATTGACAGGGATCCAGCATTCCGGATGGGGGTGGGAAGATCATTCCACCAGCCAGGAACGGTGAATGAGAATGTTCTGGAGAGTGATTTTGAGCCTCTCTGTGATAGCACCACGAGGCGTCGCTCACTAGCAGATCTCAGACTTCTGGAGGGGATGTAGATTCGTAATAGTGAGTGGAAGTAGGTGGGATTACAATGGCAGAAAGGGTGTATGGAATTATGTGTAATTAGGTGTAGGGAGGGCTTTATTGTCATAATAAGGTGGCATCCATTTAATAATTTGAATTAAAATTAAAACTTACACTCAATAAGTTGTTATTTGCATACTGTTTTATAATGTACTATAATACTGAGGTGCAGATAATTGCCACTTTTTGCAATAAGTAGTATAAATAGCAGAAATGTCTGCTATTTTAACAGTGTAAATATAATCTATAGCTATTTGCACTTAGTGTATATAGCATATCATAAAACAAATGCTGCTATTTTCACTTAGTGTACACAGAATCCATTGATATTTGCACTTAGTGTAAATAGCATCTATTGCTAAGAAAATATGCCATTTGCACTTGGTGTAAATAGCCTCTATCGCTTTTTACACTTAGTGCAAATAGCCGCTGCCTTAAAATATATCATTTTTTTGTTTACCAGAAGATTTCTAGGTGAACAACTTATTTTTAAATAATCTTCAAAATGTGTTAAACAGAGCTGATCAGTAAATTCTTATTTGTAGTTGAAACCATAATTAACTTAAGTATTTAAAAGTCCAAGGTACACAATATTGCCAAAAGTATTGGGTCACCCCCTTCTAATGAAAGGTTTGACTACTTTAGTAATTTCCATGAGTACAAATCGTAACGTTTAATCGTATAATGATATTCTAGGAAATTTCAATTGTGTGCTTCTAATTTTATATCAACTGTTTGGACAGGACCCTTTTCTATTCTAACATGACAGTGCCTCTGTCTCTGATTCAGTCAGCATGGAAGAACTTGACTGGTCTGCAGAAAGCCAAGTCCTAATCCCAGCTAAACACTTCTGGTGTGACTTTAAATGCAGAAGGGGGTGACCCAATACTTTTGGCAATATAGTGTATTCAAAGTCAGCACAAAAAGACAAATCATCGACTTTTTGTGAACAGTTCACCCATCACAGTTTCAACATCTTTTGAATGAATGATGCATTTATATAGCGCTTTTTGTTGTTGTTAAATACATTTTCACCAGAAATGAATTCGGTCTGGTGATGTATGCAGGACTTTATCATTTAGTCTGCTTAAAGAGATAGTTCATCCAAAAATGAAAATTCTATCATTAATTATTCACCTTCATGTTGTTCCAAACCCATAAGACCTTCATTCTTCTTCAGAACACAAATTAAGATAATTTTGATGAAATCCGATAGCTGAAGAGTAGATATTGTTGAATAAAGTCTTTATTTTTTATACACCTTACCTTAATTTCAAATCTGATGACTTGGTATCCTAAAGGCAAGTGTCATTCTAAGCACTGCTGAATAAAATCCATTCTGGCACCCATGTGTTTAGTTATAAATAGTACTGTGATGCTGCTTGGCAGGGGAGCTGGCATGGATGTCCTTGGCATCAGGGTTCACAGCAGTATCAGTGCAAAGCCGAACAGACATATAGAGATACCAGGCCTGGTGGATTAACAGTGTCAACTCCATGTTCCACCCCAACCTGTGCTTCTGTTGTACAGCATGACCCATTAATAGTTATGCCACCTAAATTAAATATTCGGGCCAAAAACTGCACTCAATATGCTGAGATAATGTATCAGATAAATAAAATGTTAGTTTGGGCACATGCATGAGCCAGTAAGGAGCATTTGAGCAGATTACAGAAGATCAATTAAAAAATATCCAGTTCACTCTAATCTCGATTTAAAAGGGAAAGCCAATTGTTTCGTTTCACCATTCATAAACAGTATGGCTTTAAGATTTGTTGTAGCATTTTTTTATTAATTATATTCAAATAATACAAAAGTTAAAGAATGATATCTAGAACTATAAAAAGTTTACATTTTTCCACACCACAACTATAAATGACAACGATGTTGAAAACACTTTCACCTCCAGTCAGAAATCACCTGACTTTAAAGAGCGTGAGCATTTAAAGCATCAGATGACATATGCAGCAGCGCATGATGTTTATAATACCCAGAATGTTATCATTCATTGGTATGGATGCCAATTTCATATTGATCATTTGTTACACCTTTCTTACACAACCTTTACTGATTAAGCATTAAGATTAAGTAATACATAGCTTTTAATAAATAATAATTGTAGTTATTAACATTGTAAATAATTTATAATTTACTAAAATAATAATTTTAAATGTTATTAAACTATAAAATTATAAAATATTATATATTTCAAATATAGAAGAAATATAGAATCACTTTCATGTGGACATGCACATTTAAATGACCTTATTTTCAATTAATGATTGCAGAGTTAAAACAATTCTGGTGTATGAAAGCTGTCATGCGTGGTTTCTCGAAATCAGAATTTTGTCTTAATCAGGTTAAAGGGTTACTCCACACCAAAATTAACATTTTGTCATTAATCACTTACACCCATGTCGTTCCAAACCAGTAAAAGCTTTGTTTGTCTTCAGAACACAATTTAAGATATTTTGGGTGAAAACCTGGATCAACAACGACATGATAAATTCAACTGTACTGCACAGACGCTGTAAACCAGCAAGTGTCCAACAGGTTGTGTAGTTCCATAAGTTTCCAACAGTGTAGGCAGCTCTAGTGTCAGCGTCTGGCAGGATAAATACAGTTGGCCCTCGCTGGGAGCTCCATACGGGCAGGCTAGGCGGGCGCTAACACTAGCTCGTTGATGCTAATGCTCATTGACAGTCTCTGCTGTTATGAGACCGCAGTGGCAGATGGCTCTCTTGCCATGCATGGAAAGGATCTAAGCAAGTTTAATGAGAAAGTGCCCTAAAGAAATTATCTGAGGCTGGTTTTAGACGTTTAAAAATGAACATCAAGACCGACATGGTTCAAAGATTAAATCTGTGCACGTTTTTGTAAATGCATCCTGCTTGTGGCTTTTTATTTCTCTCTCTTACTCTCCTGAAGGTTGGGGATGCGAGTGCCAGGTCTTGGCAACAACAACAACAAAGAGTAACAGCCTTTTGTCACAACATGCCCACAAGTTTAAGCTAGGCACTAGCAATGCATGTTCAACTATATTAGTGATTGTCCCTAGTTTGACATAACAACACAATAAACACCAAATATAAGTAAACGAGGGAATAATAGCAACTGGAACAATACACAACACATTTCAGCTGAATGAATAGTTATGAAAAGTGGTTTGACTGAATTCTCTGAGTTGACTTCAATATAAAATGATGTGACATTTCTGAAAGGATAATGACATTCAATGGGGATATTGAGGCCAGTATTTTATTTAGAGAACTGATGGATTGTAAAAGTGGCACCTTTGACAAGTGGTGGGAGGTAATGGGCTTTAAAAAAACAAACACAACAAGAAATTTAGATTAAGATGACATCTTTTTGTTTGGAATAATGTGCAGGGATTAATCATTCACTTTATGGAAGAAGTGCCACAGGAATAGTGTATACAAAAAAAGTCAGTTTTGATTGTGTTGACAATGCAGTCAACCGATATATTGGCTGATATTTGTCCACTTACTAGTGTCAGCCGATATGTTTTTTCCCTGTGCAGCCAATGTTTCAGAAAGAACTTTTATTTTGACAGTGCCAAGAATGCCAGCACCTTAATGCAGATGTGGACGTAAACTTTCAATTCCTGATTTCAAACTATGCTATGCTATATCCAGTTGGCCTCCATCATATTCATGTTATATCACGGTTTATTGTGTGTACAATTGACCTCGCCTGCTCTTTATTTGTGAAAATACGATTCCCGCTGAGCACAAACTTACCACATAACTGAATGCACTGTTGGTTACAGTGTTTACTTCATTTTTATTAATGTTTTAACTACTTTATTTGTGTAAAGTACTGTATTAGGATTACAGAATTAAGTTGAAAATTCAACTTGTCTGCATCAGCCATCAAAAAAATCCATATCGGCCCACTTTCTGCAGTCTATGTCTAATCAATACTGAGAATCATCGTTTACCAGGAAGTGTGTTAATCAATAACGATGCAACATGCTAGAGCAACTGCACCATTTACATGTTCCCCCACAAACAAAAACAAGAGCTTTGGATTTGTTAGTTGTTAATGTTTTCTCAGCAGAGCCTGCTTGCTTAACGTCCTGTGTTGATGAAAGATGCATGTCACTGAAGAGTCAGTGATGCGATAACACTTAGACATTGAGAAGTCTAACAAGAGGTCAGAGATTCATCTAAGTGCAAATGTTTAAAGCTTATTATGCACATGATAATTTCACAGTTATTAGTTATGCCAAGGCAACAGTAGTGTGATGCAGGTCAACCACGCCAATATGACAGTTTGGTAGGCTACAAGCAGCAAAGCCAGCTGACCTAGTCTTCAGGTGCTGTTGCTCAGCAACTATTTTTTTAAAGGACCATAAAAAATTGTCACCCTCCTATTCTTATTAATCTTAGATTTAAATCAAGAATCAAATACAGCTGCGATTAAAAGATGCACATGAAAAAGCCGTGGGCATTTTTCTTTTTCGCAAGCCAAAAGTAAGTTTTCTATTATCCAGTCAAAAATACATAATGTATGTTTTATACAAAGTATCAAATTTAGTAAATTGTTTGGTCCATGATTAGCCATGAATTACTACATCATTTTTAAAAATACATTTACATATTTATAAAAATTACTAATAAGACCAAGAAAAAAGGGCTGTGTGTAAACATTTTCTCTCAGTTACATACATTTTTAAAACGTCAATACTTCTGAAATGGAAACGACTGGAGTCTCAAGCTTCCTCAAGTATGTGTGCTAACAATTTATTACATAACTTAAAGTTCACATATATCGCTAGCTAGATACGATAGTTAATCTATATTTATTATTTTTTTCTTAAAAATTTGCACAGTTTATACACTTAAAAGCTACAACAGGTCACACATAAAAAAAACTACGAAGGTCTCGGTTAAATGCAGGAAAGGCAGGCATTTAGAAAGATTGTATGATAATACTCACCATTAACACACAAAGGAACGATGTGAAGAAGCAGGACGCTGGACAGCACCACGGACTCCCAGCCTGCAGAAAACAAGTTCATCATGACACTAACTGTCTTCCAAAACCCTTCAAATGAACCAGGTGGATCTTCTTTCTAAGATATAGTCACACGGGAGAAATTTGAGAGAATTCGAGCAATAATCTTGGATATAAATCTCCTTAGATTGAATGCGTTACGAAGCGCGCTGCTTCATGCCTACTTCGGATGTTGTCTTCAGTTGTTATTCCTCTTTGGTTGAGATTCAGGCCACCCTTAGTGCCGCTAGGGACCCGTCATCTCTTATCCAACTCCAACAAGATGCCAAGACAGTTAAAAGTGTCTCATTAGTAATGAGAGCCAGTCAGTATCAGGCGTGCACTGGAGTTTCGGTGCCACAGACTACAGCAAGCTAACTCCGCGCGCACACTCCGCCAGCGCGAGTTTTATATGCCAGTCGAACTCAGACGGTTGATGTGAAGTCATCTGCGCATGCGCCTCGTTGCCGACACAATTGTGTTATATGTAATAGAATCACTGAAAAAGTAAATCAGCTCAGGAGTAAATATTTAACATTTACGGTCCCCAGATGCAATTAAATTCGCTTAGATATTATATTGATAGAAAGGGTTTCATTATAAAAAATGTAACGGAGCTCTTTGAATTGAGGTACAAAACTGATGCAGGCGGCTCCCCGAACAAAGCGTCTGAAAGTGGGTCACTCATAGACGCCAGTCCAAACATAAGCAAACACTGTTTAGAGGGGAGGGACACTCCATAACTACTTTCTTCTAAAATCTGTGGAAATTATCCTTGGTCAAAGGGAAAATTGGTATTTTTTAACACGGATAACATAGAAATATAAATTGTATTTATGAATATGTAGAATTAGGGTTTATTCTAATATTTATTATAACTTTTTGTAATTCTGCACATTTATTTTAGTTGTATTAAAGTATAAGTAAAATTATAGCATTTATACGTTTTAATTCATATTTTCAGTTGTCATTTTAGGTTTTAGTAATTTTGTGCTGATGGAAAATTACTTTATCATCTGTTAATTCTGCTCTAGAAGCTTCTTCTGAGTCTATCTTCATGCTCATGTTGACACCGTGTGTCAAAACAAGAAATGTTATTTCTGTTAGGCAGGGGTCCCATAAAAGGGAATGTAAGCGTTATGCATCACAATTGGTTAATAAGAGCATATCCTGGTATAGAGTATAAAAGATTGGGACTAAGGGTTATTCTTTGTCACTCTGCAGATACTCTGTATGACCTTCTCACAAGAATAAATATTGTTTCTTAGATAGTTGCTTTCATAGATAGAGCCCTTATTTCTCACCATTTACATGTTTTTAAATTTTCCCTTACAGTGCGTTTCTCATTTTCCTCTTATTTTATATAGCTTTAATTTTATTTCAGTTTTAGTAATTTTAGTACTTCAACAATCCTAATTTAGTGAGTTGCCAGGGTACAATTTCTATAAAAAATCTCAAAGGAACAATCCAGCCTAAAATTTGAATTATTTATTCACCTTTATGTTATTATTATTCTTAAGGCGCACACACTGGACTCTATTTAAGGAAAAACTAGCTGCTCCTTTCCATATAATAAGTGTTTCTGCTGAAAATCTTCCCCTGCAGCCTGTAGCTCTCAAATCTCATTTATGAGCTCCATTTCTCTATTTACTCTCATGTATGGAAAAGAGATTTTCCCAAACCTTGTGCACTAGAGTGACCTGTGATCTAAGAGTTTCTTTAAAAAATTAAAGCTGTTAAAAATACATCTGGAACAGATCAAGTAATGGCACAGCCCAGTTTTCTTCATAGTGAAGAACAGTTGACTGCTGAAATACCCCGAATATCAAATTAAATGCATCAGAGAATAAGCTACTAAATTAAAAATACAACAGTAGTAGAAAACTTTCAATACATGAGCTCACTCAAGAAGTTATAACTTCATATAAAATATTTATTCTTACTAAAACAAATGTTTTAGTACTTGGTGGCAATACAAAACAGATCTACAAACATTGACTACAGACATATATATAGCAACGAAAAGCCTCAAATCTGATCCTAATATCACAGCATCAATGCTTAAATTTTTTTTTAGATATATACACAGAAGAATTGCTATTGTAAAGGTGAATGTGGATAATGATGTGACCATGTCCTTCATGTCATCTTGCTGAGTTTGGGTCTTAAGGCGTTGAATACGTTACATGGCTGCGGCTCCATCAGCCTGTGAGGATGGTGGAGTTTGGTCTGAGTTGGAAAAAAATAAAAAGCAGCCGGATTCAAAAGGTTTTGAACACCACACCAGAGTTGATCAGCATTTGAGTTGAGGTATGTGTTACTCACACATGCCATTGGGAGCTCCAGAGTGCCGAGCACCCATGATCTGTCCAGTACCAGCACTGCCCACTGAACGACCTAAGTAGGATGCAAAACCAGCGTTATCAAGACTAATGAGTGTGCATGAGACCAAAAGTGCTGACTGTGATGTGTACCTTGGAGCAGAGGGTTGAATGCTGTACTACTGCTGCTCTGTGTAGCTCCTATTTGTTGCTGCTGTTCCACGTTCTGCCGTGTCTTCATCTCTGCATATTTCACCTGCTCCAGGTGGAAGTTCTGCCTCTCCGACAATAACTGCTGTCTCTGCTGCTCCAGCTACAACAGACAGATATCAAATGAGTTTAACCACACTGAAATCCTCACCTTAAAAATACAGTTAGCAGTCAGCAAGATCTTTCTTTGTTTAAATAAAAGAGACTAAATGAAACCATACAGGTTTGGAACAACATGAGGGTGAGTAAATGATAACGCTTTAATTTTTAGGTGAACTATCCATTTAAAAGATTACGAAAACGATTAATTTCCAAAAATAAATCAATGGCAATTAAGATGCATGTCGAAAAACACTCTTGGACTGAAAAATGATTTAGTGTGCTCTCAAATGTTTCTTGGAGTGATGCCAGGTCTTGTTTGAACAAAGCACTCTAACTCACAGCCTCTTTTTCTCGATCCATAATGGTCTCCAGCTCTTCAAAGTGTCTCAGTTTGATCTCCAGCTTTTTCATCTGAGTCTCAACCAGCAGAGCCACCAGAGATTTGATTTTCCTCTCTTCTACTGCAGCCAAGTGCTAGAGGGACATACGAGGAAGAAAGAGGAGAGTGAGTTCAGATGAATCACTGTTTTTGACACTATTAACGGTCACGGAAGCGGGTGCAAGGAAAGAGGTTTGACATCCACCTTTGCTTTGGTAGCTGCGGAGGCCAGTGCTGCAGCAGCGGCTGTGGCGATGTTTCCCTCCACCAGCTCAAGCTCCACCCTCCTCTTCATCTCCTCCCCGTCCCCTTGGGTGAAGCCCAAGTCAAAACTCTCCTCTGGATAGACGAACAAGGAGTTTGAAAGATGAAGAAATACAGTAGGGATTGCATGACTACTCGCATGAAACTACATTTCACTTGTTGTTGAGAAAATAATAGACTTTGTGAGAAACAAAGATTAAATGAGCATATAAACTACTGTTCAGAAGATCTGGGGTCAGTCAATTTTTATCCCGAAAAACGTATATCACGGTTTTAACAACAAAAATTGCATTGCAATTGTTTTCAACAGTGTTAATATAAAACGTTTCTTGAGCACCAAATCCAAATATTAGAGGATCATGTGACACTGAAGGCTGGAGTAATGGCTGCTGAAAATTAAGCTTTACCACCTCATGAATACATTACATTTCAAAAACATATTAAAATAAAAATAAATTAAACAAAAAACAGCCTTCTTTCAAAACTTTTTGTTGCTATAGTCACTGTCATAAATGATATAGTTCACTTGTAACATGCTTTGTGAAAGGTATGTGCTACGGGTTAACCTTTTTGTGATAACATATACAGTTTTATACTAAAGCTAAAGGCACGGGGCATGGAGAAAATGCTAGGTCATCTGGGCATCACATACATAAAGAAAATTTGCAAATTATGCATGCCAAATTCCTTTCAAACACAGTCTGATTAGTACAGTAGTATACTATTTTGCCCACAGCTTTGGTGTACCTGAGATCTGTCACACCAACTGCAACTAACCATAAATATTTAACAATATAACAGCAGTGTTAAATCAAGGTGAACCATTGCAGAAGATTTTATATGCAGAGCATCTGTGATCCTCTGACCTGCTGTGCTCTCCTCTCCCCTCTCTCCTTCACTCTCTTCTTTCTCCTCGTTCTTCACACGCTCTCCCTCTCCCAAGATGCTGTCGCTCTCAAACTACAACAGACAGTACAGACTCAGTGACAATCAATCACACTTTCCTTGTTAAGATTTGTGAATGAAGAACATAAAACATCCGAATGGATGATGATTATTTGTGTCTGAAAAGAAGCTTTACATACCTTTTCATGCTGCTCATATTCAGTGTTCATCGTTTCTATACCACCCCCATCTAAAAAAAAAGAAAAAAGAGAACTATGTATTGATCATAATCCCAATATTTATCATAAAGGTTGTTATATAATATTAGATGTACGAAGGCGTTTTCTTTCACTTGCTGCCCTCCTCTGGATGTTTCAAGTATGACCATTCCAACTATTCTTTAATGAATCTTAAAACGGTTTTAACATGCACAACGATTCAACGGTTCGGGTCAGTAAGCCTTTTTAATGTTTATAAAAGTATTATCGTATTCTCACCAAGGCTGCATGTATTGGGTTGAAAAATACAGCAAAAAACAGGGATATTTTGAAATATTATAAAATTGTACAATAAATTATCTATTTTAATATATTTTACAAAATTCAATCAAAACAATCAAATATGCTGATTTTGGTTGACCGTTGCAGCTCAATATGTTTGTGGAAACCGTGATTCTTTTTTCCCCCCAGGATTCTTGATAAATAGAAATAATTTGTAACATTATAAATCTTTATAATATATCAACTTACTGCATCCTTGTGGAATGTATTAATTTCTTAAAAAAAAAAAAAACGTAATCTCAGGTAATTTGCTAAAATAGGGGTTTTGTTTGTTAAAGGGGGAGGGGGGGGGTCTAATGCTATTTCATGCATTTTGAGTTATTTACACTCTTAAAGAGTTGGATTCTCATGCTAAACATGGCCAACGTAAAAAAAAAAAAAAAAAAACAACGAGTTGGATGTAGAACGGAGATTTTTGTATTTTAAATACATTCCTTCTTGCTTTATACAAGTTTTGCAAAGTTTTTTCAAGCGTGGTTCTTCATGACATCGTGAAGGGTGGAACTCCTTACATGGGCATTTCTCCCGGAAGAGTGCACCCATACATACATCAACTGGAGCAAGAGCAAGAGTGCACCTGTCAACACTTTTGCACATCGTTTGAAACTGAAAGATGGAGCGGTCCCAGCAATAAAAGATCATGTTTCTGAACTGCAGATGGTAAGTGAAACAGCATCAAATGTCTGTGCTTTGTTGGCAATCAGAGCTCAAGTGCTTTGAAGAAATGAAAAGATACAATAACTACTTTATATATACTCAAGATTAACAGGAGACTGGGTGAAACTGTGGGTGTTAGGTCCCCGTTAAGCTACTTTTTGTGCACAAAGAAAACAAAACTTTATTAAACAATTCTTCTCCTCATCCCGTTTTCTCTGGGGTGCCGCCATTGTGGAGAGTATAACGACACATGCATGTGCTTTCCTCTGCATGTAAACGATGCATGCGCATACTGCTGTTTATGTTGAACATGCATGCACTGTGCCTTGTTTACAAGCAGAAGACAGGACGCGCATGCATCATTGATGAGGAGGACAGATGAGGGGTGAAACAGAATGAGAAGAATTGTTGAATAAAGTTGTTATTTTTGTTTTCTTTGCGCACAAAAAGTATTCTCATAGCTTCGTAAAATTTTGAACTTCGTAAATAGCAAAGTTTGAATTACTGATGTCACATGGACTATTTTAAGGACGTCCTTGCTACGTTTCTGTGCCTTGATCATGGCAGAACCCTTGCCGTTTATGCAGGGTCAGAGAGCATTTTTTATTTTTCATAAAAAATAACTTATTTTGTGTTCCGAAGATGTCTTACGGGTTTGGAACGACATGAGAGTGAGTAATTAATGACAATTTTCATTTTTGGGTGAACTATCCCTTTAAAATGCATTTAAAAAATGATTTCAAGGGGACAGTTTTTTTTTTTTGTGGCTACGTAAAATCACTTAAAAAACATCACATATACAAAAAAGTGAGATGAGTACCAGTATTTTCTGAATGGTCAGGAACAAGTCCCGCAATGCTTCTAGTTTGGAGTGTAAAGGCTGGATCTAAATGATGTCCGAGTCTCTGTGTTCTGTGAAAGCTGGCACTGAATATCTCTGGTGGGGCCTCTTCTCTTGCTCTTGAGAATTCCTCTGAAAACAGTTCAAACATTACATACATATTTTCTCTTATGAATCTTCAAATTAGCACACACACACTAACTCTTACCTAAAGCTGCCTTGGCAGCTGCGGAGGCCACTCGAGGGTCAACCACAGATGCAAGGAAAGCAACAGTGCTCATTACAGGGTTCCCTGACTGGCTGAAAGGGACAGGCTGATAGGCCAGAGGACCCATGGAGGCTTCGGAGTTCTCTAGGTATGGGTCCTCTATGGGCAACCGTAAGAAGTGAAGAATACAGTCGTCCTGTGTGCGACTGCCCACATGCTCTGACACCTTATTCCAGTCATCTTTATACATCTCCAAAGCCTGACAAGAGAGACATGGAATACAAAAACAAAAAATAAATCACAACTAATTTCAGGCCAAGGAACCCTTGGGGATAGAGAGATGGAGCAGGTACTCCATATTGCATACTGTATTAAATTAAATGTTGCATTTTAAACCATTTTAAATAATGATTGCATAAAATGTACGTCATTATATAATCATTATTGTGATATACGTACAGAACCATATACTTTTCATGTTTTACACTACATTTTCTACTTCCATTTACTCTTTGTACATTTTCATCTAAAAATGACAAAACATTACAATACAAATGACATTTTAATATAGGATGGATGATAAAAATTATGTAAAATGTAAAAAAAATGTAGCTGGAATCTTGGGGCAAAAAATTGTCATCATCATTGTTTGCTTGAGATAAATAAACAAATAATAACTGCCAACCCCCTGCAGTACCACTGTTGAAGGCACCAGAGTAATAAAGCTTTCAAAATCTTGTTGACTGTTTGACTGGCTTACCTCCAAAAGTAAAAGTGTTTCCTGTTCTGTCCATTCTCTCCCAGCACTTGCGCCTTTACTCTAAAAGATGAAAAAAAAAAACAGACAAAGCTAGCACACAGTATTCAGGTGCTGAATATCAATGTACAAATAGCTTCTAAAATGTTTTTGTAAAACACTGCTCAAATGATCAATGTTTCAAACACTGTTTGTGGTTTTTACCTTTGGATGTTTCTTAGCATAAATATCAATCCGCAGACCAAAGTTCTGCAGGTCAGATGGTTTTTCTGTTGATTTCTCTGGAAAATGCAACATATGCTGAGAAGCGGAAACCTTCGAAGACACAAAAAAAAAGTGTTGATTAAAATATTTTTATAATGATCGCTGAAATGTGTAATCATTCCAGGCAACTGATTTTTTTCATCTCAAATCAATATTTCATGAGGCTTTATTTGGCACAGTAAGTAGGCAAGTAATAAGAGAGAAAAGGCCCAGTCTTGTAACATGAACAGCCGACCGTAATCTAAGAACTGATCATTTAAAGCACAGATTTGGTGTTTGGCAATGTTAAAGTACTTCTGCATTACCTGTAAAGGTCTGTGCTGTAGTGGGACGAGTCCAGACGGTGTGTCTGTAAGAACATTAAAGTGTGGTGTTGGGGGTGGGCCCATGGGGAGGGGTCGACTTTCTGCATCTACCTGGTAGTTGATCAACCCCCACTGCTCCAAAAATGAATGAACCCTAAAATGCACACAAGCCGGTTTATAAATAAATGACAAATTATTTATGAACCGGTGTCATGTTAAGTGGGTACAAGTGAATATACACACCTTATTAGTGCACACACATCTCCTGTCAGGTTTCGTCTACAGGAGGTCGAGGTCAGATACTCCTGAGGGTTTAGCCGGTATGTATCAATCATGAAGTTGCGGTATGCAAGATATCTACAAACAAGATATGAACATATTTATGTAGAGTTCAGGATGATGAATCTGATACAAATAGTATTTGCATAAACATTAACTTACATTTCTGGTGTTTTGGACTTATTTTTTACATTGAAGAACTCAGGCAGAGCTCGTCTCTCTATCTGATGAATACTAATGCACAAAAAAAAAAAAGCACTATTACTCTTCATAAAAAAAAAATGCGTAAGAATAGTAAATGCCCGCTTATGTTTAGAGCACCATGCCTCATTTATGACATCTATGTACCGCAAAACTGAGAATGTGAGTTGGCGTAATCTGGACACTTGTACAGTTAAACCCTCACCAGTTGTAGTCGAACCAGGAGGCATAGGTGGGCACAATGATGTGATGCGTTTGCTCTGTGACACTCTCCTCGCCCTCCATCCCACGGCCAAACTCCCTCGGATCCTCCTCATCCTACACACACAATAGGTCAGAACTTAAATATTTAAAGCACATGGCAGATATTGTGAGCTAGAGTTCCTTTAAAATGGGACTTGACTATAAACTGGGTTCTGGATGTAGATTTTGTATTATCTGGACAGAAGCAACAATGACAGACTAACTCGTGGCAGAAAGGGTCTAAACCTTTTTTTTTTCACTATTAGAATATAATTTGAGCGCAAGGTTCCAGTATTCCGTGCTTGTGCTTTTTCTGAAGGCATTCTAGGAAGGTTTTGGTCATGCACTTAGTCTAAATTTTTCTGGGATGTGCACATACTATTTTATTTAGTTAGATTGACTTACTCTGATACCAGAAAGCAGGTCCTCTTCCTGGTCATCTGAGAGAAAGACATTATATTATACACATAAATTATATTATATACATATTCAAGGTTATTACTCAAATACAAGCAGATCATGATTCACTGAATAGTACATTCCACAAACAAACTTACCTAAATCAGCCATAATGCCTCCTTTGACTGGAGTGTTTTCACTGTCTTTTTTTAGGTTCACTGTAGCCAATGATAATAACGTGAAATAAATAAAGTGAAACACTCCCAACATTAACATAAGCACTTAACACAGAAGAAAAAAAAGAAACTTGCCATTTTTAGGCAGAACGACCTCCTCCATATTAGGGACAGGTGTTGGATCTTCCATGTCTTTAGTGAGGTCCTCCTCTGGCTCCGCTTCCTCTGGTTGACCACGCCTCTTATGCACACCTGAGCTACTGGATTATACAAAATTAAATATGTTAATTAGAAGCAAATGCAATTTTGTCTCAATCTACAAAGAATCTGATACACTCTTTCAGAGAAAAAAGCTTCAGTGATTTCCAACATTAACCTTTACTGCACTGGTAGAAAAAAATGTCACATAACAGTGACCAAAAAAGAAGATTTAACCTTTTCTTTCCTCCTTTCTTCTTAGACTCAGAAGAAGGTGGAGACGGGGAGCGTCGCCGCTTCTTTCCAGGTTTCTGTTCCTTGTGATAGAGAAGAAAAACAAATACTTAAAGCTAAAAACAAAACTCCATACCAACAGCAACTACAAACTAATATTTGTAAACTGATTTTTTTTTAACAGCATGCAATTAGATAAACATACCTCTGTGCTTTGGTAGATACGCCGCCTGAAACTCATACTATTCCCATTCTCGTCAATCTCATAATCTTCCTCATTCATCCACTCATTATATGTGTCTGTGTCGAGAACCCATTTGGAATGAACCTGAGAAAAGAAACATTTAAGTAGAGATTCTTACGCTCTTATCACTTCAAACAAAAGCCCATCTCAATATTTAATATTTTTAATCATTGGAACCCAACACAGCATGCAAAGATTTGAGTGGGGATCTCAGGGTTTTAAGACTAAAAGGATTTTTTCACCTTCCAGCACCTGTCTGGGTTGGGAGGTTCCTCTACTTTTCCATCTACATCACTTGCTGGTATTAGTGAATCATAACTGAAGAAATAAAAATAAAAGCATATACTGTATACAGAGCAAAATGTAGCATTTACTAATCCAAACATTCAGAGTGCATGTGTAAATGTGGGTGTGATGTATTCTCTACCTGTCTGGACACATGCCCCAATGAACCATCACTTGTCGATTCAATCGCATGACTGGTCTGAGCCACTCTTCTGGAAAAGATCAAACACTGAACATTAAACACACAGATGTGAACTTTTCCAGACTGAAAAGATACACAAAATTAAAACACACCTTCATCTGCTGTGCAGGGGGATGGGTATATTTGGCGGGTGGCTTGTGACTCCTCCTCTGTCACTGTACCCTGAAAATGCAAGCAACAAGTAATCAACTAGTTCACAGAGTAAACACTAATTCATTTTACTCTACAAAACTCCTGATTATTAACAGGTTTTCACAATAAATATGGAGGAAAAGGGTTTTCAATTTTTTTTATTATGTTTTTATTCATGCATATTCTTTATTTATTTTCAAATAAAAAGCATTGGACGCAATTACCTCAGAAACAGCATATATGCATCATACTTGTTACATTTTAATAGCTTTTTAATTTAGTTTGAGTACTTGACTACAAAATTCCTCTAAATGCCCATCTGAAGTGTCTAGTGTATTGGATATATTTCTCTATTTCTTTGGTTCTTTTATTATTCCACTCACCTGGTGTCGCACAACAATGTCTTTGAGTTTAAGAGCTTTCTTCTGCTCAAGATCAGGAGACAGGTACACCACAGGTCTGCTTAATAAGTTATTCTAGCACAAATAAAACACAAGTCAGATACTGAACCACTCATACACATGCTCAAGATCTTTGTCTTCACAAAAGATCCAAGCACAAATACCTGTGTCAGAGTTTTCTCCACAGATATGAACATCTCCACATTGCGATCCATTCTGGATGGGTTCTGAAGATCAAAGCGCCTCCTTTAATAAAAAACAAAAGATCACAGAGTGGATGAGATACACAAGACATCACTCAATTTTATTAGCTAACGAATTACCATTTACATTTACTGTAAGCGGCGGGCTGTATACATCATGGTATAAGTGACTATAATATCATTAAATTATTATTCATATATAATTGGCATTACACATATACATATATATATACATATACTACCGTTTAAAAGATTGAGGTCAATAAGGATTTGTATTCAGCAAGGATGTATTAAATTGATCAAAAATTACAGTAAAGACATTTACAATGTTACAAAAGATTAGCTTTTGAACTTCCTATTCATCTATTGCATTTCCACAAATATATTAAACAGCACAACTCTTTTCAACATTGATAATAATAAGAAATGTTTCTTGAGCAGAAAATCAGCTTCTTAGAATGATTTCTAAATGTTCATGTGACACTGAAGACTGGATGACTGCTGTAATGAATGATGAAAATTCAGTTTTGCCATTACAGGAACAAATTACATTTTAAAATGTAACGGGAAAGAGTTATTTTAAATAATAATTATATTGTAGAAATATTTAACAATATCACTGTTCTTACTGAATTCTTAATCAAATAAACACAGCCTTGTGGACTTTCAAAGGCATAACAAATATCTTGGGCTGCATTTACACGGTGTCTTAGTTCACAGATCCAATCTTTTGACCATATCTGTTTTTTTTGGCCCGGCTGTTTACATTCGCTTTAGACAAGACTGGTATTCGAATCGATGTGTTTACATTAGTTCCCGCCCATTTATCGCTTTAATACGAACATGGTAGTAGGCCCTTAGGTTTTGAATGGCCAGGCTATTAAAATTATATAAATAATTAATGTAGAGTGGACATTATTATTTGTCATGAACAGCTGCCATGGATGTTTTGCAGCACAAAATCAGACTGAACGGATAAATACCTGTAAAGTAAAGCCAATTTTCATTTGTAATTCTACTGCTCCTTAGATGAAAATTCTTCAGTAAAATAAAGTAGCGCTGTAAGACTGAATTAATTAGAGAGAGAGAGAGAGAGAGAGAGAGAGAGAGAGAGAGAGAGAGAGAGAGAGAGAGAGAGAGAGAGAGAGAGAGAGAGAGAGAGAGAGAGAGAGAGAGAGAGAGAGAGAATGCACGGGTGAGTAGCCTACTGAAGCGTGTTGGTTTGCTAAGAAATGTAATGTAGGTTTTAGTAGCGAAGCTATTGTTTTTATAAAATTCACAGGGCAGGGGTTGAAAGCCAGCTCCTGAATGTTGCCCAATTTTATATAAAGTTCCCTGCCTCAATAAATTGCAAGCGCATATACAGCACGGCAGTATTAAGCACTCTCTTTATGGGCAGTATGAGTCGCCCTCGCATTAAGAGTTCTGTAGGGAATCGGATATGTGTGTTTAGACATAGGTCAGATGTCCAGATATTGGATATGTATCCAATTAATATCCACATTTGAAAGTGGCCCAGATCGGAATATACGAAAAAAAAAAATCAGATCTCGTGCAGATTTCTGTGTTTACACGTGTGCAACAATTTCCGATATGTGTCAGATGTGAGCAAAAAATCTGATTTTTTTTGTGCCAGTGTAAATGCAGCCTTAACGACCCCAAACTTTGAATGTTAAAGTATATATAAATTTTAAAGACAAACTTAAAACTTACACAACCAATTAATGATAGGAACAAAATAAAGGCATCCAGCACTATTTAGCATTAATACTAACCAGCCCTGTTCTGTTTTGAACTTGTACACTGATCCCAGAATATGGCAGAGAGCACCGCCCGGCCTTAGGTCCTGAAAACACTTTGCCTGTGGACAAAGAAACAAGTATCAAACAACTGATCACTCACAATTCTACGAAACTAGGTTTCATGCTATGACTGATCTTGGTGTGGTGGTGATGGTGATCTCATAAAGGTGATCATGCATGATTTGCCAGAGAAAAAGTGGAAAAGCAGCAACTCACTGGGAGTTTTGTAAAGCTTGGGTTATTTGCTCGACGGCCAAATGAATCTTCCTGAAACTGCAGCAGTTGGATGACCAGCCCAGACAGAGACTTGCTGGAGGGAGCATCAGTCTGTATATACTTAAGTGGGGGAAAAACAAAATGTATTTTTAAAATCAAAAACAAATAGCAACAAAACGTGACAATTGCAAGAGCAATTATACCCTATAATTAATATAATATAATATAATATACCCTATGCCTATACCCTTTGAGTGTCTAAGAGCTTTTACTAAAATGTATTTTGCTACATACTGTACTAGTACTATTGAATGGCTTTCACATTCAAACAGTTTAAGACTTTAGATACACCAAGGTATGTGTTACCTACACAGTGGGTAGTCAATAGACAGGGGTGGCATGGGACTGCGAGGGGTGTGTGTCAGTCAGGTCGTGTAACTGTAAACAAACACCTTTGACCACAAACCTGTTTATACGAACTTAAATCTGCTAGCATGCTGCTAACATAAACATTTAAGTAACTTACACCCCATCATACAGAAACTATAAAACAGTCTTTTATTTTATACAGCCTCAAATGGCGGAGTTTGATATAAACATAACTTTACCGCTAAAATGAACACAGAATGAAGGTTGTCACTTCTGTTCTGTCAATTAACGTAAGGTTGAGACCGTATTAAGTGGAGTTAACGTTAGATGTTCATTTCTATATTAACGTCATACGAGACAAACTCGTGTAGACAAAATACTACCACATACAAGAGACTTTTGCAGTTTGAGGCGATCATAAGAATCACAAAACCACAAACATAGCAAGACAACCAGAGCTGTCTGCAAAGAAATCAAAGAAAGCTTCAGGGAACCACATCATATATGGGATCCCCGGCTATTTAACGTTAACGTTAGCTCGCTAACCTTTTTATAATGCTTTCCAATCCAACTGCGAACCGTCTCCAACTGAGAGATTATTTCCGGGCTATCCCAGAATTTACAGCACGGTCCACCGTCCATTCTCCGGCTCAGTGAAGAGCTACAACCGACTTGACTCGTAAGGCCAGCAGCAGCAGAGCCTAGCGCTTGTGTAGCCATTGTTACATGCCTTCGATACCCAGAATGACTGCAGACTCCACAGCGCCTCTAGCGGTAAGACCAAAAAGGCGCCAACGACGCCTACTGCATACTACACAGAGTACATACTGCATACTGCCCATTATTTCGTCAGATTAGACCACAAAGTAGAAGAACAACCAAAAATCTGTTGGATATTTAAGTTTAGGATGACGTTCGTTCGTTAGTTCATTCGCTGAACGACTAAAATATACACATCTTCATTCTGTTAAACAGTTTTCACGCCCTGGCTCTTAATGCATGTTTTTTCCTTCTGGAGCATGAGTGTTTGAATCTTCTGTCATAGTTGCAAATGAGTCCCTCAGTTTTCCTCGGTGTAAAACAGATGGATCTCAAAATCATACAGTCATTGTTGGAAAGGGTTCAAATACACACAAATGCTGGAAAACCAAATAATTTGTGGGACCTGAAGGATTTTAATGAAGAACAGCAGACAGGACTCATGAGCAACTATCACTAAACAAAACAAAAACACAGTTGTGGATCATTCAGGTAAAAACACAGTATTAAGAATTAAGCATACGTAAACTTTAGAACGGGGTCATTTTTTATATTCAGCAATTATTTTCTCTTGTGGACTACATGTAAACATCTTTTATGTGAAATATCTTATTCAGGTCAGTACTAAATAAAAAATAGCATGGATTTTGAATGATCCTTCTTGGTATTATAATCAATATTTTTCAGATTTTGCAAGGTGTATGTAAATGTTTTACTTCAACTGTATATATATATAACACTATTTTTAAACTATATTATATTTCAATTTTTTTAATTGCTCAATTGCTGTTTTGTCTGTTTGCTTAATAATTGCTTAAAAAGGTCCATAGAACAATTTAAATTATACTGTTTTTGTCCTCATTGTTAAGAATGTCGAAATGCAGCTGCCATGGACACTGCTTTTTCGACCCAGAATTTCAGAGACAAGTGCTGTGCCCTTAACTCAAATTCTAAACAGATTAGTGTTATATTTGTAAATCTATCGTTATTTTCAATACCACGCGCAATTAAGCTCAACCCAGAAGGCATGTGACAAACGAAAAATGTGAACTGGTTTTTGAAATACCCCTTATTCTTTACCGAAGGTTGGGCCAATGAATGGCGCATGCTCAGTGCGAACAGGGAGTGTTGGAGACAGCCAACAGTGCAGGGAAGGCAAGACGGGTGAAAAGAGAAGCCCGTCTTCCCTTCGAAAAGGAAAAAATACGTTGACGGAGCTTTGTTGTATGTCCTCGCTTCACACCCGGCCATGCCAACGACACAGCGATGTATTATTATTGCAATCGGAATAAAATGAGCGCTAGTGCAGCCGGGCCTGGAGTGGAGAGTTGCGGGGCCGGGTGTCCGCATAGCGCCAGCCGCTGCTGCGGGGGAGGAGGCTGCGGTGAGCCCGTCAGCGGTGACGGAAGCTCGGCCGCTGCGGCTACAGCCACCAGCGCTGCCCCAGTGCGGAGCTCAGACAGGGAGAGCAGCGTAGCTGAGGCCCAGGCGTTCCGCAAATGGGACGATGCCTCCTCCGGCGATGCGGATCCGGACCAGAAAATGAACGAGGGGGGATTTTTTACGAACGGCGCTGCCGATATCACACGGGAGAGAGACGAATGCGCGGATTCTGGGGAATACGGCGGAGGACGCGGGCGTTTCTGTAGACAAAGCACTGGAGCGGGTGAGGATAACACCATTAATATTGATCACGAAGGAGCTGGTTTGCGGCGTTTCACGAGTGCTACGACAAGAAGGGACGAGCGCAGAGCGAGCGAAAGACTGCCGCCGGTGCGCACCGCGAGAGTCCGACGCGGACACAAGACGCACGCCGATACCGAGACGATGACAGCCGCTGCAAGGTGTGGTCACGGGAATCCCGAGCCCGCGGTCATCAAGCGTCGAGGATGCAGTTTTAACCGAGCCTACAAGAGGGTGTGTTTCTCGGACGCCGCGGCCCGCGTTGGTTCCAATGGTGAAGCTCACGGGAAGGGCTCCGCGAGCACTGCCGAGACTTTCAGGCGCACGTCCTTACGGCGTAACCACTGCAAAAACACGACCGGGGCCCAAAAAATGAATTTCGCAGCGTGCCCGCCTGAAGAAAGTGCCCAGCTGCCCACTTGCAGGACGGTGAAAGGGCGCGTCAGACTGTACAGGGTGCGCTCATTTCTTTCCAGCTCTGCCAACCATAGCAACGGGGTCAGCGGAAACGGTGCCCCTCACAATAGCCTCCCACCGCAACCCTCCCTCCAGGCCGAGCCCGACCTTCGTGATTGCGTAAAAAAGCCCTTGTGTGCCCTCTCTATCACTACTTCTCAGTCTGAGAGTGGGCCTCCTAACGGGGCAGAGCCAGAGCAACAGAAGTGTGACGGTACAGGTCTGGGCATTGATGCACAGGGGTCTGAGGGCCCCAGCACTGAGCAAATAGAGGTGGTGAGGGGTGAAGCCGAACGCAGGCAGGCAGAGCTGGAGGGTCGGACCGACCACCTCTGGAGACGCCTGCAGGCCGTACAAGTGAAGCAGGTGCAGAGGCATGTCACACAGCAGCTGCATGGCCTATACAGGAGCCTGGGGTTGACCTGCACCAGAAGGCCCAGTGCTGCCTCCAGAAACTCGGCTGAGCTGAGTAGGCTGGCGTGCAGCTGCAGCGAGATCCTCCGGACTGCAGAGAGCACCCTGGACTCGGACCACACGGCCAGCAGCTCCGGCGGTGACAGCGACAGTGAGGAAGATGAGGGATTGGAGAGAGGGGCTTGTCGCTTTAGACCGCTGCCAATAAAATCAATGTAAGCTTCCACACTATGCTTAAGATTTCTTAACCCTGAGTTAAGAAATGTTTTTCTCCTTAATGAGATGCCAAAGATAAAAAGCCCATTGGTACAAGATGGAACAAGATAACCCAGGGTTGAAGGGATAGTTCACCCAAAAAATTAACATTGTGCTCCTTTCATGTTCTTCCAAACCTGCATGATGTACTTTCTTCTGTGACAAAATAATATATTTTAAAGAATGTTTATACCCAAACAGGTTTGGGTCCCATTGGCCTCTATTGTATGCAAAAACATACTCAGTCAATGGTAACTGAAACTGTATAATTCTAAACATTCTTCAATATAAATTATATTTAAATATATATAAATTGTGATCTCAGAAAAAACATATGCATACAGATTTGAACCAAGAGGAGGGTGAGTAAATGACATTCATTTTGGGGGATTTTTATTTTAAAATGACCCTTGTATAGCGATTTCAAATGTTAAGTGCTCAGCCTGTTTTTATATACATACATGTACACGTGTAGAAAAGCTTCAGATGACTCATTGCATGTTGGTGTCACCAATGTTCTATACAATGTACATGCTGTACTGGCCATTGATTCATGGCTGCCACATTGAGAGGTTACAAAGCCATTTCATGCCAGGATATTGGGAATAAAATGGGTCCGAAGAAGCCTCATTCTCAATTTTTTAGGACTTCCAAAACGGTCCACTAGGGTTGAATAAACCACCTTTTCTCTTTAAAATAAAGTTTTTTTTTATTTGCATTTATGGTTCCACGAAGAGACTTCGACTTCCGTGGAAACTTACCAATGCAAAATATCATTATTTATAGCGTAAAAGGGTTCTTATGATTATTAAATGTTCTTCATAATAAGGAGAACAATGGATATTTTAAGATCTAGTCATTGAAAGGTTCTTTGGGGAACCCGAAGAAGTTCTTTGGTTCTTCTATGGCACCAACTTTAGAAACACCCTTTTAGAACCTTTATTTTTTAATTGTGTTAAATACAAGTTGAATTAGACAAAAATGTCATGTGTAAAAAAAAAAACACTTACATCACATTGTTTTATGCACATACTCAGTATTTAGTTTCTTCTCTTTCAGTGTCACTGGCAAAGAATGGCAGTGGGCGGAGCGCAGGGCGTGGCTTGGCAGCAGGTGGGTGTGGCTGCAGACTCAAGTATCGGAGCTTGAGTATCGGATCCGTGCACTGACAGAGCTTTACACACATCTTCGACAGGGAAAGGTATTCTGGGTGTCCATGTAAGTATTTTTGCATTATTATGGGTGGATAGATTCATCTGTATTTTTTTTATGTTTTGTCCAGGTGCGGTCCACTTACTCTGTCCCTGAGACGCCACTCAGAGCATCAAACCCCTCCCCCGCATCACAAAACTGCAAGTAAGTGAATTATTTAACTTGCATACAAACTGGTAAATTTTTGGATTTGACATTTAGCATACTATTGCACTACCCCCTAGGTTGTCCTCAGCTGGTGATCCTAACAGGAAATCACAGATAGAAGACACCGCCACTCTGCAAACAGTGCCCAGTCCACCTCCTTCTGCCGCACGGGTTCGACCATTACTCCGGCAACGACGTCACAGACTCGTTCGCTTGGAAGATTGCACAGCACTGGGGTCAAAGGTGAAGATGGTCTCAGAGTTGACCTTGCTGCTACTTTTCTGTTATGCAGTGTAACTTTTATTATCATTGGCTGCTCTTCATTTTAAATTATGCCTTGAAGGGAGGATAAAAAAAAAAACAGGAATCTCAATGTGTGTGTCCCTCTCAGGCGGTTTCGTTACAGTGCTGGTGTGAGCCGCCGGCCGTGTGTGTGTTATGTGGTGGTGCTCCTCCTCGCTCCCCCTCAGATAAGGAGAAAGGTCTGTGGATGCGTCAGACCTGGCTCGATATGTCCGTTCACCCTGTCCTCTCAATGCCATCAGGTGAGATCTGTATATTATCTCTGTATAATCTCAAGATTATTTGTCTTCTTTGTAAGCACAGAATTGTGTATATTTAGCTTGTATTTCAACAGTACAAGGCTGTTTAAATGTTATTTTAAGTTGATGTCCTTGAAAGTAACCTTGAAAGTTATCCTCCTGTGTGCCTTTCTCATTACAGTGGCCCTGAAATTGATAATTTTCTTTTTTTTATATTGTGAATATAATATATTTATTATGTATGTTTTTATTTATTCAAAAATTTAGTATAGATATACAGTATAAACACAATGTAGAATAATATATATATAAATAATTATATAACTATAATATATCACTTTAATATAATTATTTATATATATATATATATATATATATATATATATATATATATATATATATATATATATATATATATATATATATATACATACATACACAGTTGAAATCAAAAGTTTATATACATGCTTTAATTCTTAATACTGTGTTTTTACCTGAATGATCCACATCTGTGTTTTTGTTTTGTTTAGTGATAGTTGCTCATGAGTCCCTTGTTTGTCCTGAACAGTTAAACTATCTGCTGTTCTTCAGAAAAATCCTTCAGGTCCCACCCATTCTTTGGTTTTCCAGCATTTTTGTGTATTTGAACCCTTTCCAACAATGACTGTATGATTTTGAGATCCATCTTTTCACACCGAGGATAACTGAGGGACTCATTTGCAACTATGACAGAAGATTATTTGTATAGCGCTTTTCACGATACAATCGTTGCAAAGCAGCTTTACAGGAAATTACGTTTCTACAATAGATTTATATATTGCAGAAACTTAATATATTTAACTTATGGCAATAATTCAGTATATTCTCTGAGGGGTTGGCATCATCTCTTATCAGGTGTTTGGTCTTCTCGAATCATTTAAGGGTTGGATCTAGACTGAAGCATGTGTAATTCCTAGTTACCCCGTGGTAGAAACAGAGAAACAAATAGAGACATAATTAGCGTAGCTGTTTTTCCATCCAAGCAAAAATTATTTGATCAAGCTAAAGCATAATAATGTGCGTTTGATCAGATATAACTGCAGTACAAGATTATGAGAAGCATTATATGAATGCTTGGCTAAAGAGATGAGTCTTTAATCTAGATTTAAACGGAGAGAGTGTGTCTGAACCCGGAACGTTATCAGGAAGGCTATTCCAGAGTTTGGGAGCCAAATATGAAAAAGTTCTACCTCCTTTAGTGGACTTAGTTATCTGTAGCTTGTTTTTTGAAGATGCAGGACAACCACCTAGCAGTGTATTACAATAGTCCAGTCTAGAGTTCATGAATGCATGAACTAGCTTTTCTGCATCAGAAATAGTTAACATGTTCCGTAGCTTGGCAATGTTTCTAAGATGGAAGAATGCTGTTTTTGTAACATGGGAAATATGATTTTCAAAAGATAGGTTGCTGTCTAATATAACACCCAGATTTTTGACTGTAGAGGAAGTAACAGTCCATCCGTCTAGTTGCAAATTGTGATCCAAGAGATTCTGTGTACTGCTTTTTGGTCCAATAAGTAAAATCTCTGTCTTATCGGAGTTTAAAAGGAGAAAATTATTGGTAATCCAATCTTTTAAATTTTTAACACACTCCGTTAGCTTAGTTTAGAAGTTTCATCTGGTCTTGTTGAGATATATAGTTGAGTATCATCAACATAACAATGGAAATTAATCCAATATTTTCTAATAATATAACCATGGGGCAACATGTATATTGAAAATAGCAGAGGACCTAGGACAGATCCTTGTGGTACTCTATACTTTACTGGTGATAATTGAGATGCCTCCCCGTTTAAATAAACAAAGTGGTAGTAATCGGACAGGTAGGATCTAAACCATCTTAAAGCCTGCCCTTGAATACCTGTATAGTTTTGTAATCAAACTATGAGTATGTCATGATCTATAATGTCGAACGCAGCACTAAGATCAAGTAAACTAGCAATGAGATGCAGCCTTGGTCTGACGCAAGAAGCAAGTCATTTGTAATTTTACAAGTGCCGTTTCTGTGCTATGGTGGGGCCTAAAACCTGACTGAAATTCTTCATAGATATCATTTTGTTTTGCAAGAAGGAGCACAATTGAGCAGACACAACTTTTTCTAAAATTTTTGACATAAACAGAAGATTTGAAATGGGCCTGTAAATTTCCATTTCACAAGGATCTAGTTTTGGTTTCTTTATAAGAGGCTTAATAACCCCCAGCTTAAATGGTTTTGGGATATGACCTAAATATAACGATGAGTTAAGAATATTGAGAAGCAGTTCTTCTGCTACAGGTAACAACTATCAATAATTTAGTGGGTACAGGATCTAATAAACATGTTTATAGCTGGTCTATAGCTGGACATACTATTTTTCCATGCAATTCTAAAGACTTCCAACTCCAAGTTAGTTTTGCACTCAAGATTACTAGTTTCTTTCTTGAGAGAATGGGTATAACTGTTGTACCATGGTGCAGCACGTTTTTCTCTAACCTTTTTTAATTTGATGGGGGTAACAGTTTCTAACGTATTAGAGAAGATGGTTCCCATGTTATGGGAACATAACATGGGAACTGTCATCCATACTTATTAATTTTAATAATCTTTATTCATCTGATTTTACATATGGCCTGAGAAAATCAGGCCAAAATCTATTATTTTGCTTTGTGAGATCGAGATCGAGCTGCCCACACAAACATTTAGGAGGACAGAAACTTGTTGTCAACGCTGCCCTCTCTCTCTCTCACTGCACTATTTTATCTCTGTCTGAAGTGGGCAGAATGCTAGAGCTAACGAACTTCATGTCAGGTGGTCCTTTCCTTCACGTCATGCATTCAAATCCTTTATTTCACAACGAGAACAGGTTGGCTAGCCGTGCATTATACCTTATGTATACTCTTTAACAGCTATTTTTACGGCAATATTTAAATGACGCCCTGGTCATTCTTGGTGTACCCAAAACAAACAGTTGAGTGCACAAGCCTTTAAACTATACTCCTTTGTCAGTCCAAGTGAGAGACGCGTTCAGAAATAACATATGGTCACTGTCCAGGGGGCTTTG
This sequence comes from Gymnocypris eckloni scoliostomus, assembly GCA_027564155.1. Lineage (NCBI taxonomy): Eukaryota > Metazoa > Chordata > Actinopteri > Cypriniformes > Cyprinidae > Gymnocypris > Gymnocypris eckloni. The sequence goes on from CM050421.1 coordinate 10,141,036, forward strand.
TTTTCAAGCGTGCAACTCACAGCATTCACTGTTCTTCTGCTGGCGGTGGCGGTTATCAAACAGCGTTATATTACTGCGGGCGCACCCTTCTGGATTGGGAGTGAATTGCCTGTATTCGTCGTAAGGCCTCATGCACCGAACCGAGAGGTCCGTACCGTGACGTTTTGGAACGAATACATGTACCGTGCCACCCCTTATATATATATATATATATATATATGTGTGTATATGTATATGTGTGGCTTTGTAGGTGTCTGTAAGTGTCTTTATACTTTTTGGGGCCACTGTGAATGAAATGAGTGTGGGAAAATACTCATTACAGTGACAGTCACATTTACTTTTTACCTTAATGCTTTGAATTTCCTCCATTGCAGACTCACCCCTTGCACTGCATTGTGGGATGCGCCCGCTGGCCGGGCACCATTCTCATAATTCACTACAGTGGACAGACACATCGGCGTCCTCTTGGACAGGGAGGCGGGGCCAGGGACGAGTTGGGAGAGTGAGGAGGAGACTAGTTTGTCCCCGTCTGCCCAATGCACAGCCTCCTTTATTTAACACAGCTGGTGGGTGAAAAATATATTGTCACTAATATTAACACACACACACACACAAACAGAGTACAGGTGCATCTCAATAAATTAGAATGTCGTGGAAAAGTTCATTTGTTTCAGTAATTCAACTCAAATTGTGAAACTCGTGTATTAAATAAATTCAATGACTGAAGTAGTTTAAGTCTTTGGTTCTTTTAATTGTGATGATTTTGGCACAAATTTAACAAAAACCCACCAATTCACTATCTCAACAAATTAGAATATGGTGACATGCCAATCAGCTAATCAACTCAAAACACCTGCAAAGGTTTTCTGAGCCTTCAAAATGTTCTCTCAGTTTGGTTCACTAGGCTACACAATCACGGGGAAGACTGCTGATCTGACAGTTGTCCAGAAGACAATCACTGACACCCTTCACAAGGAGGGTAAGCCACAAACATTCATTGCCAAAGAAGCTGGCTGTTCACAGAGTGCTGTATCCAAGCATGTTAACAGAAAGTTGAGTGGAAGGAAAAAGTGTGGAAGAAAAAGATGCACAATCAACCAAGAGAACTGCAGCCTTATGAGGATTGTCAAGCACAATCGATTCAAGAATTTGGTTTGACTTCACAAGGAATGAACTGAGGCTGGGCTCAAGGAATCAAGAGCCACCACACACAGACGTGTCAAGGAATTTGGCTACAGTTGTCGTCAGAGGCGTCTTACCTGGTCTAAGGAGAAGAACTGGACTGTTGCCCAGTGGTCCAAAGTCCTCTTTTCAGATGAGAGCAAGTTTTGTATTTCATTTGGAAACCAAGGTCCTAGAGTCTGGAGGAAGGGTGGAGAAGCTCATAGCCCAAGTTGCTTAAAGTGCAGTGTTAAGTTTCCACAGTCTGTGATGATTTGGGTGCAATGTCATCTGCTGGTGTTGGTCCATTGTGTTTTTTGAAAACCAACGTCACTGCACCCGTTTACCAAGAATTTTTTGAACACTTCATGCTTCCTTCTGCTGACCAGCTTTTTAAAGATGCTGATTTCATTTTCCAGCAGGATTTGGCACCTGCCCACACTGCCAAAAGCACCAAAAGTTGGTTAAATGACCATGGTGTTGGTGTGCTTGACTGGCCAGCAACTCACCAGACCTGAACCCCATAGAGAATCTAGAGAATCTGTGGGACATTGTCAAGAGGAAAAAGAGAAACAAGAGACCAAAAAATGCAGATGAGCTGAAGGCCACTGTCAAAGAAACCTGGGCTTCCATACAACCTCAGCAGTGCCACAAACTGATCACCTCCATGCCACGCCGAATTGAGGCAGTAATTAATGCAAAAGGTTCCCCCACCAAGTATTGAGTACATATACAGTAAATGAACATACTTTCTAGAAGGCCAACATTTTACTAAAACATTTTTTTTATTGGTCTTATGAAGTATTCTAATTTGTTGAGATAGTGAATTAGTGTTTTTGTTAAATGTGAGCCAAAATCATCACAATTAAAAGAACCAAAGACTACTTCAAGCTGTGTGCATTAAATTTTTTTAACACAAATATTTCACAATTTGAGTTGAATTACTGAAATAAATTAACTTTTCCACGACATTCTAATTTATTGAGATGCTCCTGTATATAATGTAGAACACAACCATTTAAATATTTGGGGTCAGTAAGGTATATATTTTTTTATTGTTTTAAAGAAAATAATACTTATAAGACATTTATAGTGTTACGATTATAAATGCTATTCTTCTGAACTTCCTGTTCATCCGAGAATCATCCAAGAATTTGTGGAAACATCCTTGTTGTTGAGCACAAGAGACATCCTTCATAAAGAATTTATGAAGATTTTAAAAATAAAGATTTTTAACCATTTTCCAAAAAGTTAACGAAATTGCTCTTGTAGGTGGTTCTGGGTACAGAAGCCAGAGGGGTGTGATTTTTCCCAACTATCTTCATCCACGAGCTCCAGATTCACCCATTCTGCTTGCAACACCCCCAATTACAGACACACCCACTCAGGTACATCTGTATTTTTTGGGGGGGGGTTTATCTCTCAAAATGTCAGCAGCTCACAATTCTGTGTTGTGGATGCTTCCTAAATCTCTCTCTTGTTCCTCAGCCTTTGAGAAGGAGAAGAGCAGAAAGCTCATTCGACATTGACAACCTGGTGATGCCTTTGGGCTTGGCTGGACTAGGAGCAAGAGTACAAAGACTACAATACAAGGAAATTATCACACCAAGGTACAAATAATGCAGCTTGACCTCCAAAACCACTACACTGAGTATGCATGGCTCTAAAGTGTTACAACAAGAATGAGCGATTACATAATGAAAATGTACCTTTGATGAGTCAGACTTCTTGTGGTCCTTCTGTCAGACAGCTATTGTGCAAAGTGGCTTTGGTTTCAAGTAATTTCCCATTAATTATTCAAACACAGTACCAACTATCCACTGTTTCCTTGTGTCCCATCGTTTATAAAGTAGTACAGGTACATTCCAAACCAGAGCCAGTCTGGCAAAATTAGCATACAGTGTATTTACATTATATTATAAGGAAGCTTAAAAAGTGACAACAGTGTTCTAGCATACTGCTATGGGTTTCCTGTGGCGATAATGAACATTTGAGAACAGGATCACTGATGCCTTTATATAAGGATACCAGATATACACAACTGCTGAGAGCATGATTAAATTAACTATTATTTTACACTACATTTACTTCAAATTCAGTAATACAATTTAAAAAAAAAATAGTGGCATTTAGAAGATTTGTGATGTGTGAGAATGAGAAACTGTCATGTCTGTTAATTGGCCAAGCCAGCAGATTTTTTGGCTGATGCTAATAGTCTTAAACTGTTGGCTGATATATAAGTCTAGCACTACTGTTTATGAATTTTTTTTTAACTTTGTGTTCTGTCATGTGTTTAGTTGGAGGGAGCTGGATTCTCTCCCAGGGGTCTCCAGAAACCAGGAAGGGGCACATGCCCTGTCGTTCAATTACAATAACATACAGCACCAGCCCAATGGGGAAGGACTGGACACTGAGGAGGAAGAGGTGTGTATACCTTTAACAAGGTTTTTCTTTCTTTCTTATTAAGACACCTAGTATTTTGTCTATTGATTTTCTCCACCATTCAATGCATAGGTGGAGGATCTCTCTGACGCTTTGTATCTGAGCCGCCATGCAGTGTGTGAGAGCAGAGAGAGGAGTCGGTGGGGGAGCTGGGCTCGCAGACGTCGCCGGGGCAGGTGAGAGAAAACGGGTGTTAGAATAATGTTTTTCAACAACAGGAATCAATTAGTAATTAAATATTTCCAAATGCTATTTATTTGTAATGTGTGTTAGAGCTGGCTTAGCTTTTTGGGCACATTCCCCAACAGATTAAGCCACAGGGCTTATAAGGATGATAAAAATTCAGAAAATAAATTAAATATACAATGACATAAAAGAAAACGACAAAAAGAATACAAAATAAAATATAAAAATAACATTAATATTTAAAATGAATACTTTTTATTCAACAAGGATGCATACAATTGACAGTAAAGATTTGTACAAAGATTTTTTCAACATCAAGAATGTAGGTTAAGATTTACATAGGATCGCTTGGTAGTAAAGCTTACACATATGCCTATGTCATGCACTCGATCAATTAATATGTGGCTATAAAACAGTGGGTAGTTCTATAGTAGTTTTAGATGAAGTATAGCATGTCAAACTGCAGGACGCTGAGGTCACTGCTTGAAATGTCATTCTCTGCTTGACTTCCTCTCTCAGATCTTCTTCCTCCTTCAATGGGGATGGGAAGAGCTCCAGGGGATTGGAGCAGACACCTGGGTCTCCAGATTCCAGGCAAAGTCATTTTGCAGAAGGAGAAGGCTCGCCACGCAGCCCCTTCTGTACTGGAGCGGAGGATCCCTTCAGCCAGGCTGAGGATGAACAGTTGGTGTGTGTGTGAGAGGAAGAGGACTTGATGTTCTGTTTAACTTCATTATTGCTGTAACCATGGCAATTATTTAGTTAGAAGAACATCCTGTTAAAAAAATGACTGCAGTTTTCTATTTCTCCATGAATTATTAAATCCTTGAGTCTTCTTCTGGGGGCTGTTTGTGAATCCTAATGAAAGATATATATATATATATATATATATGCTTAATATTCTCTACATTGTGTGTTTTGGAGTTTGATAACCTCTGATGAGTCATCATCATCTTCTATATTTGCAGGATGTGCTGCCATGGGAATGCCGGTCGTTCCCTTTGCAGGAGTCAGAACTTCAGTGGCTGCAGGAGGAGGAAGAGGCGGAGCCCGATGAGGACCCGTGCACCGCCAGCGGCCGTAGCCAAAGCACGGACTCAGGCATCTCTGTGGGCAGCCTGGAGCTCTCCCCGAGGACCCCTCAACCCCCTCAGCAGCACTCAAGCACAGAGCGAGCTACCCCTCACACACTGTCCTGCAAACCAGCCACCCCGACAACAGTCTCTACAGCTCAGGATTCTCCCAAACTTCCTCTTTCCTTGTACTTGTCCTCTCCGTTATCATAGCGCATCATTTGTCCAGCCGTTTTTCTGCTCTAATATGAAAACAAAACCACATGTCCTAATGCCATTGACCCTGTCAACCTATTTATCTAACCACGAGCACCTTGTGTCCTCGTTCCCTGAACCCTCTGAAGCCTTACATAAACCACATAGCCTATTATTTATAATCTTCCCTCAAACCCTCACTCACTCGCCCAATAACAAATGCATCTCCACCAACAGCCCAGTTTCCCCAATGAGCGTCTCTGGTCCTTCCTTATACATCCTTTCAACTCTTCTTCACCAGCCTGCCCCCGATACAGCTGCCGTTCAATCTGACGTCTGTTTTTCCGTTTATTCACTTTTTGGACCTGTCTAAAGCTTTTTCTCCAGCTATGTCAAGCAGTCATTTTACATTTTTAGTTAAAGCATTGTGTTTAAAGCTCTAAGCTGTTTTCACGGATCAAGATGTTACACCAACAAAGGGTGAGCCCAAATTGAAAGCTCTTGGTTATTGATCTCCATATAAAGGCACTACATATTACCCTCATTTTCTGTGACTTAGTTACCTTATTCATGTGTTGTATTGTATGTATTCCACAGAGATGTATACGTACTGCCGAAGAAGCATAGCATTTAAAGTCTGTTACATGCTCTCTGAACGTTACCTGTGTCTTTCCTCCTTCCTTTTGAGCTCAACACAAGAAGTATTTTTGATTTCCATATGACATGCTGTGTGTGTGTTTATATTATGTTAAAGGAAGGGTGGTAGTTCTTGTGCTGATCGGAGAGTATGTATGTGTGTGATTTAGATAGGTCTGCTGTACTGCTGAATTAAGGGGTAGTGTTGGTGAATAAAAACATCCTTTTGTAGGAACACAAAACATGAGAAGATAAAAGCAACTGGAAGTTCTATTTGAAGCGCACATGATGCACAATGCAAAGAAGTAATAAAAGTAATAAACACGTAGATGAGAACTACTTTTGCTTGATGTTTATCTAGTTTACTCATTTATTATTTATGTTGCGGTATGGAAACATATTTCAGACACATAACATGACAATCGTGCTTTGGTAAACCATAATTATGAGATAAAACAAATTATGACACACTAAATCATAATTATGAGAAGTCTTTTGACATACGTTTTATTTGTCATTTTATTATTATCTATGAGTTTGCGGATATGCTCGGTCCTTGCAGTTTTTAGAGCCTGTCTATAGCTGGACATACTGTTTTTACACGCAATTCTAAAGACTTCCAAGTTAGTTTTTCTCCAATTGTGCTTTAGATTACGAGTTTCTTTCTTGAGAGAATGGGTATAACTCTTATACCATGGTGCAGCACGTTTTTCTCTAACCTTTTTTAATTTGATGGGGGCAACAGTTTCTAACGTATTAGAGAAGATGGTTCCCATGTTGCTAGTAATTTTGTCTAGTTCATTTGTATTTATGGGCACACAGAGCAGTTGAGATAAATCCGGCAGGTTATTGGTGAATCTGTCTTTAGTGGTTGGAACAATAGTTCTGCCTGGACGATAACGCGGAGCCATATAGTTAATATCAGTAATATGCAGCATGCACGATACAAGGAAACGGTCAGTAACATCATCACTTTGAGGTACGATATCTAAATCAGTAAGATCAATTCCATGCGATATAATTAAATCTAGCGTATGATTAAAACGATGAGTGGGCCTGGTGACATTTTGCTTGACACCAAAAGAGTTTATTAGGTCAGTAAACACAAGTCCTAACGCATCATTTGTATTATCTACGTGAATGTTAAAATCTCCTACAATTAGTGCTTTATCAACATTAACCAATAGGTCTGAGAGGAAATCTGCAAATTATTTTAGAAAATCTGTATATGGCCCTGGCGGTCTATACACAGTAGCCAGAGCAAGAGATAGGACAGATTTATTTTGCATATCTGACAGTGTAACATTAAGCATAAGTATTTCGAATGAGTTAAACCTGTATCCTGTTTTCTGAACAGAGACAAGATATGATAATAGAGATTATTTAAGAATTAAATTCACTTAAGCAAATTAGTATAAAAGTTCAGTTTCTGTGGGAACAGGTGTCCTGCCATTTTATCCTACCAGTCAGATTTTCCTATCTCGGCTTACTGCGCATGCGCGCATCAATATTGCATCCTTTTTCTCACGCTGAACAACAATATTTAATGTATCTGCATTACTGTAAGGGTAGGTTTAGGGTTGGGGTAGGTGTACACATTAATACAAAATTATTTAACAGGTAGAATTTTTCGTTGTCGAATTGTACTACCCGCTGTTTTAATGGATGGGTTGGAAAAAATGTCAGGACACAGGCTCACATTGGGTTGAAAGGTAATGAAGAGGCAGATATTTAAGCTAAAAAGGCCATAGATCAAGAAAAGAAAGTTGATATTCAGATTCCTTTTAGGTCAGAAATTAAATCAATAATCAAAAATAATATATGGAAATGATGGCAGCAGTTATGGAACAAAGATACCAAAGGAAGGTTCAAGGTTCAAGGTTTCTTTATTTGTCACATAATAAATTATACAGGGTATAACCAGAAGTGAAATGTAATCAAATCAGGCATTTGTATCAAATTCAGTCAACAGTGGATAAGGGAAGAGCATTAGGTTGGAGCAGAGCTGAGGAGAACATGATTACAAGGTTACGATTGGGGCATGCAAGGTTGATCAATACAATGCATTTATTAAATAAACATCCAACAGGACTATGTGAGGTATGTGATGTTAATGAAACAGTCGAACGTGTTATAATGTACTGCAGGAAGTAGGCCTATACTTCTGAAAGAAGGGAGTTGAAAGAGGAACTAGAGAATAAGGGTGAACAGTTTACAATTAAGAACTTATTAAATCCGTAAAGAAATACTAAATCATTATTGTTACAATAGCTGGGAAGAACTGGTTTGAACAAGCGAGTATTTATATTTTTATTTTATTTAAATTATTTTTGTTCTCCTTCAAATCCCGCTTGAGAGGATGAGGGTGGACGGAGGAACTGAACACACAGCGCCGAGAGAAGCTCTATGAAGACTCTGGGCGGGTGGAGGAGAGAAAAGAGAAAGGGAAAGATGAATGTGTTTGAAGATGGGTTGGAAGGTTAATTAGGAGGTAGAGTGTCAATGGCCCGTTTCAGAGATAGGTGGCGGTAATGCACTTATAAGCCTGCGATCCGCTGTAAAGCTAGAAAAAGAAGAAAGAAGAAGAAGAGCCACAGAAACGGCCATAGACATATATACGTCTATGAAAACGGCCCTGTCCTAAATGGAACGTTTCATGTGCACTTGCGGTCTTGTCTTGACTTGCGGACTTACAATGGCGCATAAACCATGCGTACTCCAGAACCTGCGCAAAAATCCTTTTATGAATCCCAGTCAGGGGGAAAAGTGTGCATACGTGCATCTCCACCCCTACTCCTCCCAGAAATCACCTTATATGGAGCTTAGAACGCCTAGTTTTACTATGCATAACCTCATCACCATATCATTTCATGCATATTACCATCAACTTGACACCATGTTTAACACCGTCAATAGTACAAGACATTAAAGAAATATGAGATCATGACTGTAATTCCATTTGGACCATTACCTACACATTATTTTTTATTGCTAAAAATTATCCAGTATACTTTATATGAAAATATCCATAGAAACGGTTTAAAATAGTTGATATTATTCTTTTACACTGGTCATATAGTATTTCAATTGCTTTAAACAATTCAAATCAAATTAAATGTATGCAGTTTTGCTGATAAGTTGACCATAAGCTGAACATCTATTTTTAGTGGAAACAGCTGATATAATAGGCTTATATTTTTTGCAGTGTAAATACAATTGTCTGACACTTCTTTTAAAAAGGAAATGTGCAAATCTTACCGTTGTCCTTTAACTAAAATACAGTGGTATTTTTATATTGTTTTGGAGATGCCTTTACACGACATCAACACGTCCGTGCAGCTGTGATTGTACAGTAAGATGTTATCATTGGTTCTATTCAAACCAGACAATGGACTGACCGTTCGACCACCGTATCCAGCTGTGTCCGCCATAATATCGAAGTGCACATCGAGATCATTGTACTCGCAAAAAAAAATCAAAATACTCATAACACGAGATCTGCAGTTTAGTTTAAAAATGAATTATTGTGTACCTATAGCACTCCTTGCTGTCAATAAAACATATGATGTCACATGAAAAGTGATCAAATGCATCCACTCATATGTCTACATTTAATTTTTTTAACTTCTGCGTAATGACATATTGTAATTTCAGTGCTTATCTCCATTAATGAGAGTGGAATATTTGTTGTAAATGCATATCGAAATGAAAACACAGTTTAAAATCATTTACTTCTATAAAAGTAAACTACTAATACTCACTATGGCGAGTCCCTGAACTGCTTGTAGATTAGAGCCTTCTAGAGAAGCCCAAAGATGAATACATTGGAAAAGAGGTTAATGCTATTCTAAATAATACATTTTATTCAACATTACAGATATTTACGGATGAATCTAAGGAACCTGTTAGTCAAAAGGTTGGAATAGATGTATATATTCCAAAATGTAAAATATGAATTAGTCTGAAATTGCCTGAGGATTTATCAGTATACACTGCAGAGTTAACAGCTATAAAATTAGGACTACAATTGGTTGAACAAGTCAGACCAAATAAAATAGTAATATGTTCAGATACTTCTTCAGCTTTAGTATCGCACATGTGAGGTCAGACAGAAGATTTATTAATGGAAGTATAACTATCTTTGAAAGAGGCTGAAATAATGGTGTATTTTTGTTGGGTGCTAGCACGTGTTGGGCAAAGAGTTGCATTTTCTTCGCCTGCTCTATCATGCTCTTTCACCTGCTCTGCGTTGTCCTCTTAATCTTCATGGCTAAGCAAATATGCCATGTTACTATTATACCTACAGCAGTCAACTTTCAGTATGAAACTACTTGCATATTTCTACACAATATGAAAGAGTGGTTAAAAACTCAAATATAAGTGATTAAAACAGTAAAGTATTAAAAAACTAAAAATATTTCTTTAAAACGTCTTTTTTATGAACACTCGTGTGCAAAGCATTAAAATGAATGTATTTGCTAAACAGGGATGTAATTTAATTTGCACTGTAACAGAAATAGAAAAAAAGCTCATGCATGAATAAATTAAAAGTGTTTTTTCTAGCTTTCTAGCTTTTCTAGCTGTCAATTGAAAAAGGAAAAGAAAGATCAGATCAGATCAGATCAAAATAAAAATATCAAAGACTTGTTTTGGCACAATGGCGCCCCCCTCCGTGTGGCGCCCCTATGCACTGCATATACTGCATACCCCATATTTGCGCCTCTGGAGTCTGGACTAGAGGTCTGCTACCCGACCCGAACCCGCGGGTCCCGAAATACTGTCGGGTTTCGGGTCGGGTTTCGGGTTAATGTTTAATGGATAGCCTCGGGCTCGGGTCGGGTTCGGGTTTGTAGCCAAAACTATATGCAGATGCTTTGCTGCTTTCATAGACGCACGCACACACATTGCCCACAGATATCAGAGATCGCGCAGAGCACAAACATCACGGACACTTTTATTAGTAAAATAGCTTCGACAGGCTACTGACTCGCAAGTCACAACATTATATTTATCTGCAATGAGGCGGCAAAATCGCTATTTTTGAAGTAACTAAGCCTCATTGCTTGTAGAGAGAGACGCGCATACGCAGGTTCACACGCACGCGCAACATTCCCCCTTCTCTCTCGGTCTCTCTCTCTCTCTCTCACTAATTCAAATAAATGATTAATGCATTCAAATAAATACAATCTTATTTAAGATCTTATGTCTGATTTAAAGTAGACAGAATGCTAACGAGCCTTAACTGACAAAAAATGACCATAATTTGTACGGTGGAAGAATTATCTTCTTGTCCATACAAAATTCATAAACTCGGCAGAATGCATGCGACCGCTGCACCTGATGTTCACAAACTTTCATAACTGGTAAATGTTTGTGAAATGGCAGAGCCTTGATTAATCTATTTCTTTGCATGCAATCGTGAAATGCAGCCTTTTTCCTTTTTTTTTGTTGGCTATTCGTTGGGGATCTCGGGTCGGGTTCGGGCTCTAAATTTAACCGTGCCGCTCGGGTCGGGTCGGGTTGGGTCAGACAATCTCGGGTACGGGCCGGGTTCGGGCTTCAGTTTTGAGCCCGTGCAGACCTCTAGTCTGGACACACTCATATAGGAACATGGCCATGAGCAGGATTGGGATACAGCTGCAGTTTCTGCTGTACTCGGTGTCAGCCTACCTTTCACCGTACAGTCTGGAAAATATCCTCCCGATTCCTACAGGTATGCGAGCGCGAGCGCGTGAGGGATTGTCAGTTTGTGATGATAAAGAGAGCGCGTGGCTTGTGATATGTTTGCGTATGTATGCAGCTTTTCAAATAAATATACAGTTTTAGATGGATAGATAAATAGAAAGGTCAATGTATTACATATATTTAAAAAAATATATTAAAATATTATGTTACTTATTACATTCTATTTTACATGCTGTATAGGGCCCACACGTTTTACGTTCTTTTCTCGGTTTTTAATGATTTTTTAATTCATAATTTTCAGTTGTAAATTATATTATCAGCCTAACCATTTGCCTGGAAACTTGTGCAAAATCTGTAAATGTAAATTAACTTGTTGGTAAGTGACCTAGAAACGGCAATTAAATAATAAATATCTTTATTCATTAAACGTCATAAATGTTTCTTACACCACTGTTTATTTTAGACATAATTACATATATTTGATATGCATATTGTATGCATGTATCTTTTATATTTTATATAATGTATGCATGCATCTTCAATATGCAGGTGTGGATTTGGTTGCACATTGGGATTAAAATGACCTTATTAAAAATACATAACATATTGAAATATATTTACATTGTCTATGCTGTCATGACATTTACTAAATGTTTGCTTGGTAATTTATACAGTTAGTGATTCGTTTATGTTCTATATTTCATCTTAAAGGTGTTGCATGTTTTGTCAGGCTTCATATTTCCCAAGTGGTATTAAGTCTTGTTCAGATCTTATGTTGAATTCTATAGGCTATGTTCATCCGTATGTATCCATTCTCTATTAGGTGTATTTTTCATATAGTTTTTTAAAAGCATTTCAGCTAAACAGCAGTGCTATTCCTTCACAAGTATTTTTGCCAATAAGATGATTGATTATTAGTGTGTCTTTGTCTCGTCTGGATGGTTTTGTGGTGTATTCTTTAGACCGGGATCCAAATAATATCTTGAAAAGATTTGACCCTTGTTGTCTGCTGACCCCGCCTCCCCCTCCTTTGTTCCCGCCCCCTCCTGGTGTCTGGAAAAGAGAGCCTGTGAGTGACATAACATTAGTGTACATAATTTAAACAGCAGGAAATAACAGCATGTCTGTTAATACACCATTTATCTGTTTTTCAAGACCTTGCCTAGTCGTGTGGAGGGGACGAAAGTACGAGAGGAGGATGGGGAGCAGGTGAAGGAACTCTGTGTGGCGGGACCACCAGGACCTCCTGGACCTGCTGGACCACAGGTAAGGAACACAAAGAGTTACCGAAATTCCTCCCCAGATAACCAAGCGAGTTGAGAGCAAAATATATGAATTCATTGGTTTTAATTTGTTTTAGGGTCACTCTGGCATCCCAGGGACGGAAGGACTCAAAGGCGATAAGGTGAGATGGGTAAACATCTGGTTTACGAGGAATCAGTTGCTTATGGATCTGTTAATTGTGAAGTCTTTTATAAAACTGAATTCTTCTTCTTTTCACTTTAGGGTGACATCGGAAGACCAGGGTCAAAGGTCAGATTCTCATCTTTGATCTTCTAAAGTATTTATTCATTATTGTGCTCTGAATGCATGAATGACGGTAATGGAAAGTCAGGGATGGCTTCCAGTTTTCATAGAGCACATGGAGTAGAAATCTTGATTCACACATATTTTGTATATCATTTCGGTCATATAAAATATCTCTGTTTATGACTAGGCAGGTTGCATTTTGCAGACCAGTATGCTGTTTATGACATGCTCTCTTGGTGCATGTAATAGTTTTACAGGGTGTCAGGCCATGTGCCGTTTCATTAGCTGCAGTGCACTGCAGTTCTGCCCTGTAATATTACTTAGTGCTGAACTCAGACATTAATCTCAGTCCTGCACTGCTGCGCTCAGTCAAAACACACACAGCTATTTAATTGCACTGAACTCCTAAGCACCTCATGCAAAAAGAGGGAAGGAGATTGAAGCATGGGAGACTGCAAAAATTATTTTCTTAATCAGATTTTTTGTTCTGATGTCCATTAAAAATATAAAAACATTTGCCTGAGAACCACTGCATAAAATTAATGCAATTGTTATCAGTGAAAATATATTTTGGGAATAAATTAATTTTAATTTAGTTTATTGTTGGTATTTTTTGTTAGGCAAATTTGTATGAAAAATACAAATAATTCCAGATGTGCTCGGTAAGATTTTTAAAATGTTTTTGAGATTAGTCTCTTTTGCTTACTAGTATTATAATATTAATAACTAATATCATCTTACAATAATGTAGCGCTTCATTAAATATTGGTGTATTTCATTATAATGCAGTTGCTGCCTTTTTATGAATTGTTACTTATTCATGTCTGTTACACAGATTTTACCATAATTTGACATTTACATTTACATTTAGTCATTTTGCAGATGCTTTTATCCAAAGCGACTTACAATTGGGGAATACATAAAGCGATTAATCTTGAAGAGGCAAACAGACAGAGGAAGTGCCAATAACACCAAGTCTCAGGCATTGTTCAAATAAGTACAAGCTAGCAAGGGAAGGAGAGAAAGATAAAGATGAAGATATAAAAAAAAGTTTTTTTTTTTTTTGATGATGATGATGATGAAGTCAAGTAGTGTTGAAAGAGATGAGTTTTCAGTTGCTTGAAATTTGACAGGGATCCAGCATTCCGGATGGGGGTGGGAAGATCATTCCACCGGCCAGGAACGGTGAAAGAGAATGTTCTGGAGAGTGATTTTGAGTCTCTCTGTGATGGTACCAAGAGGCGTCGCTCACTAGCAGATCTCAGACTTCTGGAGGGGATGTAAATTCGTAATAGTGAGTAGAAGTAGGTGGGTGCTGAGCCTGTGGTTGTTCTATATGCAAGCATCAGTGTCTTGAACTGGATGCGAGCTGCAACTGGTAGCCAGTGCAAAGAGATAAAGAGAGGTGTGACGTGTGATCTTTTGGGCTCGTTGAAGACCAGTTGTGCCGCTGCATTCTGAATCATTTATAGAGGTTTGATTGTGCTTGATGGAAGTCCAGCTTGAAGAGCATTGCAGTAGTCCAGTCTAGAAATGACAAGGGCCTGGACAAGAAGCTGTGCAGCATGCTCTGTCAGAAAGGACCTGATCTTTCTGATGTTGTGTAGTGCAAACCTGCAAGATCGAGCAGTCTTTGCAATGTGCTCTTTGAAGGTCAGCTGATCATCAAAGATTACACCAAGATTTCTGACCGAAGCTGATGGGGTAGTTGTTGATAAACCTAACTGAACCGTGAAGTCATGCTGTAGAGTTGGAGTGGCAGGGAAGACAAGAAGCTCAGTCTTTGCCAGGTTGAGCTGTAGATGATGTTCTTTCATCCATGCCGAGATGTCTGCCAGGCAGCCTGAGATCCGTGCAGCTACCGTTGGATCATCTGGTCGAAATGAGAGATAGAGCTGTGTGTCATCAGCGTAGAAATGGTAGGAGAAGCCATTTGCCTGTATGATGGGAGCCAGTGATGTAGTGTATGTGGAGAAGAGGAGGGGTCCAAGAACCGATCCCTGGGGAACCCCAGTGACCAATTGATGTGCTTTGGATACCTCCCCTCCCCAGGCCACCTTGAAAGACCGACCAGTGAGATAGGATTCAAACCAGCGAAGTGGAATCCCAGTGATATCCAGTGATGAGAGGGTGGACAGGAGGATCTGATGATTGAAAGTGTCAAAAGCGGCAGACAGATCCAGCAGAATTCTGACTTCTGCGGAGAAAGATGAAAGCATAGTAATTTTACTATGGGTAAAGGGTTTGCGTTGTGCCCTAGAACACCCTTTACCTGTGATAAAATGCACAGCCTCTCATGGTTTACTACTTTATTATTTAACTTACATGATTTTACTTATCAAATAATATATATAAATATAGTTAAGAATGCTTAGGTGTTGGTGTTAGAAAACAAGGCCAAAAATAAAGTAATTTTATACAGTACAGATAGGGGATAGAAATAGTTTCTAGTGTTAAAAGCAAAAGAGGGAGAGTGTTTGAGTAAAGAACCTGGAATAGGCTGATGTAGTAATGGAATGAAGAGGACTGCTGAGAGGCAGGGATGCTGAGTAGGTGCTTTGTCTTTGATTAAAGCTGCTGTGTGCACTCAGCACTTCAGCTGCACTGCCAGATCTGACTGGGCTGTGGCTGCGGTGGGTTTATAAAAGCAAAATAGCACACAAATATTTATTCTCTTTGTTTTTGTAGGGTCGTACTGGGCGTCCAGGTCTGCCTGGGAAACCAGGTTCTGTAGGGCTGCCCGGCCCAGAGGGACCTAAGGTGGGTGAGTTTTACCTCCACACACCATCTGACCCAAGTAGTCTAGCCACTAGAGATGCACGGATGAGCTCAAACGTCACCCGAATCCGCTGCTTCAAATAAATTATCAGCCACCCACCCGCACTTATATTTTTCTCTGATTTAGATAATCGACTCGACCCGCACCCGATCGTCACATTACAATGATTCTATTTAGATAATTCTTAGTTTTGCATGATCATAAGATGCTCTAGTCAAGTCAATGCTTGTTTTATACCCATATATATATGTATATATTATGCCACGGCACGTTTCAGAAGCATCCCAGAATCTCGTGTCACGAATCCAGTTGCTTCACTCCTGGTGTGATTTGCACCGCATGGAGGATGGAACAAAACGTCGTCGGAGCCGTAAGGGGTAACTGTACCAGGCTAATACAATCATAACAGGCTGCTTTTAAATGAACATTTAATTAAAAAACAAAAGTTCTTCTTTGGCCAGATAGCCTACACTTTCTTAATAGCATATACACACGCTTTATTCAAACTTTATCTGGAATGGCACTGTATCTGTCACTGCAACTTCCTGAGAGCTTTCTGTCCCTGCATAGACACCAATGTCAGTAACATATTCAAGGCTCAGAAAAGTAGTAAGGACATCATTCAAATTTATTTTATCCATGTTTTTACTACCGCTAGGGATGGGTATCGTTAAGGTTTTAACGGTATTACTACTCTTACCGATACTGCTTATCGATCCGGTACTTTAAAGGTATTCTTATCGATACTTTGTGTTTTATGTATACAGGTACATCTAAAAAAAATTGAATATGTTGAAAAAGGTAATTTTTTCTTGTAACTTATTTAAAAAAGTGAAACGTTCCTATATTTTAGATTCATTACATGTAAAGTAAAACACTTCAAAAGTTCTTTGATTTTAATTTTGATGATTAGAGCTTACAGCTAATGAAAGTCAAAAATCAGTATCTCAAAATATTAGAATATTTACATTTGAGATTCAATAAACGACCATCCAGACAGTATAAATTGTGGGTATCTCTTGTTCTTGAAACCACAATAATGGGGAACACTGCTGACTTGGCAATGATCCAGAAGACAATCGCTGACACCCTCCACAAAGAGGGTAAGTCACAGAGGGTCATTACTGAAAGGGGTGGCTGTTCAAGGAGTGCTGTATCAAAGTATATTAAATGCAAAGTTGATTGGAAGCAAGAAATTGGGTTGGAAAATGTGCACAAGCAACAGGGATGACCGCAAGCTTGAGAATACTGTCAAGGAAAGCTGATTCAAACACTTGGGAGAGCTTCACAGGGAGTGAACTGAAGCTGGAGTCAGTGCATCAAGAGTCACCACGCTCAGACATCTTCAGGAAAAGGGCTACCAAGCCACTTCTGAAACAGAAACATCGTCAGAACCATCTTACCTGGGCTATGGCGAAAAATAACCGAGGTCTCATTTATTAACGTTGCGTACGCAGAAAATTGGTACATAATATGTGTAAGTAATTTTCCACGAACATATCCGGATTTATAAAAAAATTACTTGCTGTAAATATGTACTCACCGTACGGACATTCTAGACCATGCGTACAAACTCTTTTGGAATGAGAAGTAATGAAGTAAATTATTTTAAACTGTGTTTTCATTTCGAAATGCATTTACAATAAATATTCCACTCTCATTAAGCACTGCAATTACAATATGTCATTACGCAGATGTTAAAAAAATAAATGTTGGCATATGAGTGGATGCATTTGATCACTTTTCATGCATCCTATGTTTTAATTACAGCGGGGAGTGCTATAGGTACACAATAATTTATTTTTAAACTAAACTGCAGATCTCATGCTACGGGGAATTTATTTAGATTTTTTTTGCAAGAACAATGATCACGATGTGCACTTCGATATTATGGCGGACACAGCTGGATACGGTGGTCGAACGGTCAGTCCATTGTCCGGTTTGAATAGAACCAAGGATAACATCTTACTGTACAATCACAGCTGCACGGACGTGTTGATGTCGTGTAAAGGCATCTCCAAAACGTTATAAAAATACCACTGTATTTTAGTTAAAGGACAACGGTAAGATTTGCACATTTCCTTTTTAAAATACTTTCAGTAATTCACAGAGTCAGACAATTGTATTTACACTGCAAAAAATATAAGCCTATTGTATCAGCTGTTCCCACTAAAAATAGATGTTCAACTTATGGTCAACTTATCAGCAAAACTGCATAAATGCAATTAGATTTGAATTGTTTAAAACAATTTAAATACTATATGACCAGTGTAAAAAAGAATGAGATCAACTGTTTTAAACCGTTTCTATGGATATTTTCATATATTTATTATAAAACGTAACAAGTATACTGGATCATTTTTAGCAATAAACATTAATGTGTAGGTAATGGTCCAAATGGAATTACAGTCAGGATCTCATATTTCCTTAATGTCTTGTACCATTGACGTTGTTAAACCTGGTGTCACGTGGATGGTAATACGCATGAAATTATATGGTGATGAGGTTATGCATAGTAAAACTAGGCGTTGTAATGGTTATTTCTGGGAGGAGTCTGGGTGGAGATGCACGTATGCACAATCTTCTCCTGACTGGGATTTATAAAGGGATTTTTGCACAGGTTCTGGTGCAAAAATCTAGCTTTTGTGCATACGTACACTTTTAGGATGAAATCTACAGAGAGTTTTATAAATGAGACCCCTGGACTGTTGCTCAGTGGTCCAAAGTCCTCTTTTCAGATTAAAGTAAATTTAGGATTTAATTTGGAAATCAAGGTCCCTGAGTCTGGAGGAAGAGTGGAGAGACACCGAATCCATGTTGCTTGAAGTCCAGTGTAAAGTTTCCACAGTCAGTGATGGTTTGGGCTGCCATGTCATCTGCTGGTGTTGGTGCACTGTATTTTCTGAAGTCCACAGTCAATGCAGCCATCTACCAGGAAATTTTATAGCATTTCATGCTTCCTTCTGCTGACAAGCTTTATGGAGACGCTGATTTCATTTTTCAGCAGGACTTGGCACCTGCCCACACTGCCAAAAGTACAAAAAGCTGGTTCAATGACCATGATGTTACTGTGCTTGATTGACCAGCAAACTCGCCTGACCTTAACCCCATAGAGAATCTATGGTGTATTGTCAAGAGGAAGATGAGAGACACCAGACCGACAATGCAGATGACCTGAACACCGCTATCAAAGCAACCTGGGCTTCTATTACACTTGAGCAGTGCCACAGGCTGATTGCCTTCATGCCACGCCACATTGATGCAGTAATTCATGCAAAAGGAGGCCCAACCAAGTATTGATTGCATAGAAATGAACAAACTTTTCAGAAGCCTGACATATTTAAAATATCCGTTTTTTTATTGATCTTATGTAATATTCTAATTTTCTGAAACACTGAATTTTGTCTGAAAATAAATGAAGACTGAATGTCAAGAAATAAAGGCTTGAAATATTTCACTCTATGTTAAAATAATCTATATAATATATGGGTTCACTTTCTGAAATGAGTGACAAAAAATGTTGACCTTTTTCATGAGATTCAAATTTTTTTTTTAGATGTACCTGGATAATATATATATATATGTATATATGACAAATTAGGAGCATAATCAACATTGCTTGTTATTCTGAAATGTAAAATAAATATTTAATTAAATGGATATAAAACATCAATTTGTAAATGCACTAGTATGCAGGCAATGTTAGTGTTTATACAAAAGATAAGATACAGTAAGAACATGAACAAAGAAACAAAGTAAAACAAACTGACAAATACACTAAAACAAATATACAAATTATATGAAATAAAGTGCTTTCATTTTTCCATGAAGGTCTACTAATATTACTGTTCTGGTAAGCAATAGCAAAAAATAAAATATATCTAAAAGTAATCAAATGTAAATTAACACTGCATAGTTTTCCCAGTGTATTTATAAATGAATGCTTATTAAACCTATAATGTTATTAATATTAAGAGCTGTGAGTGATTTTCTCTTTGCATTTTGTTCTTTGGTTAACATTGATGGCCCAAGCGCCAGTCTGTCACTTTAAGACAATATTTTGACATACATCGGATTTTCTCCCAACTGTTCTCGTCCACTTCAGACATAAACTGTGTTTAAGTGAATACTCCCCAAACCGGCCATTTTGACATATTTTTTGTGTATTTGATCAATCCAATGAGCCCCGAAGCTCGTTTTGGAGCACTCCGTGCTCTGAATGTCTCATTGCGTTTCACATTAGGTGCGTTCGACTTAAAGCGGCGCTGCGCAGTATAGTCAGTGTATTGACAATAAAGTACCGCGAGAGCGATAAGAGAGCAGATGGTTCCTATGCTTTTTTATAAGAATGTGAATTTACAGATAAATATGGTTATATGCAAGTTCATGAAATACTTTACTTTTGTTATTCACCTCTAATCAGACACTTATTTTCATATTATTTGGAAATTCTACATTTAATATTACTCAACAATTGAAGTAAATTTCATCAGATCATTTTTTTTATTATTATTTTAAATGTGTTAATTTATTCATTATTGACTGAGAAACTGGCTTAATAAATGAATGCCAGAGATCGCTTTTCCTTTGATCTGAGTTTTTACACGCTATTACCGCAACGCCTTGTATATGCGCGCACAACAAAACAACGTGGTGGCGTAAGGACTGACGCCATTGACTGGAGCGGTCCACATACATCTTCAGGGCTTAACTCATATCAACTTCATTTTAAACTACAGTTTTAGTAGGTTTATAAGCCGTTTAATAGGCTAAATAGTGAAGAATAATTCACTGGATAATGTTAATTCACTGAATAATATTCTCTGGAATATTGAAATAAGCTATAACAAACAAAACATCGTATTTTATTGCATTTCTCAACTGGTATGTTATATCAGAATGATTAAAATATTTTGGTAATTCTAGATTATGAAATCCCTGCTGACAGCGCGGTTTATCTATTTGCACAGAACTATACTCAAACTGCGATCGCTTGCAGAGATAATAAATAATTAATTTCGATAGAAATTTATTTATTTAGATGTTTATTGGCAAAATAATGGTTATATAGTAAATGTTAATATAATTTAGTGTGTTTTAAACAAGTGAATCTTGTTAAAAGTTCCATTGGGTGGCCGTGCTGGAGCATTTCCTGGGCATCAACCGCTGAGTGAACAGCAATATGAAAGCGGCTTCATGAGACTAAGATGAGCATATCAACTGAGAGAGAATTAAATTCAGCACTTTTATTTCCAACATGCCCCTCATTCATGGCTGCATATGATTTAATTCAGGCAAAGTTACGTCTTTATTGGGAAAGATTGACGGATTATCTTACGTGACTCTGTGAGTTCGTCTCTATTTCTTAGAGCCAAGCTGCATAAACTGCATATCAGGCATTTATGTAATACATCCAGTTTGTGCATTAATGGCTGTTATGTTAAATAAAAATTAATAACTACATCAAATCAAGTACCTAAACGCCGTTGTTGTTGTCTCATCTTCCCTCAGACGCGCTGCAATGGCGATCCTGTGCGCAATTCTCAAAACAACCATTAGATGGCGGCATTTATTGGTGAATCCGATATTACCAATAAATCCGATATCCGATAGTGGTAAAATGCCTAAATATCTGGAAAAATATCGGTAAATCGATATATCGGTCGATCTATAATTATTATTATTAAGTCTTTTCCCCTTAGACTGCATAGGTTTAGCTTACGGGGCTGTCACGTGATGAACGAACGACTCGAAAAACCCGAAGACTCAAAAGGTGAACTAAGCAATTCTCTTTCTGGCTCATACTGCATTGTTTAAGCTTACGGGGCTGTCACGTGATCAACGAACGACTCGAAAATCTCGAAGACTCGAAACAGGGGAACTAATTCCAGTACAGAACCTATAGGATGGTGCGCATGTGCGACTGAATGAATCACTCCCCGAGACGACTCGTTCTTCTCGAGTCACAGTAAAAAGATTCGTTCAAAATTAATTTGATTGATTATATATGACCTCATTGGCAGGGAGAGAAAGGAGACCCAGGGCTGATGGGAATGCCAGGAATGAGGGGACCACCTGGACCTAAAGTGAGTCATGTTCTCCAGGTGTAACTGGTATACAACTGAAGTGATGGAGTCAAAGTAATGTTGTGCTTTAAGTTTTATTTTATAAATAACATTTTATATCTCCTTAATGAGAAAAAATAAATAATAATTGTCTTCTCTGTCCAATTAGGGCTTGCCAGGCCATAAGGGTGAGAAGGTACTGTACATCTGTTAAACTCAGCCTAAATGTTTCTTTCCCTTTGTAAAGCTATGGGACTGAACTTTACATTACATTACTCTCTGTACATACTGTTATGGTTTCAGGGAGCACGGGGGTATGCTGGACCTGCAGGTCCAAAAGGAGACAAGGTTAGAGACTAGATATCAGTTTCTAGACATTAGGGTTCTTTATTAATGGTGTTTCCCCTAGAAAAAAGCAACATGCTAAAACTCTTGGAGCACGCTATCAACCACCTAGCAACTACGCAGAACACCCTAGTAACTCAATAGCGACATGCTTAAAATGAATGAATATGTAGAATATAAATTTAAGCACTCACTCATATTCACTTTTGTATCTGGTCTGCTCACTTTAGGGAGTGAATGGACTGCCGGGGATGCTGGGACAGAAGGTATGATGTGTATTTTAACCATTAAAATCAATCTCATACATGTAACGCAGTGTTGGGTGAAAAAGTACAGTAATGGATTACCTTTCATTTTTAGGTAATTTAATTACAGTTACTTATAAAGTACTTGCGTTACATACAGTAAATCATTTCAACAGTTCTAAAATCAATATTGAATTTTAAATCTACATTTACCGTCTAAAGCTTGAATGTAGCGGCTTTAACCCTCCACGCGCCGGCTCGTTCACTTTCAGATTTCCCTGATACACAGAGAAACCTTAAATACTCCGATACATAAGACTAAAATCAATAGAATCTAAAAAGCTTGAAGTGTCTACTTTTAAATGAATGAATTCAAATCAAAAACTAATATTTATGATTAGATAATCCCTATGAAAGTAAAGCGAAACCAGTCTTTCCCATATCTGAAAGCTTGAAATGTCTTCTTTTTAAATGAACGCATTTAAATCGAATACGAATATTCCTGATTATGTAATCTGTATGAAAGCGAGGTACAGTCTTCCCTTATCTAAAAGCTTGAATTGTCTACATTTAAATGAACAAATTCAAATTAAAAAAATAATATTTCTGATTAAGTAATCCCTATAAAAAGTAAAGCGAGTTCAGTCTTTCCCGTATATGAAAGCCTGAAGTGTCTTCTTTTAAATGAACGAATTCAAATCAAAACGAATGTTATCTGTTTATGTAATCTGTATGAAGCTGAGGTATAGTCTTTCCCGTATCTGAGCTCATTATATGCAGTCACCTACGTGCAATCGCCCACACCTAGATACAAAAAAAAGATTTAAACAAATCAAGATTGGTCTAATTTTCATCATTTTTGAAAGAAGACCTACTATGAGGAATTTACCTCATAAGAACAGCTCGATCTGACATGGCTTTATTCAGCAGAGAAAATAATTTCTGTCATTTATTCTTACCTACATTATTTAACGTGTTATTTTTACATAAACCTGTACGGATTTTACTAGTTGGGCTTTTCCTGAACATCTTAGCCTAATTAGCGATTTGAATAATTAAGCTACTTGTTGAGTATCTAAGTTACTTTTCAGACAGAGTAATTAGTAAAGTAATTTAAATACAACATTGATGAAGTAATTAGTTACTGTAATTAATTACTTTTTGAAAGTAATTTACACAACACTGATGTAACGCTAATATGTTTTGGATGTCACTGACCTGACTCGCTCCTTATCTCTGAACCTCTCCCTCCTCGTCACTCCCCCAGGGTGAAATGGGACCCAAGGGTGAGCCTGGCATCCCAGCGAAACATGGCCCTACAGGACGACCAGGCAAGAGAGGCAAACAGGTGATGACATGCAGAATTCTGCTCTACACCAGAGCTCCAGTCTGTTTTAATATTGAGACCTTGAGTCTCTGAGTGATGATAAGGGAGTGAATTATTGGCGGAAGAAGCTGCGGGCAGAGCTGGGTGGTCACTTACAAATTGTAATCCGTTACTGATTCCAGATTACATGACAAAAACTGTAGTCAGTAATGTAATCCGTTACGTTACAAATTGTAGGTAATATAATTAGATTACTTTTAGATTACTTTTGATTTAACTCGTTTATCACATTGATTTAAAAAGCATTATCTTAAGAGTAAGAACACTTGTTCCATTCATTGTAATTTACAACATGTAGTGCATTAAACATTATATTGCATCAAGGTTTCCCAAACTAGGGTTCGTAAAGGAACTGCAGGGGGGTTGTGAGTTTAATGAAAAGCTGACGATTAACTAAATCATAAAAAAATAAAATAAATCATTTTAAAACAAACTCCCTTTCGATGAAAGTCTCTTCACTCGGCGGCCATATTTGGAACACCTTCTTAATCTAAATGAATGAAGGAATCCTGAAATCACACAAACCGCTCGCTGTATTCAGAATTAAATTATATATGTAAAATCAGCAACAAAATCTGAAATTAATGGCCCAATGAATGTTGTCTCTTATGCTTAAATAGCGTTTAAAAAGCTTATTTTTCAGGCTAGACCAGCCAATGCACTTGCTGAGTCATAAAGTGCTTATACTGCGCATGTGCAGTGGCTGGTCTAGCCAGGTTTCTATGGGAAATTTGGCTCTTTCATTTAGAATGTTGGACTATTCCTCCATATTGCGCTTTGCAGTTTCTTCCATTCATAAGTATTGGAGTGAACCATCTTTGTATATATATAGTCTTTGTTTTAAATAAAACACTTACTAAAAAATATGATTTTTTTTTTATTTACCTGCTTGCCATGTGATCATTAATCAACATCAAAGAAACCGTGGACATGCAAGTCTCATACTTAATTATTTAAATATTTATTTTTAAATCTCAGGGGTACTTGGGGTACTTGTTATATATACACAAATATATTTGGTTAAAAATGTTTAGATGACAAAAAGCTTTGAAATGCCTGCATTACATGTAACTAAGAAATAACGTGAATATGTGCATTTTAATAAGTTGTAATTAAAGATACATGGTTAAAAAAACCTACAGAGTAATAATTCAAATAAAAATTAATGTGTTCATCAGTAGTTGATGCAATGTTGAAACATTTTTTATTATTTTTATTTTTTATTTTTTATCCAGTGCTCAAATGCTGTCGCCACCTGACTAACGACTGATCACTGTGGGAATGTTCACAAAACTGGACTATATATATATATATATATACATATATAATATGTATATAATCACTCGGATATTTTAGAAAGGAAAATTTTAAAGATGAAAAAGATAAATCAGGGAGAATCAGTGATTTATGAATAATTTATTGCTATTGTGTGAATAATATGTAATCATGTAATCCATAAAAAAGTAACTGTAGTCTGATTATGAGTATTATAAAATGTAATTTACTCTAATTACAAGTACTTAATTTTTGGAATCTGATTACGTAATACAGATTACATGTAATCAGTTACTACCCAGATCTGGCTGCGGGCATATTTTAAACCCGTATCCTCACACGGGTAATCTGTCCCGCCCAGTCAGGGGGTCAGTCTGTGGCTGAGTGTGTGTTTGTGTGTGTAATTTCGTAAGTAACCCGAGGAGCTGAAAATCTCACCGAGCTGGTAGCTGGATTTGGACCAGCAAGGCCTTTGATGTTGGGTCCAGCGCTGCTGCTCATGTTTCCAAGCTCTTGTATTACACTGCGGATAGGCACTTCCTGGGAATGTCTTAACTAACTGCTGGGAAATACCAGGACTGTTACCATAGGCTATACCCAGCAAAGATTCCTACTATAGGTTCTTTAGATCACTGCACAGGCCTTGGACTTGAATGTCATTTCAGCACCTGCAACTAGTTTGATGCATTGATTTTGTATATATATATATATATATATATTAGTGGTGGGCCGTTATCGGCGTTAACGTGCTGCGTTAACGTGAGACTCTTATCGGGCGATAAAAAAAATATCGCCGTTAATCTATTCTCAAAGTTGGGTTGGGAGCTGGGTCTATACTACGCAAGCTATGATGACTTTCACCCTGATATTTTAGCGGATGTATACCTGGCGAATTTCACTGTAGGGGCGAGAGCGAGTCTTGAACTAGAGGCTCGCAGTCCGTGATGGACAGATTGTTAACGGCTGGTCTATGTGGTAATACAATCGGGCAGGACATCCAAACGCTCACCTATCATTCATCAACCTCAAATATGGCTTTTCATCTGAAAGATGTATGTAGCAACTTTACATGGCGCTCAATATGATGTTAACCTAGAGAAACGTGCGCTATTGAAGTGTTTGTGTGGAAGCGCGTTTGCTGCAGGACAGGCTCCGTGCGCTCACTTGCTCTTAAAATC
This sequence comes from Gymnocypris eckloni scoliostomus, assembly GCA_027564155.1. Taxonomy (NCBI): domain Eukaryota; kingdom Metazoa; phylum Chordata; class Actinopteri; order Cypriniformes; family Cyprinidae; genus Gymnocypris; species Gymnocypris eckloni. The sequence goes on from CM050421.1 coordinate 10,167,218, forward strand.
TCCGTCATTTTGGTCATACAGATAAAAGTAGCCTAATACATCTTTCGAATCTGTAAAGACTCTACGTTTATTTGTGTGCACTCAGAATAACAACGAAACGTTGCGCTTTTAAGCAAACAGGATGCGCTTTAGGTCTCATGTGAACTTGAGCGAGAAACTTGAAACTCTTTGAAAAATATATCTATAGAGTGAAATGTCTAAAAATAAAAATAGAAGATGTGTGTGTTAGCATGGATGATTTACATGAAATTTAATCTGTGCAACACTGTGCATAAGATGGCTTTCAGTTCAATATAATAACAATTTATTCATTCATTATACATTTTATTCAACTAATAAGGTGGGCACGCTGTGATCTGTACTATATTTTTACTGTAATTGACAGTTATCGGCAAAAAAAACAAACAACAACACGGGAGTGGGAGGGAACGGGAGTCATTCTTCCGGGAGTGGAACGGGATTTTCCTCCAGTTTTTTCGTGGGATTGGGACGGGAAGAGATTAAAGTTTGTGATGCATTTTGGAAACAGGAGATGAGCCCCTGGTCTAATGCGCAACCTGGCTTGAGAAACCCGTTCTCAAAGACTTACTTTTAGTCATTATTTGGGTAGCACACATATTCTGAATGCCTTCAGCAGAATTCAAATGAGCCATTTTAATCTAGATCTATGCCCACCACTAATATATATATATATATACAGGTGCATCTCAATAAATTAGAATGTCGTGGAAAAGTTCATTTATTTCAGTAATTCAACTCAAATTGTGAAACTTGTGATTTAAATAAATTAAATGCACGCAGACTGAAGTAGTTTAAGTCTTTGGTTATTTTAATTGTGATGATTTTGGCTCCCATTTAAACAAATCTAATTATCTCAACAAATTAGAATATGGTGACATGCCAATCAGCTAATCAACTCAAAACTCCTGCAAAGGTTTTCTGAGCCTTCAAAATGGTCTCTCAGTTTGGTTCACTAGGCTACACAATCATGGGGAAGACTGCTGATCTGACAGTTGTCCAGAAGACAATCATTGACACCCTTCACAAGGAGGGTAAGCCACAAACATTCATTGCCAAAGAAGCTGGATGTTCACAGAGTGCTGTATCCAAGCATGTTAACAGAAAGTTGAGTGGAAGGAAAAAGTGTGGAAGGAAAAAGATGCACAACCAACCAAGAGAACTGCAGCCTTATGAGGATTGTCAAGCACAATCGATTCAAGAATTTGGGTGAACTTCACAAGGAATGGACTGAGGCTGGGGTCAAGGCATCAAGAGCCACCACACACAGACATGTCAAGGAATTTGGATACAGTTGTCGTCAGAGGCGTCTTACCTGGGCTAAGGAGAAGAACTGGACTGTTGCCCAGTGGTCCAAAGTCCTCTTTTCAGATGAGAGCAAGTTTTGTATTTCATTTGGAAACAAAGGTCCTAGAGTCTGGAGGAAGGGTGGAGAAGCTCATAGCCCAAGTTGCTTGAAGTCCAGTGTTAAGTTGCCACAGTCTGTGATGATTTGGGGTGCAATGTCATCTGCTGGTGTTGGTCCATTGTGTTTTTTGAAAACCAACGTCACTGCACCCATTTACCAAGGCATTTTGGAGCACTTCATGCTTCCTTCTGCTGACCAGCTTTTTAAAGATGCTGATTTCATTTTCCAGCAGGATTTGGCACCTGCCCACACTGCCAAAAGCACAAAAGTTGGTTAAATGACCATGGTGTTAGTGTGCTTGACTGGCCAGCAAACTCACCAGACCTGAACCCCATAGAGAATCTGTGTGGTATTGTCAAGAGGAAAATGAGAAACAAGAGACCAAAAAATGCAGATGAGCTGAAGGCCACTGTCAAAGAAACCTGGGCTTCCATACCACCTCAGCAGTGCCACAAACTGATCACCTTCATGCCACGCCGAATTGAGGCAGTAATTAAAGCAAAAGGAGCCCCAACCAAGTATTGAGTACATATACAGTAAATGAACATACTTTCCAGAAGGTTGAAGGTTCTAATTTGTTGAGATAGTGAATTGGTGGGTTTTTGTTAAATGTGAGCCAAAATCATCACAATTAAAATAACCAAAGACTTAAACTACTTCAGTCTGTGTGCATTGAATTTATTTAATACACGAGTTTCACAATTTGAGTTGAATTACTGAAATAAATGAACTTTTCCACGACATTCTAATTTAGGTTCAAGGTTTTATTCGTCACATACTCAATTATACAGAATATAATTAGTAGTGGAATGTAA